>CM048744.1:499187403-499679903 GCA_026315105.1 Locusta migratoria | reverse complement strand
AACCCGCATCCTCTCCTCCTTCCTTCCTCTTTTTCTGACAAAGTGGCCAACGGTTGTGGAAGCTTGAATGTTTGTGTGTGTTTTTTGTATCTATTGACGAGCCTGTGCTTTGGGTAAGCCAAACGATCATTATTTTTATACATATTTTTCCCGCCAGGAAAGTCTGCTTCTATTCAGACTTTCTACAAACATCTACCTTGGTGTGTGTGTGTGTGTGTGTGTGTGTGTGTGTGTGTGTGTGTGTGTGTGTGTGTGTGTGTGGGCTTGGGCTTGTTTACCTTTCCTTTTTTTCCCCCCTAAGGCAAGACCTTCCACTCCCGGGATTGGAATGACTCCCCTTCCACTCCCTTAAAACCCACATCCTTTCCTTTTTCCCCTCCCTACTTCCTTCCTCTTTTCCTGAAGAAGCGGCCAACGGTTGTGAAAGCTAGAATCTTATGTTTGTGTGTGTTTTTGTGTCTATCTACGATCCTGTGCTTTGGGTAAGTTATTCGATTTATATATATATTTCCTTTTCCCTCTCCTTCCCTTCTGCCTGACGAAGCAGCTAGGCTGCGAAATCGTTTGTGTGTGTGTGTGTGTGTGTGTGTGTGTGTGTGTGTGTGTGTCTGTGTGTTTATTTGTTACTATCACTGCCTGTGCTCCTTCGCCTGGTAAGTAGACTTCATCTATTTTTTACATATATTTTTCCTGTTAGGAATTTTTCCTCATATATATATATATATATATATATAACATCGATGCTTTGTGGTCATTTGTTCATATTCGGCCTGGGTCGTTTGTTGAGAATTTTAATCAGTTGAACCAACACTCTCTGAAGAGAAGGCCTGTGGATTGCCGTGCCACATCACGTGACGCAAAGTAGGTTGCAATCGCGTAGCTCACTGGATGGCTGATGAGGCACAGCCCACCATCTCACAGCGACCAGCCAGTGAGCTACGTGATCGCGACCTACTTTGCGTGACGTGGCACTGGACCACACAGGCCTTCTTTCAGATGGTGTTAGTTGAACGTCATTCTGTTTCTCTCTATTCATTGGTTCTTTGGTTTGAACGGGTACTTTGTGGACATTGGTTTCTTTTGTCCTATTTTGATCGTTTCGGATAACTCAGTTTCCTTGTTACAGAGGGTGTCGAGCTACTATCCCGGCAACCCTCTGAGCGTGCGTGCTGAGTCACCTTGCAAGTTTCGAACCACCATCTAGCAGTTCCTACATCACAAACTAATTTCTCACCTATTATGCTATGGCGAACAGCTGCAAGTGCAATTCCTGATTCTCGTACCATCGATGGCAGGTGTTAACTAACTAACCAACATTAGATTATAATTCATTTTCGTAAGAAAGACGTGTGTGATAATTTTCGGTGTGCCATTGCTTTGAAATGACAACGCTTGAGTTATAATAAGAAAATCATCAAGTAGAGAAAGCAAGATGGTGTATGCTAAAGAGATTTTGGCTGAGGGATGTCACATGACTGATTTATGAACGCCAAATGTACGCTGTGTTCCATCCAGGCTACAGTCACTTGTCCGAACGCCAAATGTATGCTATGTTCGTTCCAGGCTATAGTCATTTGTAATCAGTACAGGCAAAGAAAATAAACTTTGAACTACCAAGACAAGACAGGTGATAATACTCTAACGGAAAAATATAATGAAAATGTGGGAGAGATATTAAAATGATAGTTCAAAGAGGTAAAAGTTAAAAAAAAAGAGTATGTATGTCAAAGCTAAATTCAAATATACAATTTTGGCTGTTTGTTACAGTACGGACAGAAAGAATATTACATGTTGGGTGCATATATATTACCACAATAGTAGAATCGTAATCATATCACCATAATTTTTTATTATTTTGGTCTGAAATGTTTGCAATCTAAAGTGGACTGTAAAACCCGTCAGTGCGATTATTTTTCTAGTGTATCTCTGCATTTGCTATGCCCTTTAGAACTCGCTGAGTTTTTCATAAGTTTTCTAGATTTAAATTGTACATTATGTCTCAAATTTTTGGTCATATTGACAGAGATGATAGTGAGTCTTTAACTAGTGACCTGTGGATAGCGAACCAATGGACAGAAGTCTGTTTTTATTGTGTTATGGATGCAACAGGGTACACTGAGACATTATAGTTCAAAATAATTGTTAGAAGTTATGACCACCAGTCTCAAACCAAGTATGTCAACAGTGTCTGAAGTTCTACTACACTGTCTCAATGGTCCTGGTATCTGTTGTACAAGGAGATCTTCATCCATTTCTGTGGGAATTTCATACACCAATGACTTGACATAAACCCAGAGGATAAAATTCAGAGGTGTGAGATCCAGTGATTGCACTGGTCGTGGGAGAGAAACTTCTCTTCCAATCCGATGATTAGGGTATGTATTGTTCAGGTGCTCATGGATATTTAACATCACGGTGTTTAAAGTACATCTTTTTGTAAATGACAAAGGGTCTAGAAGAACTGTGGCAGCTCATCTCACAGAAACACCATTGAAATGAGGTGGTAGCACTATTAGATGATTTTGGACAATGCGTGCTCATACATACTCCTGACATGCAATACATCCACTGAGACTGGTGATCATCACTTCAAAGAATTACTGTGAACTGAGTTATTCTTATGCATTTTATGCTGCATCCAAGCTTAACACAAAAAATATGCTTTTCCTGTCCTCTGGTTCTTTATCTCAATATAATCAGTTCTGCACTAACTTTTGCCTGTTTTTATGTAACCTAAATGGTTTGGGCAGCCTGTATAACTATTCTTGATTTTTCCAGGTGTTCCAACAAGTCTCTACCATGTTCATAAAAGCATGAAGTGTCTGTCTAATAGTAACACATGTGAATAATTAAAATTGTGGATTAGTATTATGATATTTATGGTACACAGAATATTTAAAAAGTCTAGAAATAAATGAATGTTCTAACATTATCTCAATTTTACAATAATGAAATTTGAAGTATTGACCTTAAGAACATCATATTAGTATTTATTTTAATTTTTACTTTGATGTCAGTTATACCATTTTATCTTTGGAATTAGACATATACAATAAATCACAATTTTCTGTGTTCCAGCTTTTGAATAGATCTCCTGGAAATCCTATACAAGAAGTTACTCAAGAATCAGCAGAGAGGGATACTGACAAAGAAATGGAACAACCAGTCCACTCTATACCTGTGTGGGAGCCAGTGAGCACTGATCAGGTTGGCTGTTTCCTTTTAAATTGTAATTTATACAGTTATGGTGAATGTTGCGTTTGACAGCCTTCATGGTGTTTGATATATGTTATTCTAGGCTTCCGTTTCGTCTATTACAAGTGCATCACAGTTGCGTATGATGTCTAGAGATGTTTATGATACAGTAAAAGGTACACGAAATATGAAGAGTAATAAACCTCCATGGAAATAGACCATAACACTATGGTAAGAAATTATTTACCTTAAATTTGGAATAACACTCACTTGATGAGTCTAAACTTAAACTTCTGATTTTGCTAGATATATTTTAACGCTTTATAAATATCAAACAGTAAAATTTATAGCACTGAAGAAATGGCAAAAAATTTGCAAAAGTAATTATAACCATTTGGCTTGTGAGATTTGTAGAAGTTGCAGTGCATCCATCTATTTACCTTTTGCCCTGAAAATACAATACAATGGGAAATGTTAAAAACCTGAATGATAATTTAAACAATGTTTGTCAGAAAGTATCAGACAATCCCAGGTTAGTATTCATTTCTTCGTTGTAGTAATGGACTGTGCAACTTGCTAGAGAAAACCAAACAGACCCTCTAAACTTTTTTCCACTAACCTCTGCGGCAAGAAAATGGGGTAAATAGTTACATGTAGCTGATAATGGCAAGCATTTTGAAGTGTGTTCAAGAGACTCACTTTAAATGTACTGATGAACAATTGTATAGCCTTCACCAATAGGATGGATGTTGATGATGGAAGGTGGGTGGGAACAGGTAAAGGTGGTGTGGTCAGCTCAGGGCTGGTTTAAAGGATTTTGTGGGTCCCTGTGTACTCATATTTGCCCCTCCCCCACCCCTGTCTCCAGCTGCCCCATTTTTTCTGGATGTAATTTTGTTTACACTTTGTAACATTTTCACTGTTATATACACTCCAGTCTCATGAGTGTGACTACTATCTATTCTCAGCATCAACCTGTAGCAGTCACACTGAAACATCATGTTCCAGCACTAGCACTGGAAGGTTTATAAAGTGCTAGAGAGGACACAGCAAGCAATGTGACCTTTCTCATAATACTGAAACACTGTACAATAGGTTACAATGATTAGCTTTCTGCCAAGGTATAAGCATATCTGAAATGGCAAAGTTTGTAAACCATTAACATCTCAGTTTGGTGAAAGCATATCTTGCATGGCAAAATGGTGCTATCCTAAAGTAGCACTGAGGCATATATGGAGCACCACAGGCCATAGATAACAAGGGTAAACAACAGCTGTTAAAGATGGGAAGACCATTTAAATGTGCAAGTAACAATGCAGATGAAATTTGGGCTATGAACAGTGTCTTCTCAATGATTATCCACAGAACATTGTTGTGTATGGGGCTCTGCAGCAGGTGCCTGGTCAATGCACCCTGGCCTTTGGTGTGTATAGTCTTTCTCCCTCCCCCTCTCTTTTTTTTTAATGTGGAGTGTAAAGAGTTCAGCTTGATTCGTGAGACTACTGGACATTACAGAGTGCATAATATATCTGTTTACTTTTTTTTTTTTTTTTTTTTTTTTACAAATGTAAACACAATAGTTTTATCTCCCAAGCTAGAATATCATTTAAGTTTGTCATCTTTATTTATACATTAAAATGTGTACAAAAGTCCCAGACTTATACACTAAAACAAAGAAAATACACATTAAAACTATATGGATGTGCAATTAAAATTGGCCTGTAGCTAAAACTAACACAAAGTAAAACTGGAAAAGTTGGGATTTAATAATTTACTAGGCATTTCTGACATTTTGATTAATGATGGAAATTCTCCTCAGAGATGATAAATTATTTTTCAAAAGAGATAGATTGGCTGGTCAGTATTTACCTTTGGATTGACTAAGAATACAAATTCTTTACTTTTTTTATCAATAGCGTTGTTTGAAAAAAAAATTGTCATTCCTACAGTGATTCCCACTTGATTTCATGAAGCACCTCTGTAATACCTTTACATTGATCAAAGCAATTGGTAACATAGCTAAAAGCACATATTGTGATGGCTACGATCTATTTCTTTAATCTGACCTGGTAAGGATCCCACACACTTGAACTGCACTCAGGAATGGGCACATTAGTGTTCTATATGTCATTTCCTTTATACATGAGCTAAACATTCTGAAAAATCTCACAGTAAATCAAAGCTGACATCTTCGCTACTTCTAAACTCTTTCCATTTCATCCACTTTAGAATGTCACATTTAGACATTTAGATACCTAATCAACTTGGATAGTTTTGATACTCATCTACAGTAACTTACATTTTTCTACTTTTAGAGAAGCCTGCCATTCATCACACCAGCTACAGATACTGTGTAACTCTTTCTACCGTGACATATCAGTGATGCCTTCATTGCATTGTCAGCAAACAGCCACAGATTGCTACTCACCATGTTCATCAGATCATTTAGGTATATCCCTTTCCATCCAAACCCAGACAGTGGTGTGAGACAGGTTTTATTTTTGGGCCTAGCCTCAGTTTTTCGATATACTTACCAACAACATGCAATTGTCATGCAGGCTCCACTCTTTGCATGCATGATCATTGTGTGTTGGTTGGAAGCTTATCAGAACACTAAGGTTAGGGCAAAATTTGAGTCCAAAGCTGCACAATTGTGTGCGTTTGGATGGAAGAATGGTCCCCTCACTATTCACTTGGGCACCCGTAGTGTTTAAAACTTATTCAGTCATTATGAACACTTATCTTAAGGGGCATGTACAGAGTTGTAGAAGTCTTCGAACCATTCACATATATATGTGTGGATTGGTAACAGTTATCTGTGTGGCACCATGTCAAATGCTTTCTGGAAATCAAAGAATATGGAATCAGCTTGTTATCCAAAGACTCAACACCCTTCACTCCATCTTCACCTCATGATCTAGGTTATGAGTAAAGCAAGTCCGTGTTTCCTTCTCATCCTTTTCTCCTCTTTCTTTTCTTCTGTATGAGAGGAATTTTATTCTGAAAGCTTGTTGTGCATATTTTTGTCTTCTCTGTGTTGCCTATCAGTGCCACAGAGTGGAGACAATACCAGTTTTTGGGACTGTCAGGTGTACATGTTCAGGCTCTCTCTCTCTCTCTCTCTCTCTCTCTCTCTCTCTTTCTCTCTCTCTCTCTCTCTCTCTTTCTCTCTCTCTCTCTCTCTCTCTCTCTCTCTCTCCCCCCCCCCCCCGGTTTCTTTTGAGATTAAGAGGAAATAGTTGCAGTTCTTGAGGATGCTGCAGCCCTATAGGCCCTTCCCCCTCAGGAGACTCAGCAAGAATTTGCTGGGTACAGGCTTGGCGAACCCAGAGTCCCTGAGCCGGGGACTGTCGCACCAACAGTCCCCATACTGTAAGCTCTAGGCATGCCTCAGTGACCACCATATTGTGGACCATTGTATATTACAGAGCCTGGGGATCTAGGCTTAAGTGCTCAGGTTGTGAGGATGGACAAAACCTGTATATAAAACACACAAACCTCAATCTCAAGGTGATCTGCATACCAAGGAGATGCATGGCTGTTGAGGTTGAACAGTCACAAGCCGGTAACCTCTGGGGAACCTGCCACACCTCAGTTGTATCTGATTTACCCAGGCAAATGGGACTCTGCCTGGATGGACTTCTACTTCCCTAGCTGCTTGTGGGTATGGAATGGAACAAGCTAAGAATAGTGTTGGCAGACACTTATCTACCATCTCTAAGCATGGTAGAATTGACTTTAGCGTAGCAACATATGACTCCCGAATGACAGGCTAAAGATAGGGATGAGCCTTACTCACCCAAATTTCTAGTGTTTAGCAGAACCGATGGGGAATTCTTCATGGCAACAAAACCTCTTTTCCTTGTAGAAAATATTGATAAGTATGGCAAAGTCGCAGGATTGTCAAAGATAAAAAATGGTTCCATTCTGATAGAAGCAACATCTCCTGCCTAATTTTAGGTGGTACTGGCCTGTGACAGGCTGGGTGGTATGTCTCTATCACTCCACATAAGAGCCTCAACACAAGACAGGGGATTAATTTTCATCGAGATCTCCTGCTGCGGTCATATGATGTGCTACGCCCCAATCTCAAACGATGGGGTGTACTCTTTGTCTGGTGTATCTGCAGGGGGCCTAAGAACAAAAACGTTGTGACCAGTGCCTTTATCTTCTCCTTTGAAGGTGATTTGTTGGAAATTTGGCCACATGCCTTCCCAGCTTAATTCCAGTCCCACATGTAGAGACTGTAGGTGTCCGTCCTGGACTGCACAATAATCCATAAAGAGAGAAAAATAATGGTGTATAAGACAACTGAGAGAATTTCTTACACAGAGGCAAAAAAGAAGAACCTGTCTCTACATCTTGTTGCATTCAAGTCATGATTTGCAGCTGTTGTGTCATCACTGCTTTCTTCGGGGGCAATGTCTATGAATCCCTTGCCTAATACTGTGGGGCCCCAGGGCCATCAGATGCCATCTGCCCCCTTGATGGTTGGGGACCCTCCTTCAACTGCTGCCTCACCTCCCCCCCCCCCACCATGTAATGACCTGTTTAGTGAGTGGGAGTTCAAGACAACTCTTGATGCATCCCCCATACCTCTCCAGAACCAGATTATATTCACAGCCAGTTCATCCATCATCTCTCAGCGGACTTTCGACATAAGTTACTCACCCTTTTCAATCGATTGTGGGCAGAGGGTGTTTTCCCACCCAAATTGTGGGAAAGTATCATCATCCCAGTGATGAAAGCAGGCACTGAATCACTGGAGGTTGGCAGGTACCACCCTTTTAGCCTCACCAATGTTCTGTGCAAGCTCCTCGAATATTTGGTCAGTTGCTGCTTTATGTGGATACTTAAAGATCATGCTCTCCTGGCCCCACGGTATGGGTAACTTTCATCAAGCCATTCCACTGTTGACAATCTAGTGTCCTTGCAGCTTTTACTTGCTGTCAACATCTTGCTGCAGTCCTTTTTGATCTCTGGAAGGCATAAGATACCACCTGGTGTTATCATATCCTCTCAACACCTTTACGAATGGGACTTATGTGGTCCCCTTTCAACCTTCATACAGAGCTTCCTCTCACTCTGCTCTTTTCTGGTTAGGGTTGGTGCCTCTCTTAGCTCACCTCATATTCAAGAGAATGGTGCCCCATAGGAATCCATTCTTAGTGTACCTCTTTTTAGTTGCAGTTAACAGTCTTGCTGCGACTGTGGGGTCATTGGTTCTTCCACCTTGTTTGCTGATGACTTTTGTCTGTATTTTAGCTCAGGTAGAATTGGTATCGCTGCAGGGAACCATCCATAAGACCACATTCTTGGGTCTCGGTCCATGGTTTCCAATTTTCAGCACATAAAACCCATGTCATGCACTTTTGTTGTCTTCAGGCAGTTAACCTGGATCCAGAGTTGTACCTGGATGATGAACCCCTTCACCTCGAGGAGACACTTTGCTTTTTAGGCATGCTATTTGATGCCAGGCTCACTTGGGTGCCACACATTCGTCAGTGCAGACAAAAAATAGAATCACAACCAGGATACTGATCATCTCTATAAACTAAATACGTATCCATCCTCTCCTTGCAACTGAAAATTTCAGGTAATTCTTGGGCTTTCAAAGCTTCCAGTTTTATTTTATCTTCAGTATGCAATATTTTGCTCATGTTTCCAGCTAATGTCAAAAATTATTAAAATGTGAATATAGAAAATATTTGCATGTATATAAACACTATCTATTTGGTGGCAACAATATGTACAATGAGAGGCAAAAGAGAGCTCAACCTGAATAATTTAGAGTTCAAGACCAGAACATTGCACATGTTTATGTTCAGAGTTAGCAGTTTTCATAACTTGTTTTGAAAATGATTATTCAAGCAAATAAAACTGGTTAAAATATAAGAAATCCACATCAATAGAATTACAACAAAAATGAGATTTTTACATCTGTTTCAATGGCTGAGTGTATAGGGTGACAGTTTTCAAATGTAAAGGACGAGTGTCGGAGTCTAACTGGAGTAATTTGTAATATGAGGATTGTCCACAAAGTAAGTTCCGTTTCTATTTCTATCTGGGACAGCACTACTATCACAGTTCCGAGCATGCGTGGCAGTTACTCTGACTCAAGGAAAAGACATGTATGCTATTTTCAGATCACAGCTGCTGACATGTGCTTTGTAGTGCTGCTTTATAACATCAGCTGTAATTGAAAAAGCCACTGCATGTCAAATCAGATCTGTGTTTTGTTTTCTATATGCAAAGAAAGTTAAACCAAAGGAAATTCATCGGCAAATCTGTGAGGTTTACGGTCAAAATGCTATGAGTGATTCAGTGGTTAGAAAATGGATCAGATTGTTTAATGAAGGACATGATCAAGTGAACGATGAAGAATGAAGTTGACTTCTGTCTATGGTTAATGATGAACTGGTTCACAGAAAAAAGGATTAGGTACTACTGTAAGTTTACACTTAGTGCCCTTACCAAACAACACAAAATACAACAGATGGGTAGTGCACTTCAGTTTTTGACATGCTACAATGAGGAAGGCGATGGTTTTCTTTCTTGTATAGTCATGGGGGATGAAACTTTGGTATCAATATGGCAATTATTAGAATGGAGGCACACTTCATCCCCAATGAGGGTTAAGCCTAAGCAAATCTTGACACCTCGAAATGTCATGTGCATCGTTTTTTTGGCACAGAAAACACATTTTTCTGATTGATTTCTTACTGTGAGGCCAATCAATTAAGGCACATGATTACTATGAGAACATTAAAAAATTGTGCCGCACAATACAGAACAAGTGCCGAGGATTACTGTAAAATGGTTGTTTTCTCTCACGATAATGCCCGACCTCACATGGCGAATGTGACCAAACAACTCTTATGAGAATTTCACTGGGACATGTTTAATCACCCTCCATACAGGCTGGACCTCGCTACTAGTGATTTTCATATCTTCTTACACTTAAAATCTATCCTTGGTAGTCAAAACTTCAGTGATCATGAGCTGAAAGAACATGTTATGACGTGGTTGAGTACACAGGTTGCAAGCTTCTATGAAAAAGGCGTACATAAATTGTGCTATGTAATTTCAGAAGCTATGTAGGAAAGTAGTAGTTGTAGATTTTTGTACAATAATTTTTTTTTCTGTGTCTACACAGTTGTTTTATATAACCAAACAGAACTTACTTTTTATGTAGACTTGTGCCGGCAATATTTTAAAAATATTCTTTCTACAAACTGTACTGGTGTAAGCTTTTCTGTGTTCCATGTTATTTTAAAAGATTTTATTTTGTAATTATCTAATGACTAAACATGCAAATGGTTATAGTAATAGTCTTGAAATGGATGTATTTATTTGTAATTACTTCAACAGCTACCTTGTCTCTCTGTAGTTTTCAGCTAAGAGGAATGCATCAGTTGAGTGGCATGCATCATAAGTCTGCTTCAAAATGGAATGTGTGAATGTTTAGGAGCAAGTAATTGTTCCATTTGAAAATGGTATTGGTGTTCTGAATCAGGATGCCTTTATGGTGTTGATGTTTCCATTAGATGATTTAAGAGAGAATGGTGAGGTAACAAGACATCCAATACTTGGAAGTCCACAAATCTCTACATGAGACAAAATGAAGAATTGGTCAGGCTGGCCCAGAATGTTCCTTCGTCAATCATCTGGGAACTGAGGAGAGCTTTATATTTCCTGGGTGCATAAGGAATTGCTCTCAGAAGATTAAAGGGCCGTAGAATGAGGTCACTTCATGCTCTTATCGCAAGAACTGTTGTCTGATGAATGGGCTGTGGATGGCTAGTAATTCAAACAAGGTGTGGATAGACTAGCAATTATAAGTTCCTGGGAAGATGTCAATAGGACGGAAGTCATTTTTTCCCACGCGTGCACATTTGAGAGCAAAAGTCCTGTTCTTATTTACTGCACATATAGGCAATGATATGATGTGAACTTCGTGGCCACATGTGCTGGAAGTGGGTGCATAAGTGTGAAATGTTGGGGTTGAATGTCTCACATTGGTACAGAAACCTTAGAATGTATCCAAGGCAGGTTCAGTTCACCAAGCTATGAACATTTCTTTGAAAATTTAATCATCCTTTCACCATGCCTTTGTATTCTGAAGGGTAGCTAATTTATCAACAGATGAATATCCACTACACACTTGCATTAGAATTCAGATCTGGTTTCAAAGGAGAGGGAATATTATTCAGTGCATTCAATGGCCTCCAAAGCAACTTAATCTCAATCCTGTAGAGCATGTATGGGCTTATCTTAAGAAGACACTGCAGGACAATATTGGGCAGATCCTTTTCAGGGAACTGGGAAGTTCTATGTGATTTGGTTTGTCCTTCATGGGAGAGAATTGCCATGGATGAGGACTTTTTCTATAGACTTGTGAATTCTATGCCTGAAAGGATTCAAGCTATTTCTGATTCCAGTGGGATGTGGACAAAATACTGAAGTTATATGTAGCCTACTCTTCATTTTATTTTATTACATTTTTCTGCAAAATGCCTACATAGTTATTTACGCCAATACTATTAATTTCAAAATACAAGCCTACTTGCTACTATATTACTTGTATTTTTATGGAAAGTCAGATGAATATCACCCTCCAGGATGATTATTTCCATTGTTATGGTAGGTCAGATGATGTTACCTTCCAGTGAAGATTATTTATAGACATTAAATCCACAAACCACAATTCTTTTTTACTGAAGAGAATACTGAAAAAAGAAAATAAAGAAATAAATAATAACAAATTTAATAACAAAAAGTAAGTAAAGCATGAAATATTTGTAGTTTGTAATGTGATTAAAGAGAGAGAGAGAGAGAGAGAGAGAGAGAGAGAGAGTGAGAGAGAGAGAGAGAGAGACTGCAGTGAGATATGATCCAGCACATACGGCAGCTACCAGTACAGTAAGCTGACATGCTACCGATCCCTTCTATTTAGTGAAGGTGTTGAATAGCCCTACCATAGTTGAGCAAATGTTAAACAGGGTACAACATATACTGGCAGGCATATGTACTGGCTTACGCAAAACATGCATAAGGACTTAAAAACTATGCCAATCAGGTAATACATTTCTCTTAGCTGAAAATTATGGAGATATAAGGTAGCTGTCAAAGGAATTACAAATAAATACATCCATTTTCTATATCTTTTATTATGACAATTTATCTGTTTGTTTAAAGATTATACTATTATAAAATGTAATATTTTTAAATAATTTGTAATATAGAAAAGCCTACAATTGCACAATTTGTAGAAAATTAAATTTGAAAATATTACCTGCACAGGTCTAAATAAAAATGACAAATGACTCAAGTTAGATTCGAATGATCATGTTTTATGTTTCTCCAATGGTCAGCCTATCCACTCAGCAACTAAAGCAGATATGAAATGCATGTTGCAGTAATTCTACATGAAGTTCTTATATTCCAACTATTTCTAAGTGTAGTGAGTAATGATATTCAAAAGAAATGCTATGATGAGTTAAATCATACGTTTTTTCCTTTAATGTCATTTGTTGTTAATAATATCAGCTTATTCCCACGAGTTAGTAGCTTTCACTCGGTGAATACTAGACAGAAGTCGAATCTACATTTGCATCACACCACCTTGACACTTGTGCAGAAAGATGTACAGTATTCTGCAGCATCCATTTTCAATAAGCTGCCACAAGAAATAAAGAATCTTAGCACTAACCCACAAGCTTTCAAATCTAAATTGAAGAGTTACCTCCTAGCTCACTCCTTTTATTCTGTCGAGGAACTCCTAGAAAAGTTAAACAATTAAGCTAATTCAGTTTTTTTTCTTTATTGATTCTTTTCACTTTGTCTTGAGATTGTCATGTGCCTAGGACTAATTCAAATTTTCTACTACCATTCTTGTGTAAAAATTCATGTATTGACTTGTTCCATGACCATGGAGTCTCACTCCTAAATTGGTTCTTATGGAACAGAAAACATAATAAATAAATAAATTGCACTGAAGCTTGACTTATACTGTATCCTGTTATATTCCTTCTATTTGCTGATGTAAACACCAAGCTGAAGCACCACAAACCGCTAGAGTTGGGAACACTACTACTTCTGAACTTGGGCATGCAAACTGCTATCTTCTTGGTCTCTAAATTATTCTGGGTATGCCATATTTTTGTCTTTCATTGTACGGATCTCATAGAAACTTGAACTGTCAGTTATGTGGATTACATACAGTACATTTAGTTATATATTACACGTCATTGGCATGATTGATTGTTAATGAACATGGTTTTTTTTTCAGTAGTTTTGTGCTCTATTTTATAAGAAAGTATCCTCTTCTCATCGCCCTTTCCATGAAGCTAGTACTGGGTGCTTTTTAAATGTTGTAAAAAATTAGAGGTCTAGTAGAGGAGGTCATAAGAAGCAACCTTCATGTAGCAACCTACGTACATAACACTTAGCATTCAGTTCTAGGTGTCACTTTGCAGTGTTGCACACTACCTTGACTTCATCTGGAGACACCTGTTATTTAGGAAACACCTATTGAGATGCATGACGAACTGATTGCGCAAATTGTGGCAGCCTTTAATGCACTCTCCATTTAATTGGAGATGGCTGGACAGGTGTAAATATCATATAAGTGTTATTGCATGACATGTGTCCGAGGAGAAAGATCTCATTTTGAGCATTTTTTATAATTTTTTTCAAGTGAGGCTCATCAAATGTCAATGCCACTTCTCCTTGCTTGATGTCAGAAAACATTGTCCTGGAGACATGCTACCACCTTAAATAGTATGGTGGTGCATGACAGTTTAAAAAGATGTCTAGTGCTGCTCTCCAAGGGATGAGGACATGGGTGCTTGTGTGACAGTTGCTTATTATGCCCCTCTACCCACCCAATAATTTGCACTTCACCACAAAGATGTTCGCCAAGCCATGACAGGCACATATAAAAGACACTCATACACACTCAGCTTTCAACCGCAGCCTTAATCAGAAAAGGACACATACTCTAATTCCTACAGTCACACAGACACATGTCCCAGACACACAGTTGTCATTTCCATTTGCTGTATTGAGTAACTCTCTGTGGTGATAGGGTGGGAGAGAAGAGGAGGAAACAGCAAGGATAGATACAAGGTAGTGGTGAGGATGGATGTAGCATTGCCTTAGAGAGCATGTAGAGACTGGTGGGTGGAAAGATATGCAGCTTAGGAATGCAATGGGGTTGGAGGGAGTCAAAGGGAAGCAAAATGGTGACACACACACACACACACACACACACACACACACACACACACACACAAGGGGGGGGGGGGAGCATACAAGAAATGGAAGGGGTGGGAACTTTTGTTTGGGGAAAATAGGTTACTGTAGATTGAGGTCTAAAGAATTTCGAGCCTGAAGAATGTATTGTTCCAGAGTTCAGAAAAGCTGATGGGGTAGGGAACAGAGGATCCATATGGACTGAGTCATGAAGTAGTAATTTAAATCAAGCATGTTATACTCAGCTACACATTGTCTACCTTGTTTTTGGCCACAGTTTGGTGATGGCAATTCATTGCAGTGAACAATGGTAGTCATACCAATATAAAAAGCTGTGCAGTTGATAAACCACATGGCTCCTTTCACAGGTGGTTCAGCCTTTATTGCGGTAGGATAAGCCTAATGCAAGACCGAAAAGAAAGAGCTGGGTGGATGGATTGGGCAGACCTTGCACAAGGATATGATTCCTGTGGCAGGGGCTGTCATAGGGATGGGCTGGATGTTTCTCACTGCAGGGCATGATGACAGAAAATCGGTACCTTGCTGAAGGGTGTGATTTATTTGTGCCAGTCCTGATTGGTATTGAGAGACAAGGGGATTGCTCTTTTTGAAGTTGGTTGTTTGGGTAGAGGGAGGATTGTGGGTGTGATGGGATATGGCAAAAGAAATCTGTTTGTGGACATGATCTGGAGGACAGTGATGTCTGTGAAGGCCTTTGTTTGACCTTCAGCATATTTAACAAGGGTGTCCTCATCACTGCAATTATGACACTCATAGGTAGCTATAATTTAGATAGAAGTGTGGCTGAAGCCATCATTGAGGTGGACGTTAACGTCTAGGAACAGTGTATGCTTGGTTGAGGAAGACTAGCTGAAGTGGATGGGAGATGAAGAGTTGAGATTTTGAAGGAAGGAGGATAAGATTTCTAGTTCCTGAGTCAAAATCATGAAAGTATTGTACCTGGACCAGATGAGGGGTTTGGAGTTTTGGGGAGCTAAGGTGGTTTCCTCCTGACAGCCCATAATAAGTTATTTTTAGATTAGTCAGGTACCTGTTTGCAGCATTGTCACACTCATAAATACTGGCAGTAGCTCTCGACAGAACTCTTATATTAAAAAATCACTGTAAGATTAACATAATGAAATTCTCTCTGCTATACAAACTTATTCACAAACTAATAGGGACACAAAATGGCTCGCATCCACAAACTGTTTGCTCTTCTGCAGTGTCATTGTGCTTTCTATGGTTGAATATGTTCACCATGCTGACCTATTATCTCATGCAAGGTTGGGAAATTTACATTTTTAAGGTAACTTAGTTACAATTATTTTCACTGTATATTAACTATAACTGTATCAGTTACAAGTAACTTTTAGTTACTTTTACAGTTACTTTTAAAATTGTCATTGTAACTCATTTGTAAATCCATAATAAACCTTACTGATGTAGAAAGGAAACAAGCTTTCATGTCAGTCAATAATTAAATACATTAATACATACACAATTAATAATAATAACACATAATTTATGCATTATTAAATAAATTGTCCACAGCATCTTTTATCTCATTGCATCTCAATTTCAGTGTTTTTTTCATTTTCACCAAATATAGTTTTTCAAATGTTCCATCCCATGAAAGTTACGTTTCATCTTGTTAGTATTTCGCGTCTCCATGAAAACTGCTGACTTTGTTGTCTACTATATATTTGCAGCTTCTGTTATGCTGCATGGCAGCAATGAGCAAACATTTCAAACTGTGTATTTGTATCGAGAGCTACACTATGACAGATAAAGAGGAAGAATTGGTGATATGGGGCTACTTGATGAAATAAGCAAAGGAAGAAGACGTAGTTGTCTGAGGTGGGCAAAGTACATACTAAAGAAGATGTGACGGGAATGACATTATGTCATGCGGGAGTGGCGTCGTGGTCTAAGCCATCATGCTACAGACTAGGTGGTCGCTCCCACTGGGTGTCAAGTCCTCCCTCAGATGTACGTGTGTGTGTGTGTGTGTGTGTGTGTGTGTGTGTGTCGCTCTTAGTGTAAGTAGTTTGTAAGTCTAGGTACTGATTACCATAGTAGTTTCGTCCCATAGGTTTACAAACATTTGAATTTGACTGACAGGCTGTGCAAGCTGAATTTGGAAGAAATTTCTCCTTTTTGTGATTTCACCAAGATATTGCCGTCAAATTTTGAAATTATAATGAATATCACAGGGCCAGTTGTTTCAAATAAAGGCTCAAAGTTCAGAAAAACAACTCCTGTGAAGAGAAGTCTAGTTGTTGCTCTTTGTTTCTTCGCAACAGGAAGTGCCTATGAAACCCTTGCACATTCATCCCACATTTCAAAGCCAGCAATGTCATTACTGGCCCTGCAGTTGGTAGAGCTTTGGATGAAGGCTTATGTAAATGTAATTCAGTTATACAGGGTGTAAATTCTAAGTTGACAAACCAGAATAACTAAAAAAATAAGCTTAAAAAATGTGTATAATCCAAAGTTGATTATTTTCGAGGAGGACATCTGCTAGTGCTAAAATTAGCCCACCTGGGGCTGGCGTGGAAGGCAACTTTAAAATGGGAACCTCCATTTTTTATTGCAGAATCAGATTCTACATAAAAACTATGTACATTTTGTCTTAACCTTTTTTAAAATTTTATTCTTGGTAGTGGCAATGTAATTCAAGAAAATTCATGTTCTCATATTTGCATGGAAAATGGTTACGAATAAATAAAAAATGCGTATTTACTTCATAAATTTTGATTCGCTAAAACTAAAACTCTCCCTCTCTCCTGATAAGGTGGGGTTTGAGAGAGAGGAATTAGAGTTTTACAAATGCTGACCCAAATATTAATGTTTTCTGCAGATTCAGAAAAGTTTTGTTTGTTTCGTGATCATGAGGCCACACAACTTTTAATTATCAAACCAATCATCTGACTAGCTAACTAACCAACCACATAACCTACTTAATAATGAGTGAACTCTTTAACTAATAGATTAAACAAAATAAAAGATTAACCCACTCCCTAACTTCCCATTTAAGATTTGGTTGTCCTGAAAAGGAACAACTGGTTTTGTTTTAGTGTTGATTATTTGCAAATAAATGAATTTCGGGATGCTTGTTTCCATTGAGTCCTCTCCCCACTCACTTTCAGCCTGCTTGTTGTCCTCAAATCCCTTGCATTTCACCATTTTATGAAATGAAATATTCAAAGTGATGAACTGCTATTTTCAAGGCATTTATTTACTCGTGCTGTAAATAAAAAATTATGAAGTAAAAATTATTTTTTATTTACCTGTGACCATTTTCCACAAAACAAATGTTTAAGACAAAATGTACATAGTTTTTTTTTTTATGTAGAATCTGATTCTACAATAAGAAATGGGGGTTCCCGTTTGAAATTTTAAAGTTGCATCCTGCCTCACCCCCTGGGGTCTGGGGTGGCAGGCTAATTTCAGCACCTGCAGATGTCCCCCTCGAAAATAATCAACTGTGGATTCTACACATTTTTTGTGTGTGAAGCTTATTTTTCAAGTCAGCATGAAATTTACACCATGTATTAATAGCATTGAAACATTTTTTATTGATAGTAATTTTTTTTATGTTTTCACATTATTACAAATCATCATTTTCAATGAAGGAAGCTTCTTTAGCCGTAAAGTCACTCACACTACAAATGAATGTGGCAAGGGATCTGCTGCACATCCAAGTTTAGTACACACTGCTACCTCCTAGAAACATTCATTTCTGCTTCATAAAAAGAGCTGTAAAAACAAAATGTTGCCATCGCTCTTTCATTGGCCGGAAAGTAATGTGTGGTAACTCGATAACAACTCATTTTCCAAAATAAGATAACAAATCCTGTTGTTATTGCTGTGGTGTTGAGAAATGAGAGACTTAATTGTTTTATCTACTTCACATATGGCTGGTGCTAAACTATGTTGGAATTTACTGTAGGGAGTCATGCTTCATTTTAATTATTTTTATGACATCGAACATTTCACAGGCCTCCTCTGTCTCTTATTAGGTGATGAATTTGTAAATGTTGCTTCTTGTCTTAAAACGAACACTACTGCTGCAAAGGAGCATTTAGTGCTAGCAAGCCACAGACATTTTTCTTTACTGACACTGCCATGGAACGCAGCTTTTGTGTCACCAGCGTGTTGTGAAAATCGGTACCTTAGTCCAGAACTATCCGTGATCAATGTTGCAGAACATGTTTCAAACTCATTGTAAATGTGCCTTAACGCCAATAAGCAAACAAAAAATTAATTTTACATGAATTCTTAAATTTGTTTTGGAGTTTAGAATTCTTTGAATTGTTTTCCCAGCACGACACAATCTGCAGCAAAAGGAATAATTTTTTTCCATCCAACTACAAAAATTTGAAGACTTCATCATAAGCTGGCCAAATTATGCATTGTCTTCTTCCTTCTCAATGTCGAAAGTTGTGGAAACAGTACTGAAATATATATTTCATACATTTCCAATGTACAGTGTTGAAAATACATAATTTAGAAATAAATATTGTTTCTTTTTTCTCTTCACTAAAATCGAAGCCTGGTATTCTCTAGGCTTGAGATTCTTCCAAAAAATCTGTTATGCTTCTAGGGACAAAAAAGTAATGATACTTCTATTAAATTGTTCACTGATAAAAAGTAACTTAGTTATAGTTAAAGTTAGTTTAGGCAAATAATAATGCCATTACCATTCATTACCTTTGAAAAGTAACTGTTACCAGTAAGAGCATTAACAAGCAACGTGTTACTTCCCAACCCTGATCTCTTGCTGGACAGGTAGACACAGGCCTCAATGACACTTGTGTGTCGATTACAGGTTGATTAAAACTTTCCCCAAAAGCTCAACTACTGGGGAGGAGTAGTTTCACTTTGTGTGTTCAGAGAGATGGCTGCCATCTAGGAGAGAGTGAGAGTGGACCAGTTGCTTCCATATAATGGCCCACACCAGTGGCCGAGTTCCTGAAAGAGCTTTCAACAAACATCTGAGATGCTTACCATCTTACCAGAGAAGGCAGGCTGGATTTATGGGAGATGATGACCTCTCACCTTCACAGGCAGTAGTGGAAGAACTACCACTTCAGCACAATAAAAGCTAGGTGGTATGGAATTCTCTGAACAGTATATGATCAGGAGTTTGAAGAACCATAGACAACCAGATTCACAATTAATTCTCCTTTGAAGGTATAACCTACAAAGAAATCCCCAGTGTAGCTGTGGGCACTCATATGACACTATTATGCCAACCTTTTCATGGGTCATCTAGAGGTATCATTCTTAACTACCCAGAATTCCAAACTCCTCACCTAGTTGAATCAAAGTCTTCACCTAGTTCAAATTTAGACATATCTTTGTAATCTACACCAAAGGTTGAGGATACATTATCCACATTCTTTCGAAACCTGAACACTCTCTCTCCTATTCATCTGATCCTGCTCAACCCAAGAAGCCACCTTCCTCAGTGCTGACCCCCACCTTAAGAAACTATGTCAGTACCTCTGTCCATACCTACCAACCATCAACAATACCCCCACTTAAAGAGATTTCATCAATTCTACATCAAGTAGTCTTTTCCATCCAGCCTATTCACCATAGGTTGAGTAGTTGCTTTCCAAATGTAGCAGTGATCACATTGAGGCCTTTATATATCAAAATTACACTCTAAACCATATGCATTATTCATTCATCCACCACCTCCCACATACCCATCATTGAGCCAACAGAGCATTCCTCCTGTGACCAGGTACCATCCGTGTCAGGAACAATCAAATCATATTCTTTGCCAGTGTTGTGACTTTTCTTTCATCGTGCCCAGAAATGAGGACTACTCTATCTACTGTTCTTCAACCACTCCCATAGTGGTTTCCCATCCTTACCTCACCCCTGCTCCCAACCCCTTGCTTCATGATCATAGCCCTGCAACAGGTAGAAGCACAACTTCAAATTATCATTTGGGTGAGGGGGGGGGGGGGAGTAGAAAAATCATTGTATAAGGTTATAAGGTGCACAGCAGTACAAAAAATAGAGTATATGAATGTAAGTGCATGTCCCTTAACTGGATTGTTCAGATGTCTCTTAAACACACTTAATCAATGCCCATACATGTGACAGACAACTTCTTAGTTGTCATTCAAATGTAGAAAGCTTCAGAGTGCTTACAATTCACTTTCTAAATCAGAATGCTGTAGAATGCATTTATATCACCTTATATTTAAATATTTGCCTTTAAAAGTTTCTTGTGTGTATTGGCATGAAACAAAAATATAAGTAATGGTAATGGATTACATACCCACATGTAATCAGAATTGTGTGTCCACAATAAATTAATGTGTTAACTAGTAAAGTTGTTGCTTTTACCACTTTTAACCATGTTTTGGATTTAATGTCATAAATTATTTCAAGCCATAAAAATACACAAAAGTACAAACAATTCAGGTAATAAAGCTACTATCTTAATTTAACTTCATTATAAACTCTTGAAGATGGAATTGGTGTGTTTTTTTTTTTTTTTTTTTTTTTTTTACATGTTTAGCATAGAATTTAATTCAGTAAATTTATGTGAAGTTTTAGTGTTTTTTATTGATTACACTTCTCTTGTTACTTTGACGTGTTACTTAAGTAAGTGTCCACATCGTATTTCTATCTTGATTTCTATCAAACAAAAATAAATATTTATTTGAATTTTCCCTCAAAATTATAAAACTATAATCCATGCAAAGGGTATGTTGTATAATAATGGATACACAACCAGCACAAATTAATAAACAGTATCATTCATTTGTAATCATGTTCTGTATAATTGGCAGTACATGAACATCTACATCTAAGTGAGATGAAGATAAAATTGTATAACAGTCATGATAAAGCAACTCTTGATGTATTCATATATATTGCAGTAAATTGAAAATACACAGTTATGGAAGAAATACTGATAAAATGTAATGATTTTTTATTAGATAACATAATTTGGCAAAAAGGAAAACTCAAATTAATCACACAAGTTAAGAGTATGGTTGTAGTTGACTAATGTGTCAACAAAATATAAACTGAGTAAACCAAACTGAACTGATTGGTGAAATCTTCTGTTTGAAAATTTAAACTTCCGTTTACACATTTAACATTTTACAGTTACCATGTTACTGGCAGGTAAATTTCATATTAAGTGATGTTCAGTATGTTTCTGGTCATAACTATATAAAATCAGTTTTTTTTTTTGTTATTGATAAATGCCTGCTGTAAGATTAATACTGTGGGGACTAATAATGCATACATTTTATTGAAAACATGGTTGTTAATATTTTTCCTCCAAAATAATTCATTGACTATATGTCTTAGGGGGAAACAATTATTATATATTATCAGAATCTTCCATAAGGAATTCAATAATAATTGTAAATATTGTATTTGTTTATTTTTTGGAGCATATCCAATTAGAACTATAGCTCGTGGTTACATCTTTTAAAAACTAAATCTTGAGCACAAGTAAAAATACACAATAATGACTATGACATTAAGACATTATTTTTGATTAAATACTATTATTTAAAATGAGTAATATACATTTATACAATAATGATTTGGTCATATGGTGCCATACAGGTTGACATTATAGTCCATTGTTTTCCTATTTAGCCTGTCAACAGACACCATGTTCAGTAGCACCACATTTATGCAAAGCTTTAACAAATATTGACAAAAATAATCTTTTACAGTACTAACTGAACTGAGTAAACATTTATAAATACAGTTTATCCATGATCTAAATCTTATAATTAAATGAAAATTAAAAGAGTAGTAAAGCATATTTGTTTTTCAACTTCCTTGTTGAAAAACTGAGAATTTCATTTTCTCCTGGCAAACAGATAAATAATACGAGTGAGCACTATTTAGTGCACCATTTTACTGGCCCTGCAGAGCACTCAGTTTTCAATGAAAGTGGGCATTTCAAGATCACTGACTAATTCTCAGAAGGCAAAATTGTGAAAATTACACTTTGTGACTGTGTATTATTATTTCAGTAGGTGAAATTTTGTTGTGGTACAACACTGTTAACCTTTAGAGAAATTATTTTAGTTCACCCTGCAAAGAGAGAGTTGGTACATTGGAAAGAGCTTAATGGCTTCAGTTTTTAACTAGCTAAACTTGGGTTCTGCAATGGTAAATTACTATCCAAGGGAGATTACCTGGAAGCTGGAAATTTATGGCAGTGATGATTAAAAAGAACATTACAAAGATTTCCATAGTTTGCCTGTATGATACACTTATTAAACTTTTTAATTACTGGGATCTTAGTAGTTAATATCAAATCAAGCCATAGTACATCCCTGATTCAAAAGCTTCAGCCGTAAAAGTACTTCCTGAGTAAATGATCATTATTGTTAAAATTATATGAATAATTTAGAAAAGATACATTATATCTCTTGCCAGCTACAGCTTGAGAGCATATAGCACTAGAACTAGTTACACAAAAGTCTTATCAGCATAAAATGCCCATCACAAGCTGTTTATTCTGTCAACATTTTTTCTTGTAAATTCTATTGTTCTATTACATATGTTTGTGCTATGAACGTTTAGTAATAATATACCAATGCCATTTTTCTGCATTATCCTTGGCAAAGCATTATTTTATCTGTATAAAAATCTTTGTTTTATTTCTTAGTGAAATGCTTGTTAAAGAGTCATGATAAGAATGTTTCCATAATTATGAGAGAGAGAGAGAGAGAGAGAGAGAGAGAGAGAGAGAGAGAGAGAGAGAGGACAGATGGTAGCTTGACAATTACATTAGAGGTAAATATATAATATATACATGTACACACATATAACTGGTTTTAATTTTCTACATCTTTGAAAGTTCTGTACAAACATATACTTTTGTGTAAGGATTTGGCTTTGTCATAAATTATGTGCACGTCACCTATTGGCAACCTTCTCTTTTGTCCAATATTATAAGATACTGGCTGCTTTTTTTGACGCTTTATTGACACAAAGAGCATTTCACTCACACCAGTTCACATAATGCTGTTTGTGTTAACTGGAATCATGTTTATTGTGTGCTTTTCACAAGTTAGGTGTAGTGCAGTATTGCTGCATGTTTCAATATGATTCTGACACAAATGCACATTGCACTGTTCAACCACTTGTTTCTGACTGTCCAGAAGATCGGTGTGCTCTCTGCACGTGTGCATGTGCCTGTGGCTGAGGACCGAGAGCATCAAGTGGAACCCCATTTGCCTGGCGTCCGATGCTGCGCCCTCCTGTATTGTTTCCTGATGTTTGGGTAGCGGCCACTGCTGCTGCTGCTGCTGCCGCAGTCTCACGCCGCACCTGGTACCGGTACAGCAAAGCCCCGGCCACTAGCGCAGCTGCTACAGCCGAAAGGGCCGCCAGTGCAAATAATGCTCCAAAGCCTGGCACTGGCAGACAGACTCCGTACACTACCTCCTCTTCACGTGTTCGTCCTTGAAATACTGTTACTGCCTCTGGTCGTGAGTCAGGTGTAAAAGCCAGGTCTGCCTCTGATACGACATCATATAGCCCACTGACACCAACATCAGCATTGCCTCCTGCTGGTACAGCCACAGAACGGCGTGGTCTCGCAAATCCAGTGCTTCGCAGAGTGCGAGGCCCGTGTGGAAAACGCTCTTGGCCATCACGGTGTCCAGGGCGTGGCTGTTCCTGAAATGAAGTGGTTGATTTCATATAGTAATGTCAATTTCACTGTAACAACATCAATAGTAATTTAAAGTCCATCCATAACTGACTAAATGAAAATGATATCAAACAAAATGTATTTATCAAGATATTGTGATCAGAAGATTATTAAATTAGCTGTATGATGTAATGTAGTTTAAATAAGTTGTTCACTCATGCTTATTTGAAATTAAAAGCTACATGCATATATACAGTAAACTTTTTATATACAGCTCAGTGTTTTCTTGGTAAACTGTCCTTATTGCTTCTTGTTGCTGTGTACCATAAAAGCTGTCTTTTGAACTGAAATTGTAATGTACTAATTTGACAAGTGTGATGCTATGGCCACACTTCTTGCCTTACTGTCTTCTGACTAGATAGTCTAATTTATTTTTATTTTTCACAAGACTGTAACTAAATGAGATTATATTTTGTAGCATTTTTACCTTTTATTCATATAAATATTAAGTTCAAAATTACATTCCTGTACAGTGAAACCTCTGGAAGTATTTTCTAATAACCAGTAACACTGACAAAAATGCGTGACAAGAATGTACAGTACAACACACAACTGTATTATAATTTTTTTTACTTGTACATTTTTAATCCATATAATTAAATCAAATAAATTTTTACATGATATTTATGGACTATTCTTTTTTAATGTTTGTTAATTACAGTGTTTCTGGTAAAGAATTCCCTGATTTCAAAATTAAATATCATGAAAATGAAGATACATATACGAGTGCATCAAAACTGATTTTTATTGTGAAAGCTGTAAGAATGTTGTACAGACTTTCACAGAAAGTTTGAAATAGTTCAAAAAGCTGATAACAGATTGTGCTGTATGCAGCACATCCCAATCTTTTAGAAATGACTGCCGCCCACAGTACAAAGTTGATGCAAAATGAAACCTAAAATTTTCCATCACATCCTGTAGTGACTCCACAAAAATGGCGCCGGATGCCTCATAAAGCATTAATTTAAGCTTGTCCAGTGTACATCAGTAGTGACTGTATACTGCTGTGATACATTGTGATCACTGTTGTGTGGCTTGTATTTTGTGACAGGATTCTTACAGCATGTAGGGGAGTACTTAGCTTTTTATTCAGGTTACTTAACTGTGTTCCCATTTTCAGGTTCTCCTGAATACGTATGCCTAAAATTTTTCTCTCACTCACTGATGAGGAAGTTTTTCCACTAATGTAAAAAATAAGTGTTGTATGGTGTAGTTTCTATTTTGTATGGAAATTTACAGTCACTGTTATTTTCTGAGTTTATATAATCCTATTAGTTCTGAACCAATGTTGAATATTAAGTTTCGAGCTGTTCCTTGTAAGCTGTTTTCATTAATTGGTCTAAATATGTTTGTGTCACCAGCAAAAAGTACTGTGGTGTCATTGGTTACTCTTTCTGCTAGATCATTAACATAAAGAATGAAAAGAATAGACCCAAGAACTGACCGTTGAGGGACCCTACAACTGATGTTTTGCACATTACTATAAAAATTAGAAACTGTGTGTGTTTTTGTATCTTTGTGTCTTACTTGTTTTATCTGTTGTCGATGATTCTGGAGATAAGAATGCAGAAATAGCTCACTGAGTTGACCTACCAGTTCTGAATCCATCTTGAGAGTCACTGACTATTTATCATTTTTGAGTTGGGCTATTAATATTTTAAGAAATAGTTTCTCAAGGACTTTCCAAAGCCTGACAAATTTGATACTAGTCTATAGTTTGTAGCAACTTGTCTCCTTTCTTGTGTGATGGTGTTACTTTTCTATTTTAAGATTTTTAGGGAAAATACCACTTTTGAATGATGAATAGTGGTATCTGTTAATAGTCTGACAGTGAATTCTACACTTACTTTGATAATAATATCTGATATATCAATGGTACATGTTAAATATTCATTGGATAATGTTTTTATGATCATGGCTAATTCATCAGACATTGTAGGAAACACCAAAATGTTCTTGCTTGAGTTTTTGAATCTGCTAGCAGACCACTGTTGTCTGGTTGTATTTTGTAATTTTTGGTTATCAGGTATTGTGCTTTATTTGAAAAGTATGTGTTAAATGTACTAGCCAACCATGTGGGGTCAAATATTAGACTATTGTTTTTATTAATTTCTATATTGTTGTGATTTAATGATTTTACACCCATTTCTTTTTTGATGATTTTCCAGGTTGCTTTGGTTTTGTTCCTGGAATTTTCTATTTGTTTCTCATTTTCTAACTTCTTTGCTTTTATCTCTTGTCTAAGTATCCTTCTGTGTTTTTTAAAGTAGTTAATAAAATTAGGATTTGTGGTATGCTTTTATTATTCATATAATTTCCTTTTATTCTGGTAAGATATTTTTATTCCTGCTGTTATCTACTTAATTGAATTGCACACAGAATTGATTACTGATGTTTGAGGAAAGCTTTTTCAAACCAGTGTTTATATGTGGCCATAAATTTATCAAACTTCTCATCTGTATTGTTTGAAATATAAACATTAGACCAGTTTGCTCTTTTTAAGAGAGAACACAGTCTACATTTTCATCTCTGTACTTTCGGACATGAGCTCTAGTTTTTTGCTGTTCTATCACTCATTGAATAATTACTGTTAAAATTTGGGCCTGGTGATCCATATAACCAGTGTTTAAAACTGTATGTATAAAAAATCTGGTCATTTGTTGTTGCAGAAGTAGTTGTTATATGAGTTGATTTGGTCACAGCCAGTTTTAAGATAAAGGAGTTCAATAATTCTACAACTTCATCTCTGAATTTACTGGGTTTGAAAAAATCACCATCGAGATCTCCACTTATTACAATATTTTTCATGGAGCGCTGGAAGTTTCTAAGAGCTCTTTCATATTATTATATATTCATCTGTTGCCTTGTACACACAAAGTATTTCTATTTGGGAGTTCTGTTATTGAAAGTTCTGTGTCTTTCTCTATAGATAAGCTGACATATTTTGCAATATATTTATGCTTTCTATATTTTATCAGCCATTTATGCAGCTGCTGCCATGTTCAAGTATTTCTGTACAGAATAGGCCACTTAATTTGAACTGAGGGAAGTTTATCATACCTCATATGCTTTTGTTCAGCCAGTGTTTAGTAAAACATACAAAAGAAATATCACTCAGATTGTTCAGCAGGCTTTCTATTTCATTCTGTTTATTAGTAAATGACTGCATTCTGGTAGAGCAATTTAAAGTCAGAAGTACAACATAAGATGTTGCCTGCTTGCTTGACAAATGGGCTATTAATAGAATGCCATTCCACTTCCAACTGTTGCACTTCCTTATTGATTGGACATTTTGATGGAACATTTAGCAGCACTGAACACTTTTTACATTGTAAGCTCTTTGTTTCCCGATTGTATAAAAAAATCATTTGGATTATGAGAGGGTGCAGATTTCCTGCCAATGAATTCACTAACAACTTTCCTTTCTGTTGGGTCCTCATTCCCCCCCCCCCCCTCTCTCTTTTTTCCCTGGGTCTAACTCTGGCACTTCTTCTTATACAGATAATAAAACTGCTGGACTGTGAGTTGAATTTTGTGTTTTGAAGTTGTTTTGGTGTTTTCATTTTTCCTTGGCATCATAGCAATTGGATTTCTTACATCATTGTCATCTTTCTGTATTAATTTTGTTAGCATTTTGCCAATGTGTGACTTCCAAGCATTTTCATAATGTAGACCTTGTTTTGTAAACAAGTATATTGAGTTTGTAAGCTCAAAGACTGTAACATTTTGAAAGCACTTGCAATTTTGCTGAATTGCCTGTTGGTTTTGTTAGCTCCAAATTTACAATAGTTTTCCTATTTCTAGTTTCCTGCTGTAATATTGAGACATTCAAAGGCATTCCATTCATACTATTCTCCTTGAAGACTAGATACATGAATTTCTGCCAGTTAATGCTCAAAGGAATTATAGACATTAGCTGCCAGTGGATATCAGTAGGAAATGTGTGCAGATTTATGACAGATGTTGGTTCAAAACTGGTGCTTGTTCTTTCATATATGTCCAAAGAACAGACACCACATATATGCTGTATAATTTCCATAAGCTTTGTCTGTGACTTAGCTATTTAGAGTAACTTTGTATCTACATCTACATCCATACTCCGCACGCTACCTGACGGTATGTGACGGAGGGTACCTGGATTACCAGTATTGGTTCTCCCTCTTATTCCAGTCAAGTATTGTTCACAGAAAGAAAGATTGACAGAGTATCTCTCCGACAGAGTCTTCCACTGGAGTTTATCGATCATCTCCGTAACACTTTCACAATTACCAAATGATTCTGTAACGAAATGTGCTGCTCTCTGTTGGATCTTCTCTCCCTCCTCTATCAACCCCACCTGGTACGTACCCCTCTCTGGTGAGCAATATTCAAGCAGTGGGCGAACAAGAGTACTATACCCTACTTCCTTTTGTTTTCGGACTGCATTTCATTCCTATGTATTAGTAGCACATTACACTTGTCTACATTGAGATTCAATTGCCATTCCCTGCACCAAGCGCAATTCGTTGCAGATATTCCTGCATTTCAATACAATTGTCTATTTTTACAACCTCTTGATATACTACAGCATCATCCTCAAAAAGCCTCAGTGAACTTCCGATGTTATTCACAAGGTCATTTATATATATTGTGAGTAGCTACGGTCCCACAACACTCCCCTGTGGCACACCTGACATCACTCTTACTTTGGAAGACTTCTCTCCATTGAGAATGACATGCTGCTTTCTGTTATCTAGGAACTCTTCAATCACACAATTGGTCTGATAGTCCATATGCTATTACTGTGATCATTAAAGACTGTGCCGAACTGTCTCAAACGCCTTGCGGAAGTCATGAAACACAGCATCTACCTGAGAATCCGTGCCTATGGCCCTCTGAGTCTCGTGGACGAATAGCGCGAGTTGGGTGTCACAGGATCGCCTTTTTCGAAACCCATGCTGATTCCTACAGAGTAGATTTCTAGTCTCCATAAATCTCATTATACTCTAACATAATACACGTTCAAAAATTCTACAACTGACCGACGTAAGAGATATAGGCCTAGAGTTCTGCATTTCTATTTGACGTCCCTTCTTGAAAACGGGGATTACCTGCACCATTTTCCAATCTTTCGGAATGCCACATACTTATAGAGACCTACGGTACACCACTGCAAGAAGAGGGGGCACGTTCCTTAGCGTACTCTGTGTAAAAATGAACTGGTACCCCATCAGGTCCTGCGGCCTTTCCTCTTTTGAGCGATTTTAATTGTTTTTCTATACCTTTGTCAATTATTTTGATATCTGCCATTTTGTAATCTGTGTGGCAATCTAGAGAAGGAACTGCTGTGCAATCTTCATCTGTGAAACAGCTTTGGAAAAAGACATTTAGTAATTCAGCCTTTAGAGTTTAATCTTCTGTTTCAATGCCATTTTCGTCACAGAGAGTCTGGACATTTTGTTTTGATTTACCTACTACTCTGACATAGAACCAAATTTCTTAGTGTTTGAAGCCAAGTCAGTACAAGGAACTCTACTTTCGAATTCGTTGAACGCCTCTCGCATACCCCTCCTCCTGCTAAATTTCATTTCGTGTAATTTTTGTTTGTCTACAAGGCTTTGGCTATGGCTATGTTTATGTTCGTAGTGAAGTTCCCTAATTCGGTTGTTGTACCACAGTGGCTCCTCTCCATCTCTTACTACCTTGCATGGTACATCCTCATCTAATGCATATTGTACAATGGCTTTGAACTTTATCCACTGTGCCTCAACACTACTTGAGATAAAACTTCTGTGTTGAGCTGTAAGTACTCTGAAATCTGCTTTTTGTCACTTTTTCTGAACAGAAAAATCTTCCTACATTTTTTAATATTTCCATTTACGGCTGAAATTATTGATCACTGATTCCCTGTTCTGCATTAACTGTTTCGAATAGTTTGGGTCTGTTTGTCACCAGAAGGTCTAATATGTTGTCACCATGAGTCGGTTCTCTGTTTAACTTCTCAAGGTAGTTTTCAGATAATGCACTCAAAACAATTTACTGGAGTCTTTGTCCCTGCCACCCGTCATAACCGTTTGAGTTTCCCAGTCTATATTCGGTAAAGTAAAATCTCGTCCCAAAATTATAACATGATCGGGAAATCTACTCAAAATTTTTTCCAAATTTTCCATCAGGTGTTCTGCCACAGCAGCTGCTGAGCCAGGAGGCCTATAGAAACATGCAGTTATCATGTTCCAAGCCTGCTTTAACCATGACCTTTACCCAAATTATTTCACATTTTGGGTCTCCGTCAATTTCTTTTGATTCTATTGCACTTTTTATCGCTATAAACATGACTCCCCCTTCACTGTCCAGCCTGTTTCTACGGTATACATTCCAAACTGAGTTTAGAATTTCATTGCTGTTTACTTCTGGTTTCAGCCAACTTTCTGTCCCTAGTACTACGTGGGCATTGTGTCCATTTATTAATGAGCAGTTCTGGTACCTTTCTACAGATGCTTCTGCACTAATACTACATTGATCTTTTCATTTCCTGTTGTGTTCTGCCTACTGCTACCTTGTCGCAGCTCAGGAGGCGTCTTGTCAGGCCTAGGGAGGGAATTCTCTAACCTAAAAAAACCCCATGTCTACTCCACACGTACTCTGCTACCCTTGTAGCTGCTTCCTGCGTGTAGTGCACGCCTGACCTATTCAGGGGACCCCCACATTTCTCCATCTGATAGCAGAGGTCAGGAACTTTGCACCCCAGATTTCCACAGAATCATCTGAGCCTCTGGTTTAAGCCTTCCACTCGGCTCCAAACCAGAGGACCGTGATTGGTTCTGGGAATGACACTACAAATAGTTAGCTCAGGTTCCACCCCACAAGCGAGGTTTTCAGCCTTAACCCACTCCGCCAACCGCCTGTATGAACTGAGAATGACCTGTGCACCCAATGCTCTCTATCGCCACCAGAAGGGCCTCCTCCACATCTCAGACGGTATACCCCTGGCAAGCAAACAGTGTGCACACTGGGGCTCCATCACACGCCTAACATTGAAGCTCCCAATCACTAACAAACCCTTCCCCTCGTGTGCTTACTCGGACCCTGCTGAAGTAGTGGTTAAGTGTCCACTCACAGGCAAAGCGGGCGATGCCACACGGTAGCCTTCACATTCACCTTTCGCCCCAAGCTACACGAACGCCATTGAACCTGCCACACCCCATAGGAGAGGGTGGCTCAACCGCATCCGGTATGCGTGAAGATGTCCCAACAGCAGTGACCGTGGGTGAAACATGTAACACCTGTGGTTTCCCATGCAACACACCAGAGTCCCCATCGCCGCAACATTCTGAGGCAGCAGCCTGAAGATGGCTGACTGTGGCCAACAGCACGCTCAGCTGCTCGTGAACTGTGGCTAGCTCCTCCTGCATCTGTACGCAGCAGTCTCACATCCTATCCATCCTAACAAGTCAACAATTACCAGTAGAGATTTAAGTATCAACTTGTTACTAGCGCGAGTTTTTAAAAATTTACACTGCTCAGCCCACAACTAAGTAACAATAGTTCGCTCCTACTTAGCTGTAACTCAGCTGGTGCTGCTGGTGCACTCAACACTATCTACCAAATACGCGAGAATAAACTTTTAAAACAGTAGCACAAACTAAATCTGCCAAGTACGCGATAATAAACCTCTTAAAACAGAGGTACTAATGAAACTGAAGAACTTGACTGGCAAATTAAATTATGATACTTAGTGCTGTCTACGATGTGACACTGGCAACAGCTGGCACTGGACTATGCTACACATAGCTAGAGAAAGAAGCATAGCCAATTAAAAATGTGAAGAAAATCTGTGAAAGTGGGGGTTTAGCAAGTGGATAATAGCTTGACACAACCACAAACACAGTAAAGTCAATTTTTATCCATGAAAAGTTTGACAGTAAGTTCCTGGTCATATCTAATTCATCATGAACTGCAGGGTGAAACTGAAAAATCTGAATGTAGGCAAATAAGGCGATGGGACCTGGATGAATTGAAGGAGCCTGAAGGTCTTGAGAATTTCAGAGGGAGCCTTAGGCAACAATTGACAGAAAGGAAGGGAAATAAAACAGTAGAAGAGGAATGGGTAGCATTGAGAGAGGAAATAGTGAAGGCAGCTGAGGACAAAATATGTAGAAAAGCAGGACCTACAAAAATTCCTTGGATATCACAGGAAATACTAAATTTAATTGCTCAACAGAGAAAATATAAAAGTGCAGTAAATGAAACAGGCAAAATGGAGTATGGGTGACTAAGAAATGAGATTGACAGGAAGTACAAAATAGCTAAGCAGGAGTGGCTAGAAGATAAATGCAAGTCAGTAGAAGAATGTTTAAATAGGGGAAAATAGATACCACAAACAGGAAAATAAAATAAACATTTGGACACAAGAAGAGCAGCTATATAAAGAACTCAGATGGAAAACCAGTTCTCAGCAAAGAAGGGAGAGCTGAAACGTGGAAAGGGTATGTAGAGGAGCTGTACAAAGGAAGTGAACTTGGAGACGATACTGTAGGAAGGGAAAAGGAAATAGATGAAGATGAAATAAGAGATACTATACTGAGAGAAGAATTTGACAGACTGCTTAACACATTGCCTGCCACAGTGACGTCAGAGGTGCGCCAGAGCTGCCTGCTGTGGCTAGCGGCGGGCGGCCACATGGCAGCCAACGTGTTAAAGACCTATGTCAAAATAAGGCCCCTGGAGTAAACAACATTCCCTCAGAACTACTGAAGTGTCTGGGAGAGCCAACCATGACAAAGCTATTCCACCTGGTGCATAAGATGTTTGAGATAGGGAAAATAACCCCAGATTTTAAGAAAAATGTAATTACCCCATTCCAAAGGAAAATTACAGAACCATCAGTTCTCTCTGTGTTTTACTGATGACATTGTAATTCTGTCAGAGAGAGCAAAGGACCTGGAGGAGCAGTTGAACGGAATGGACAGTGTGTTGAAAGGTGCATATAAGATGAACATTAACAAGAGCAAAACAAGGGAAATGGATTGCAGTCTAAAGGAAACCAGGTGATGCTGAAGGAATTAGATTAGGTAATGAAAAAATAAAGATGGTGGATGAGTTTTGTTACTTGGGCAGTAAAATAACACACGATGGTCCGAGTACAGAGAATATAAAATGCAGAACGGCAATGGAAAGAAAAGCGTTTTTGAGAAAGATAAATTTGTAAACTTCAAATATTAATTTAAGCGCAAGGAAGTTCTTTCTGAAAGCATTTGTGTGGAGTGTTGCCTTGTATGGGAGTGAAACTTGGATGATAAACAGTGTGGACAGGAAGAGGATAGAGGCTTTTGGAATGTGATGTTACAGAAGATGCTGAAGATTAGGTGGGTTGGTCACGTAACTAATGGGGAGGTACTGAATAGAATTGGGGAGAAAAGGAATTTCTGACATTCTTTGACTAAAAGAAGGGATCAATTGGTAGGACACATTCTTAGACATCAAGCAATCATGAATTTAGTATTGGAGGGAAGTGTGTGGGGTAAAAATCAGAGGGAGACCAAGAGATGAATACAGCAAGCAGATTCAAATGTATTTATGGTGCTGTTGTTATGAGGAGATGAAGAGGCTTGCTCAGGATAGAGTAGGGTGGAGAACTGCATCAAACAAGGCTCCAGACTGAAGACCAGAACAACAACACAAGTTTCTGAAGTAAACTATGTTGCAGTTATTGTGGTAGTAAAGATTGTGTGAGATTAATGTGAAGAAAAAACATCTGTGTGAACTTTTATTTAGAAATTTTGCTCAAAATAATTTGCTTATTTACAGAGAAAAAAATACAAATTTGTAAATATTAGATTATGAAATGGGAAACATAAATCAAAGAACATAATATTTACTTTTTTAATTATCCAAACAAGTAAAAAAGCCATATTTGAGAACTTTTTAATTGGATTATTCTTTCCATCTTTTATTTCACTTTTTTGCTAATCTTGACCTGGCATTCTGCCCCATTTACCATCTCTGAACTGAAATGAAGTATTTGTGATTATGGAATGTTTAATTTTCCCCTTTCCATATATCATTATAAGTAAATCATAAAATTGCAGCCACATACTGGTAATCTGTACATCAAATGTCACTGTTGTGGTTATTCAGAAATGTTCAAAATAGGGAATTATGAATGTTTGCCCTCACTGTTCATGTACAGTGATGCAAGTTATAGATCATATTGCTATGCACACACACACACACACACACACACACACTGGTGTAACAGGCTATACCAAATACAAACCTGAAAAGGCTGCCTTGGAATTGTTGCTCCCTTGTTGCCTGCCATGTGCACTGTTGGCTCATCTGCAAAAGCAGCTGTTCCATCAGACACCAGCTCATCATAAAGCAGTAGTTCAGGAGGTGCAGATGGAGCAGGGACAGCAGTATCACGTCTCTCTGTTGGACCGTGTTGGCAATGCTCTGGACAGCCATGGCGGCAGATCTCCACCTAGAACAATTTGGGCATTGTGTGACATTTGGAATGAATCAGATGTAGGCTGAGAAACACTTTTCATGCCATACAAATTAGACAAACACACCACATTGACCACCCCCCCCCCCCCAAAAAAAAAAAAAAAAAAAAAAAAAAAAAAAAAAAAAAAAATGGTGTGTTCAGTTCATCCTATTCAACAGAGTACAAAAAGCTTATGCTAAAACCTAGGCAGTAGGTATTTTCAGAGAACTAAAAGATGAAGATGCTATACATATTTATCCAGTAAAATCATTCAGCTGTACAGCTTCAATTCAGTGTTCCTGTTTTCACCTTAATATTCAGTATGCTGATATGCATCAGAATTGACAGGAAAAAGACTGTTATTTAAAAACTTGAATGAAGTATGATTTGCACTGCAGCATATTTTGGAATAATGTTCTTGTCAAAAAATGCTTTCCTAAAATGTGCACAGTGTGAAAATTATATTTTCTGACAATTATCGGCTTAAAAATGTAATGTAACTTCTGCAGATAAATAAATGTTATACTTTTTGAAATATTTGTAATAAAATTTCACAGAATTATAACTTAACAGTTGAAATACATTAATCATTTAATGTTGTAATAACTAAATTGAATACATTAATTTTATGAATATTTACTGAGATTTTTAAGCTAATTTAAGTTTCATAATTAAAAGTTGAACTTTTCATGAAATATTATAAAGTAAAATTTAAAAATAATAAAGTAGCAGTCTATTAGTTATGCTGACGTTGACAATACTGCTCCACACACTTCTTATAGTTTGGTTTTACTGTAATTGGGAATCTTTCGAAAACATTTTATCTTTTCTTATAGCCCACTCAGGCAAGATATTTCAAGAAATTGAAAGTTACATCCGTCTGCTACTTTTTACATGCTTTGAGTCAATCAGTAGGCCCCATCCTGTGACCTCCCCTCTTGAGACAACATGACAGGTTGCAAAGTTGTCACAGAGATGAATCATTTCAGGGACCCATTACATATAGGAAAACTAAGGCATTTCCAGCTATTAACATTTCATTTGATAATTACCATGTGTGTTGCTCCATATTTACACAAAAGAATGTCCTGTTTGATATTTAAGGCGCAATGCATGTGAGTTTCAAATTTAGGTGTTAGTAACTGGAATATATTGTAAAAGTTCAGTAATGAGATGATATTTTTTCAATGAATTTAGAATATTAATTCAGGATTACTGGGATTCAGTAGCATAAGAATGTACTCTTTTCTTTTTCTTTCGTATTATGTCTTAATTGTTACAATTTCTTGAGTTCGTATGAAGTAAAACTGTGTAAGTTAATCAGTGGAAGCATGATTTATGGTCCTTACCTTGCATTTTATATGAACACTCAGTGCATCAGGGAATTTGAATGCATGAAAGAAGGCATATGTGATGACTGTAGCCCTCTCATCTGCTGTACGTGCCTTCAAAAATCTTGAAATCATTTTTGGCCTAAGTACACATCCATGCTCATCTGAAAGCTGAATAACATGGCCACCTCCATCTGATGCAACACAGGATTTCACTCGCATATCAAATTCACCTACAAAGTACCCAAAAATAGTTTATCAGATTAATCTATAAAACTTTTAATGCTTTTTATTATGGAAGAACATAAACATGAAATGAACAGAGCAATAAAGTATGAAAATTGCAATATTTTTGGAAAATAGGTATTACTTTTGCATCTATACTACAAAAGCTACTTTTTTGTGTGTGTGGCTGAGGATACTTCAGAAATCACTATTGACTCTTTCCTTATTTTCCATTTCTGAATGGTGCATGGGTAGAACTAATCTTGATATGCTTTTGAGTCCAAAATTTGTCGGATTTTGAACACCATGATCACTTTGTAAGGTACTTGTTGAAGGTAGTAATATGGTTCAGTGGCCCATCTTGGGATATACAGGGTGACAATTATTGAACTACATGAAATAAAATCATCATAACTTCTGAATGGTTTGTGTTACAATGTTCAAACTGCATGGTTGGCCATGGAGAATGGGAGGGAGTTAGTATGCACACATATAGGTGCCTTGTTTGCAAGTGAAAAATGTCACAGAGTGCCTGAGCATATAACACTTGTGAAGGCCTGCTATATGATCTATAACAGCCCAATAGTGGCTCAAAGGAAATTTGTGACCAAGTTCAAGCTAAAGATATCTGTGTGCCAACGATGAAGAATTTGATTCGCAAGTTTGAGAGAATGGGTAGTGTTTGTGAAAGCAGTGTTGGTCATCCAAAAAAGGTGAAGGCAGGCATATTGAGTATATCATAACCTAATTCCAAATATCTGTAATGATGTTTACATGTTGAATCAAGTGTGTTCACACTGTAGTTTATAACTAATTTATGTTTTGTTTCGTATATTTCAATAATTGTCACCTTATGCATTCTTTAAACTTTAAGAAAATCCTTCCATTGAATATCAGCTTTCCATCTGCTTTTCCTCCTACCAATTCCATGTGAAACTTACTGGTATTTTATGACGTATTAAAATTATGAACCAGATGACAACATGGAGTGCCCCCCCACCCCCTTCGCCCTCCCCCCTTCCATAGCACTACCACTATTGACATCTGTCAGACTGTCACTCTTATTTGGATTGTCCCCCTTATTCATAAAGTACTCCTTGCTTACCCAACAAAAAGTGAGGTAGTTTGCTGAAACTGTTCCTGTCGGTAGAAGTATACACTAAGATGGAATTTTAACCTATTTTGGTAACAGCTGTGTCTTGTATATTGACAAATGTAAGTATGCAACTTTTGTTATAAATATCATTTGCTATCCCCATCTCATTTTCATTCCTCCTATCCCATTCAATCGTTTGCAATCCATACCAACCAAACAACAATTCAGTTCGGATGGCTTTTACTCTCAGTTGCTAATTTTCTAGTAGGCCTATGTGAAAGACAAGCTACTCTTATTCAAAATATTAATTAACAGTTATGAATTCTAGTTTTCTGTATGATTTATCTTTTAATAAGAGAATGCAGTAAATAGTGGTATAATAGTTTATGATGAATACCATAATGATAAATTGAGACACTGTGTAAGTGATTTTATTGGTGCAGTTACTTATTTCTATTTAGATTTCCTTACTAACATATAGACAACCTAATTATGCTCACCTCTGTAATCATTTATAGCCACAACAAGTGTTAGTGTTGATCCTAATGGAACAATGCCACTTACAGGTGGTGCCCAAGGCCCCTTTCCATGCTGTATTTCCATCCAGCAATCAACGTTGTCCCCTAAAAACACATTATGCAAATAATTTTTGAACATACTATTGGTAAATATGAAGGATGTAATTGTACATACAAAACAACAGTCAGTGTATACGCAGTGGTTATAAAGTTTTAACAATTGCCTTGAAAAAATAATGTCCTGTTACACACATTGGTCCCAAAATGTTTTTAAATCTAAGGGACTTAACTACATTAATCATTAGTCCCTATGTTTACAAACTACTTACACTAAAACTTAAAGTAACTTATGCTAAGGACAACACAAACACCTATGCTCAAAGGAGGACTCAAACCTCCAACGGCAAACGGCCGCACACACTGCAGCTGGTCGCCTTAGTTGTGGCACATTGATCCCCTTGCCAGAGAATAATTGCAGAGAACTGCTTAAAAACCAAGTGTCAATTACACAGAGCATCTTTACTTGATTGATGGATTGCACTTTTTCTTTCAATTAGTGATGTACTCTGGCAAGGGTTTTCAATGTGTAGCAAGACTGCAGAAATGTTCCTGCAAAGAATTAAAAAAAAATTGGTGATGATTTAAACTTCATGACAATCCTCCATTGGTGTATGTAGTACATTGTAGGTCCCACAGTCTGTGAACATCACATAATTTAAAAGAAAACAGTTGTAGGTATACATGAGTTGGGGCATTTAGTCAGATCTCACAAGAGTTACATGTGCCAACATCAACATTTAGCACAGCTATTCTGGTTTGATGCAGCTCGCCATGCTATTCTGTCCTGTGTAATCGTTTTCAACACTGAAAAATTGCTTCAACCAAATCCATTTGAATCAGCACTTCTCTCTTCATCTCCCTCTGAAATTTTTCCTCTCATACACATAATTGCACAGACACACAACTGTCATCTTTGGCTGCTAATATGTTTCAGTTTTTTTTTTTTTTTTTTTTTATTTTTTTTTTTACTTCACAAGTAATGTTTAGATAATTCACTTGTAAAAGATTATGATTTAATTATCACAAGTAAGTGCCACCTACCACGAAAGTCAAGCTGGATGACATCAAGGTCTGCAATGACCATAGGTGGCTTGGATGCTGTCTTCTCATAGTCATTAAACCACTCGCAGCGCAGGCGCTTTGCTTCATCCCACACCTGAGGACAGAGCATCAATGTAGTTTTGAACCTTAGCTATTCAGGAAAGTGTTCTACTTACTTGCTAGTTTCCAATAATTCTGTAAAATAAGATTTTAAGAACTTTGTGTGACAAGCTATCAAAAGTGTGATGTTAAGTACTGTAATAAGTTTTATATTTGTTGAAGAGATATGTGGGAAGGAAGGGGGTGGTAAGTCTCTTGTATAAAAGGAAAATTGGTTCTGAACCCAAATATGAAAACGAACACCTCATTACTTTTAGTAGGTGTGATGTTATTTCCTTTCCTGTAAAATTAATAACAATAATGGAAGTTCCTAAATTGAGCAACTTGTAAAAGAAATATCAGTAACCATTTGTCTAAAGTGAATCCTTATGTGGAACTCATAATAGAAAGCAGAATTCACATTAGCGTTTAAGCATACACTCTTTCTCCAGCAGAAGTACACACATTCACTCAAATATACCTTCCCATGGCCACAATCTTTCCCTTATTTTACTTATCAAATATTTTTCTTGGCACCTTGCTTGACATAGACGAGGGATTTCAGGTAAAAGATAATGTTTGAATACAGGTAAAGAATTACAAACACATGATTTCTGTGGTGGTTCATTATGAGAGGTATGAAATGACAAGCAATTTTTAATGAGACGAAATTGTTTTCGCAATTTTTAATGAGACGAAATTGTTTTCGTAATTTTATATTTATATTTTTTATTTTTAACTTATTTTTTTCGAGAAGAGACTTTTTTCTTATATTCTAATTCATAAAAAGATAATGTAAAAAAAAATTCATTTTTAGATTTGTTGCCGTAGATTATCGATTGCATTAATTAAACAGTGCATTATCTCTGATTCAAAAAACTGAATGTCTGTGGCTGTTGACTTGTCTTTCTTTAAGTTAGTTAGTAGTTAAGTAGATCTGATGCTGTTCGGTAAAAAAGATGTGATAGTGAAGTTGATGATCAATTAAACTTTAAAGTGGAAGTGATTTTTTTTTTTTAAGTAGTGCATTTCATTGTTAAATTTTTAACTACATCAAGGCCTCACAGCAACAAGTGCCCTCAACCTTGAGAAAAGGAAATGGTAATGATGAGTCTAGCAGGAGTAATTAACAATAGTCTTGCAGGAAAATTCTGAAAGGAACAATATCATTTACCTTTTCACAAATGAATTTTTGCACATAAAAAAATACTTTAACTAAAAGAAACTATGACAAACAAAGTCTTTCTTTGACCACAAATTATTTTTTTTTAATTGTTACATTATACTTTGACACCTTACATGGAGGGAAACCAGTAATTCTGCATATCGGAGGCATGCAGTCAACCGAGTTCACCAAGGTGGCGGATCATTGATGTTCTGGTGACATTTGACGTGCTATTGTTGCTCATCAAGGGCAAGATCTAGGTTCCACAAAACAGGAATATCAGCCTCCAATCATCATTGAACCATGTCATCAGAATTCAAGTTTAAGGATAACTCCCATTTTCACTGTTGCCTTCCCCAATATATGTCTGATTTGACATGCTTGGGATAAATTAAAAAGAGCTAAGCGAGCATGTTTAAAGCAACTAAAAATTTTATGAGAGTTAAGCTGGACTGCCACTGAAGAATTGGATAAATGAGACCAGCACACCTTACATAGAGGATGGCATGCCATATATGGTGAAGGTTTGCAGTCATGCAACTCTTTCATCTAATGACAATTGTCTCACATCAAGAAAAGTGATTTTAGGTCTGTTTTAATACAAAGTAGGTAATCTTACCATATGAATTTTGTTTGGAAGGTACTGGTAATGCAAAGCGTATTTGTGTGTGTGTTTTTATGATAGACCTTTTGAACTGACAGTAACATAATGCTATGATTGTTGTAAATATAAGTGAATGATGTAATATATAACAACTTTAGGTTACTATGTAGCAAAGAATTTGACAACACTCTATATTAATAAAATGCAAATGTTTGTTTATGCAAAACCATTTATTTCTTACAGTTATTGACTGACTGCTTTGAAATTTGGACAACATTATGCATTCTACTACAAGAAGTTTCTAGGTACCTATTTGTAATATATGATATCTAATCTATATATGTAACTTTTTGCAATTTCTTGTAATAATATTTCCCCATTATAAAATTTATATGAATTCATAAATGACATGCGGTATATAAGAAAAATTAGGTATCTAAAGGCATGTGTGTATTCCAGGGCAACTTGTGTCAAAATTTGAAAGAATTTCATCTAGATGTTTCTGAGATTTGCGTTAGGAACATCTACAACTATATTTTAGGTACATATTAAACTATGATATTAGTATGTAAATATGGAAAACACAATGAGGATTGTATAAGCATGGTGTGCATTTTGCTTAAACGTATTATGTAGGATGTTGCAACCAATAAAGTAAAACCCACATATCAGTTTTTATAGATATACGAGGTATGTAAAGTAAGTTCTGTTTGGTTATATAAAACAAACGTGTACAGATACAGAAAAAAAATATTTATTGTACAAAAATATACAACTATTAAACTACTTTTCTACATAGCTTCCAAAATTTTGTAGGCATTTGTCATAGCATGGCAGAAGTCTTTGTATGCCTTCTTCGTAGAAGGTTGCCGTCTGTGTATTCAACTATGTGGTAACATGTTCTTTCAGCTCGTCATCATTGCTGAAGTGTTGACCACCATGGACAGGTTTTAGGTGTAAGAAGAAAGTCGCTAGGAGCGAGACTGTATGGAGGATGATCAAACATGCCCCAGTGAAATTCCCGTAAGAGTTGTTTGGTCACATTCACCTTGTGAGGTCGGGCAGCAATGTGAAGGGAAGAAGAAGACTACTTTCATCTCTTCTTACACCTAAAGTCTGTTCTTGGTGGTCAACACTTCAACGATGAGCTGAAAGAACATGTTTGCCACATGGTTGAATACACAGGCGGCAACCTTCTATAAAGAAGACACACAAAAACTTGTCCCACACTATGAAAAGCGCCTACAAAATTTCGGAAGTTATGTAGAAAAGTAGTTAAACAGTTGCAGATTTTTATACAATAAATATTTTTTCTGTATCTGTTCACGTTTGGTTTATATAACCAAACGGAACTTACTTTGTGGACATACCTCGTAGAATATCAATTTCAGCTGTACAAAGCCAGGGCAGGTCACTGGTTTTCTATACAGGGCCTAAGTGCAAATGTAAATGTATGTTTGTTCAAAATTTCAAATCTCTGAAAATTCTTCACAGACTGTGTTGAAATTTTGGTATAATGTTGCATTCTAATACAGGAATATTTTTAGATACCTATTTCTCTATCTAATATATAAAAATGAATGTTTGATTGTTGTATTGCTCGTTTTTTATGCATGACCATACCATACATCCAATTGCTGTAAAACGTTGCTTGCATTCACATGAAGGTTATATGCATACTAAAATTAACTTTGTATGGTGCATGGCAGTGGGTGCTTTACAATTAGTTAATTTGTTTCTTATGTCTTCATGCTGAAATCGATGGATGGATATGAATGAAATTTAGCACAGAGAAAGCTTATACCATGATTAATACATAGGCTACCTTTCATAAGACTGTAGGTGCATGGTGGAGGGTTCATTACAACAAACATCTAAATTGTTTGACTGGTCGCCGTGAAACTCAGAACATACATGTATGTTTTCATGAAGAAGATTTTTATAATCTGCAAGCCAGTGAATTTAGCATGGCAGAGGGTACCTTGCGACTTGGATACCTTTTGACCAGTCTCTATGAAACTTGAACACAATACTTTATTCATAGGGAAACCACAGTCGAATTGATTAATTTTCTTGATAACACATTGCTGCAACCGTTAAAAATTCTTTATTAAGAACTTACGACCAGTTTTGCAAATTAAATTTGCATCATCAGATGCTTATTTCATTAACCATATGTTACTTTGACTCTAAACTAGCTGATCCCCATCATTATTCTTGAGTTGTAAACCAACTTTCCTACAAAACCATCTATAAAATCCCTTTTGTCCAAAACATGGGCCTCCATCAACATGTATTAAAAACCAAATAAAATCCCATACCTAAAACAGTAAATTTTCATCAGTCGATGGCCTACGTCTGATATAGGCCACATAAAATCCCATATCTAAAACAGTAAATTTTCGTCAGTCAATGGCCGATATCTGATATAGCCCATTGGCTGATGGAAATTTACTGTTTTAGGTATGGGATTTTATTCGTTTTTTTATACATGTTGATGGAGGCCCACATTTTGGACAAAAGGGATTTTATAGATGGTTTTGTAGGAAAGTTGGTTACAACTCAAGAATAATGATGGGGATCAGCTAGTTTAGTGTCAAAGTAACGTACAGTTAAGACCTGGCTGAAATAAGCACCTGATGATGCAAATTTAATTTGTGAAGACAGTCGTGCGTTCTTAATAAAGAATTTTTGATAGTCGCAGTGGTGCGTTATCAAGAAAAAATTCTATTACACTTTTACACTTGGCGCATATATATAATCTTTTCCTATATAGAAGGGAGAGAGAGTGTGTGTGTGTGTGTGTGTGTGTGTGTGTGTGTGTGTGTGTGTGTGTGTGTGTGTGTGTGTGTCTATATATATATATATATATATATATATATATATATATATATATAAAATAATTGAAAGTCCAGGTTGGAATAAATAATATAGTGAGGACAGTTACAACTCACCGCAAAGACGTGGCGACGAGATGCGACAGGCACATACAAAAGACACACACATACAACACATTCAGCTATCGGCCATGGCCTTCTTCAGAAATAGAGCACTCACGCAATCACACAGGCACACAACACAGTCATACAACCATCACCTCCGACTGCCACACTTCGAATCTTCGAATCTTCGACTGCCACACGATTCGATATATATATATATATCTGCCTAGGTGTACTTGCGTCTGTGTAAATGTGTGGGTGTGTGTGTATTTGTTTACCTTCCTTTTTTTTCCCAAGGTAAGTCTTTCCTATCCCGGGATTGGAATGACTCCCACTCCTTTAAACCCTCATCATTTCCTTTTCCCTCTCCTTCCCTTCTGCCTGATAAAGCAGCTAGGCTGCGAAAGCTAGCGTTTGTGTGTGTGAGTGTGTGTGTTCTATTTCTATTTATTTGTGCTGCTGTCACACCTGTGCTCCTTCGCCTGGTGAGTAATTTGTATTGTATGTGCTGCCATTATGTTCATCTGATTGTGTTAAAACTTTATCAAATTACTTCTTGTTCTTACAAGAAGATTATGAACATAGTACAGTTACAGTAGACGGCATGTGTGTCATACGGGCAAATGTATTTCAAGGGCCATTGAAGCAGGGGAGCAAAACTCACTGTGAAGAAAATGATGCCAAATGTCATTGAGGCAACTATTCATTCTGGAAAGTCGAAAGGAGAAGATGAGCTCATTCCACGCCTTCCCATCTTTCCCACTGACACATTATTTGACTTCAAATGACTGCAGTTCCCCATTTGACTTGCATTCTCAATGACCATCAACAAGGCACAAAGTCAGTCACTTCATGTGTTGAATTGAATCTAGAATATGCATGTTTTTCGCATGGCCAGTTGTGTGTTGCATGCTCATGAGTCGGACAGCCAAGGATTTTGTTTGTTTTTGTTGAAGGCAGAAAAAAATGTCTACCCTAGACACTTGAATAATGAAGTCAACAAAATGAAATGAACGTCATTTATACTTCTCCTTTATGTATTGTTAAATTTCAAGAAATTTATTTATTGTCCACTATAAAATGAAAAATTATATCTATCATCCATAACTAAACAAGCTAACAAATTTCAAACATTATTTGCACAATTATTTCTTCTGCAACAGCAATGTGCCAGGTACCAACTAGTTATAGCAATTGTGTTTTTTGTAACAGTGTTTCCAAATTATAAAATTTACACAAATTGATGCATGATGTTAATTAAAAATTAGGTACATCAAAACTTGCATATTTCAGGGAACGTTGTGTCAAAATTTTGAAGCACTCGGTCAAGAACTTTTGTAGATATAAAATTTAGAACATAACACAAAACAAGGCTCTAAGTTAGTTAGAATTGAGAGACGAGGTAGAGTGGTGGGAAGGAAATTCACATAGCAGTGGAGGGATAGAGGGAGGAGATGGTGATGCACAGGAAGAGGGGAAGGACGTTCAGATGGACAAAGAGGGAGGGGCAGAGATGGACTGAGAGAGGAGGGAGTAGGATAGGACAAAGAGAGGAGAGTGAGAAAAGGAGAGCAGGGAGTGTAGCCAATTCCCATCCACAAAGCATATTAGAAATGTGTGCCTTCTCTTTTCTGTCTAATCTGTAAGAAGCCACAGCATCCCATAGCCGGTTATAGATAGTAGTAAATAGTTTTAAAACGAGAACATGTGATATGGGGGCTTCAGCATTAACTGCTGTCTGAGGCATATGTTGTGAGTGCAGTAGAGTCTCTATAATACGACACTTCGCCAGTCTGACACATTCAGGAGACTAACACAACAAACTGAGGTCATGTCACGTGGACTGGTGGGGCACTTTGAGTGAAAAGCTTAGTAAAAAGAGAAGCTGCTTGTACATTACCTTTTCTATGATTTTTGAGAATGCTGGCAAAAGTGAAATGGGTCTGTAGTTTGATGGTATCTCTTTATCCCCCTTCTTGAAGAGAGGTTTAATATCTGCATATTTTAGCCAATCAGGAAATGTCCCGTTATAATAGACTGGTTACACAAATAACATAAGATTGTGCTAAGTTCACAAGAACACGCTTTAATTAACTTTGTTGATATTTCATCGTAACCACTGGAGTTCTTTGTTTTTAAAGATTTTATTATGGAAGTTATTTCTTGTGGTGAAGTGACTGACATATTCATGGGTGTGAAGTTATTTGTAAATGCTAGTTTCAAATATTCAAGGGCATTATTTACTGACCCAGACAATACCATACTATCAGTAACAGATATAATGTACTTGTTTAATAGATTTGCCACACTATGCCCATCAGTTACTAATGTCTCAGCTACCCTTAATCCTACCTGCTCTTGTTCCTTTCTGGTTCTACCAGTCTCCTCTTTCACTATATCCCATACTGTTTTATTTGGTTTGCTGATGTTGCTACAGTATCTTCTTTTCATAGTGCATTTGTTTAGATACCTGAATAACTTTTTTAAAATATTTTACAGTATTCCTTATATTTAGTTAAATCATCATCATTGCAACTTCTCTTGGCTGATAGATACATTTTCCTTTTTGTCTTACATGAAATCTTTATTCCTTGTGGAATCCAAGGTTTTATTATAGACTTCTGTTTAATTCGCGTTACTTTTAGAGGAAAACAGTTTTCAAACATGATACTAACATTATTAATGAATACATTATATTTTTCATTCATGCCATTAGCTCTATATACATCTTTCCAGTTCATGTCTTTGAGGAGTTTTCTAAATTTTTCAATTTTTGGTGGGTTGACTACTCTCCTGTATGTACATTTTGCAGTCTTCATAATCTGTTTAGAATCTATACCTAAAACAAGGAGCTGCATATCGTGATCTGACAGGCCATTTATTATTGGTTTTATGATATGATTTTGTTCCTTTGATTTGTCTATAAAAATATTATCAATTGCTGTCCTAGAAGTTTTAGTTACCCTAGTTGGAAAGTTTACAGTATGTGTTAGGTTGAAAGACAAAGTTACTGACTGCAATAAATTTTTACTGGAGGACTGCATAAGAAAATCTGCATTAAAGTCACCAGCAACCAGGATTTCTTTATTTCTTCCTGTTAAATAACCCAATAGAGCTTCTAGATGATTTAGGAATAGATTATAATTTCCTGCAGGTGCTTGGTAAATAGTTACTATTATATAGCATCTGTTATGGAATTCTACTTCTGTTGCACAAGCTTCTAAATGCTGCTCTAGACAGAATTTATTTATATCAATATTCTTGAATTTATAGCAGTTTTTAATGAATGTGGCAACTCCTCCTCCCTCCATATCTACTCTACAGAAGTGTGAAGCTAAATTAAATCCTGGAATGTTTAACATATCTATACCAGTGGCCACATGATGTTCAGAGAGACAAATTATGTCAATTGGGTTAGAGGAATCTATTTCATTAACACAAATGAGTAGTTCATCAAGTTTATTTCTGAGTCCTGGAATATTTTGATGTAATAAAGATAACTGATATTGCATACTAACGGCTTGAGTAAGATTGACTGGAAGTTTCTGAGTACTTTCCGTTAAACATTGTTTGCTAAAATCTATCTCCTGTTTATCTGCTTTTCCAAACTGAGGGTGTCTTACAAGCTCTCTCAAAACTGGTTTTCTTTCCCCCCTCCCTATTCTAAAAAAGGCATCCCTTTTACACCTGTAACCACTAGTATTTTACCATTTGTGACAGTGCCCCCTCCTCTCCCCGTAAGTTACTTGTAATCCACCCAGACAGTTTTCCCTTCCCTTTCCTGTTGAGGTGAAGGCCATGCCTAGTGTAGTCCCACCTACAGATATCATCCACAGGAATCAAACCAATATGGGACCCCATATCTGACATGGGTAGCCGTTCCAACTCCAAGTTTACTCTCCTGACAGAAGAGTTCAAATGAGGCCGATCATGGCGACTCAAGACAGATACAAATCCCACACTAGTATGCTTCGTTGCCAATGATATCTTCACCAGGTCACACTCTATAGAATATTCACAGTTTCTGTCAATGCTGTTGCCCGGACCACCCACTATAACCACGGTATCCTCCATTGTGAAATCTTTACATAAAGAACCTATATCCTCTATTACCTGACCCAGGCCCGCATTTGGTTTGAAAAAGTTTGTGACCTGGTACTCTGGTCCTAGCTCTTCCTGCAGTAGTTTGCCAACACCTCTACCATGGGAACTACCTAACAACAAGACTTTCTTTCTTTTCTCAGTTTTCCCTACCTTTTACAAGTCCTTCTTGAATGTCTGTTGTGTCCTTTCTACAGCTTCAGCTACATGAGGCTCATCCGATCCTTACTGAGGCAACAGGTCAAAACTATTTTTCACATTAAGGACAAAGCTGTCTGAAACTGTCCTAAGTTTGTTCCCCCTCTTACCTGTTGCCACTTCCCACCACTGTTCACATAAATTCACAAAAAATTCCACAGTCCTACATATCTTCTTGCTGGAAGATACTCTTTAGGTGCACAACAGACATGCCAAGTAGTTGTTACGATATGCTAGAGCCTGGACATGACTACCGCAATACAAAATACGCCGAAAGTACGGTAATAATTTGTTTGCTTCATAAGCAGTCTCTTTACAGAATGAAACTTTCACTCTGCAGCGGAGTGTGCGCTGATATGAAACTTCCTGGCAGATTAAAATTGTGTGCCGGAACCGGGACTCGAACCTGGGACCTTTGCCCTTCGTGGGCAAGCGCTCTACCGACTGAGCTACCCCGACACGACTCACGATGCCGCCTCACAACTTCACTTCCGCCAGTACCTCGCCTCCTACTTTCCAAACTTCACAGAAGCTCTCTTGCAAACACGCAAGACTAGCACTCCTGGAAGAAAGGATATGGTGGAGACATGGCTTAGCCACAGCCTAAGGGATGTTTCCAGAATGAAACCTTCACTCTGCAGCGGAGTGTGCGCTGATATGAAACTTCCTGGCAGATTAAAATTGTGTGCCGGAACCGGGACTCGAACCTGGGACCTTTGCCTTTCGCGGGCAAGTTGTGAGGCGGCATCGTGAGTCGTGTCGGGGTAGCTCAGTCGGTAGAGCGCTTGCCCGTGAAAGGCAAAGGTCCCAGGTTCGAGTCCCGGTTCCGGCACACAATTTTAATCTGCCAGGAAGTTTCATATCAGCGCACACTCCGCTGCAGAGTGAAGGTTTCATTCTGGAAACATCCCATAGGCTGTGGCTAAGCCATGTCTCCACCATATCCTTTCTTCCTGGAGTGCTAGTCTTGCGTGTTTGCAAGAGAGCTTCTGTGAAGTTTGGAAAGTAGGAGGCGAGGTACTGGCGGAAGTGAAGTTGTGAGGCGGCATCGTGAGTCGTGTCGGGGTAGCTCAGTCGGTAGAGCGCTTGCCCGCGAAAGGCAAAGGTCCCAGGTTCGAGTCCCGGTTCCGGCACGCAATTTTAATCTGCCAGGAAGTTTCATATCAGCGCACACTCCGCTGCAGAGTGAAGGTTTCATTCTGGAAACATCCCTTAGGCTGTGGCTAAGCCATGTCTCCACCATATCCTTTCTTCCAAGAGTGCTAGTCTTGCGTGTTTGCAAGAGAGCTTCTGTGAAGTTTGGAAAGTAGGAGGCGAGGTACTGGCGGAAGTGAAGTTGTGAGGCGGCATCGTGAGTTGTGTCGGGGTAGCTCAGTCGGTAGAGCGCTTGCCCGCGAAAGGCAAAGGTCCCAGGTTCGAGTCCCGGTTCCGGCACGCAATTTTAATCTGCCGGAAGTTTCATATCAGCGCACACTCCGCTGCAGAGTGAAAGTTTCATTCTGGAAACATCCCTTAGGCTGTGGCTAAGCCATGTCTCCACCATATCCTTTCTTCCAGGAGTGCTAGTCTTGCGTGTTTGCAAGAGAGCTTCTGTGAAGTTTGGAAAGTAGGAGGCGAGGTACTGGCGGAAGTGAAGTTGTGAGGCGGCATCGTGAGTCGTGTCGGGGTAGCTCAGTCGGTAGAGCGCTTGCCCGCGAAAGGCAAAGGTCCCAGGTTCGAGTCCCGGTTCCGGCACGCAATTTTAATCTGCCAGGAAGTTTCATATCAGCGCACACTCCGCTGCAGAGTGAAGGTTTCATTCTGGAAACATCCCTTAGGCTGTGGCTAAGCCATGTCTCCACCATATCCTTTCTTCCAGGAGTGCTAGTCTTGCGTGTTTGCAAGAGAGCTTCTGTGAAGTTTGGAAAGTAGGAGGCGAGGTACTGGCGGAAGTGAAGTTGTGAGGCGGTATCGTGAGTCGTGTCGGGGTAGCTCAGTCGGTAGAGCGCTTGCCCGCGAAAGGCAAATGTCCCAGGTTCGAGTCCCGGTTCCGGCACACAATTTTAATCTGCCAGGAAGTTTCAGTCTCTTTACAATTTGTTTCTTGGCAGCGCTAGCTTTCTATTGACATCTTCACTTCCGTTTTTGCAATCGACATACAATTTTACATAGCTCCTTTTTTGCATTCCTAAATACATAATGCAAATAAGTTACAGTCAGTAAATCAGCTTTAATCAGTGCTGCAGAAAGTACTTCGAAAAATAAGGTCATAGTTCCGACTAACAATATGATTGTTGTCAGTAGGCCTATATATTTACGCAAAGTGAACAGGAAAAGCTGTGTACCACATGATCAATGTTTCCTAAACTTATGTTAGTTAATAAAAAATTCTCGCTTTCAGGAAAACACATTAATAAAACTTTTCAGCATAACAATATGATAACCCGTTCCATTATGTACAATACTTAATGAGTTAAATTGTAACTAACTTAGTACAATAATATCACTGTACGATACGATTGCGTTATACTGTGTTTCACAACAATATACTCATATTTTTTCGCACGAGGGGAGACGCCTATTTATACGGCGCGTCGTCAACTGTGGTAAAGCGTTGTTGACAGAATCCAGCCCGAACGCCGTGGACGATGAGAGAGACTCTCGTCGGCCTCGCCCGAACGCGACCCATAGTCATCAGTAAGTTCAAGAATGCTAGTTTCTGCAAAGCCAAAGATTCGGCTGATTTTTGGCCGAAGCCAATATTTTGGCAAAAACCGAATATTCGGTCGCTCCTTATTAATCGGTCAGCTGAGAAGAAAATTGAATAAACGTATTTGTGGAGGAGAAAATTCTCAACAACTTTGCTCTCTTATGTTATGTCCATAACTCGCGCCATTTCAGATTTATTTGCTAAAATAACGGCGATTTGGAGCTGTCACTCGCTTTTACGTAAACCAGTACAGGCAAAGAAAATAAACTTCAAATAAAAGGAGGACAAACTACCACGGCAAGATAGGCTACGTGACAATATTTTAACGGAAAAAGATGGTGAAATTATGGGTGAGATATTGAAATAATGTTGTAAAAAGATAAACGTTTAATAAAAAAGTGTATGTTTGTCAAAGCTGAAGTCAAATATAAAATAATTTTGGCTGTTTGTTAAAATATGGTCAGAGAGAATATGACGTTTTGAGAGCATAGATATCACATATAGTAGAGCCAGTGGAGTGTATAGAGATCAATGAGTAGAGCACAGACCTTCGAGGCACAGACATACATTAATGTCTGCGTCTCGTTGGTCTGCGTAGTTGAGTCACAATGGTAGAGTACTCTAAGCTTAACAAACTAACAATGGTAGAGTCGTAATCAAGGAGGTTAGGGTAGGAGAAGATGCCCTTAACGCCACAGAAGTGAAATCATTGTCGCCGTATTGCGGAGCCAACAACATTTGTGAAAGCGATTGTATATTCATTGCATTCTGATTCGAAAGTGGTACTTTACGTAAAACGAAAATAAACGTTACCTGCATTATCTATGGATGTGCAAGCTGAACAAAAAACGTCATTGCTAGTTTACACTTTTTTGTTACATTAATACTATTTGTTTAAGTGATTTTGCGTCGATGACTTCTAATTTCCAGTTATACGAGATGTAGGTTCCCTTGAAAATTCAAAGACCCGCCGGCCGCGGTGGCCGAGGTGACTGAGGCGCTCCAGTCACGGTCCGCACGGCCACTACGGTCGGGGGTTCGAATCCCCCCTTGGGCATGGATATTTGTGCCGTCCTAGTTCGTAAGTAGTTCATAAGTAGTTTGTAAGTTTAGGGACTGATGACCCCGTAGTTGAGTCCCATTAGCTTAACTAACATTTTAATTCAAAGACCAGGTGGTACATAATTTAGCAGGCCTATAGGCCTAAATACTTAATCACGTGGAACCTGTAGACAGAATTTTCGTCTGTGTCAAACATAAAAATCGTCTTTTCAGTACTGAACCTACTGTCATAGCTGGAAAATGTAGCTCTGCATTTCCTGTGAACTACTGCAGTGACAATTTCAGTTCTTGTAAAGCATTTGGGTATTATCGCGATATGTAAGTCATAGAATGAGATTTTGTGTTAATAAATTACAGTGCAGCTATCTGGAAGGTCTGTGTTTGTCCGCTAAAGTATTATTCAAAAAGAAAGAATAGATTTCAAACATTTATTTCTTACAAAGTAAAAAAGATAGAAACATGATTCCAAGGTTAATGGATTTATAAAAGTTTACAATTTAAACAGCCCAGGTAGAAGTTCCAATCACGGCCGCATTGGCGCTGTTGTAAGTTGTTGGCTGTCTGTAGTGAAATGTCGGCGTCACCACAGGAGAAGTATTTTTGTGTGCTGCAATTGGCAAAATTAGAGTCCACTGTTGCAATTCAGCGAGCATTTCGCCCTCAATTTAATAAACAATCGCTTACGAGTGGCATCGAAAATCCGTAGAAGATGGTTGCATCTGCAAAGGGAAAGGCACGATATGTTCACGCACATCGAACGAGAATGTAGAGCGTATTCGCACACTTTACGAGAGGAGCCCAAATAAATCCGCTTCACGAGCAAGCAAATAACATTCCTCAACCAACGCTATGGAGAGTTCTAAAACATCGTCTCAATTTTGCTCAACGAATTTTTTTCCGATGAATCCAATTTTCATTTTTCTGGTAAAATTAATCATCTTAACGTTAGAATTTGGACAACTGAAACTACGGCGGGTATTCAACGTGAAAGAGATTAACCAAGGATGAATGTCTTCTATGTGATATCTGTAACCAAAGTGCATGGGCCTTTCTTCTTCATGGAGAAAACTGTGACAGGAACTGCTTCAAAACAGGTTATTTCCCCAACTTGAAGATTATTCAGATGACTTCATCCTCATGCAAGATGGCGCCCGCCTCATTTCTCTAAACACGTTCGATGTTTAGACCGTTGGATTCGAAGAGGAGAAGCAAAAGATCATCTTTATCGCCGGTGGCCTCCAGATCTCACTGCGTGCAATTTTAATCTATTAGTTTACGTAAAAGACCGTGTTTTTATCCCTCCTATTCTGACACTCCTAAAGGTCTGCGACATTTAACTGTTGAAGCTGTCGAGACCAGCTAATTCGGGTGTGGCAAGAAATGAGCCACCGTTTTGACATTTGCCATGTAACACACACTGCTCATATTGAATGCATACCATAATTACTAATAATTAATTGTAAACTTTCCATTAATGTTTGTATCATGTTTTTATCTATTGGAAGAAATAAATATTTGAAATCTGTTCTTTCTTTTTGAATAACCCTGTATGCTATATCAACTGAATGTATGAAAGTTAGCAGGGCAAACCACTCTGTGCATTAATCTGAAAAACATATTTCTTTGGCTCCGCAAGATGGCGGACTGGCTTTAATTGACAGTTAAGCTTTGCATAGTATAGCTGTCTCCTCTTATTTTAACCTCCTTGGTTGTAATCGTACCGTTCATAACTTTTGTTATTTAAATTTTTATTATTTTGGTCAGAAATTTATAATCTTCTGGGCCCACTGCGTCATATGTCATTTAGCGACATTGTAAATTATTAATACCAAAGACGCTGCTTTTTATTAAATTATTTAATACGACAGACCTGTTTCGGCGTGAATGCCATCGTCAGGTGTACTGTAAAATACGAAGGTGGGTATACTATTTAATTTAAGAAGATAATTTTACTTTATACATACATTGGTAGCTCTTCTTACCCTTGTAAGATCGCCGCTTCTCTTTTATGTATACGTTCTTATTTACATATGTAAAAGGACTGTTGTTGACATAGCTCTTATATAGCTGTATACATACTTTTTTAAAATAATTCTTATGTTGTCGATGTTTGACAGCTGTTTTGACACATACGCCAGGTGATATTACAAGTTTACAATGCAATTATTTCTTTGCTATTATATAGAACATATCTGGTCTTATTGGTATGGCAATAAGATGTTTCATTACTAGTATGTAAATGATTAATCATATATTATAATGTGGAATTAATTTTGGTTAATCATTTACTTACTAGTAATGAAACATCCTATTGCCATACCAATAAGACCAGATATGTTCTATATAATAGCAAAGAAATAATTGCATTGTAAGCTTGTAATATCGCTGGCGTATCTGTCAAAATGGCTGTCAAACATCGACAACATGAGAATTATTTTTAAAAAGTATGTTGTTGTTGTTGTGTTGTTATGGTCTTCAGTCCGGAGACTGGTTTGATGCAGCTCTCCACTCTACTCTATCCTGAGCAAGCCTTTTCATCTTCTCACAAGAACGACAACCCACATCCACTTGAATCTGCTTACTATACGCGTCTCTTGGTCTCCCTCTGCGATTTTTACCCCACACACTTCCCTCCAATGCTAAATTTACGATTCCTCGATGTCTAAGAATGTGTCCTACCAATCGATCCCTTCTTTTAGTCAGGGTGTGCCAAAAATTCCTTTTCTCACCAATTCTGTTAAGTACATCTTCATTAGTTATGCGATCTACCCACCTAATCTTCAGCATTCTTCTGTAACACCACATTTCAAAAGCCTCTATCATCTTTCTGTCCGCACTGCTTATCGTCCATGTTTCACTTCTGTACAAGGCAACACTCCACACAAATGCCTTCAGAAAAGACTACCTTACACTTAATATTCGATGTTAGCAAATTTCTCTTTTTCAAAAATGCTTTTCTTCCCATTGCCATTCTGCATTTTATATCCTCTGTACTGCGACCATCGCATGTTATTTTACTACCCTAGTAACAAAATCCATCTACCACCTTTATTGTTTCGTTACCTAATCTAATTCCTTCAGCATCACCTGATTTTCTAAGACCGCATTCCATTATTTTTGTTTTGCTCTTGTTAATGTTTATTTTATACGCTCTCTTCAACACACTGTCCATTTCATTCAACTGATCTTCCGGGTCCTTTGTTGTCTCTGACAGAATTACAATGTAATCAGGAAAACGCAATGTTTTTATTTCTTCCCCCTTAACTTTAATCCCTATTCCAAATTTTTCCTTGCTTTCCTTCACCGCCTGCTCGATGTACAAATTGAATAAGATCGGAGAAAGGCTACAACCCTGTCTTACTCCCTTCCCAACTGATGCTTCCCTTTCATGCCCTTCGAGTCTAATAACAGCGATCTGGCTTTTGTACAAGTTGTAAATAACTCTCCTTTTCCTGTATTTTACCCCTGCTGACTTCATAATTTGAAAGAGTGTATTCCAGTCAACATTGTCAAAAGCTTTCTCCAAATCTACAATAGCTAAAAATGTAGGTTTGTCTTTCCTTGATCTATCTTCTAAGATAAGACGTAAAGTGAATATTGCCTCCCGGGTTCCTACGTTCCTCCTGAATCCAAACTGATCTTCCCAGAGCTCAGCTTCTACCAGCTTTTCCATTCTCCTGTAGATAATTCGTGTTAAAATTTTGCAACAATGACTTATCAAACTGATGGTTCTGTAATTTTCACACCTGTCTGCGCCTGATTTCTTTGGAATGGGATTTATTACATTTTTCTTAAAGTCTGAGGGTATTTCGCCTGTCTCATACATCCTACACACCAGTTCAAATAGTTTAGTCATGGCTGGCTCTCCCAGAGACTTTAGTAGCTCTGAGGGTATGTCATCTACTCCTGGGGCCTTGTTCCGACCTAGGTCTTTCAAGGCTCTTTCAAATTCATCTCTCAGTATAGTATCTCCTATTTCATCTTGATCTACTTCCTCCTCCCTTCCTACAACATCGTCTCTAAGTTCATTTCCTTTGTAGAGCTGCTCTATGTACTCTTTCTACCTTTCAGCTTTCCCTTCTTTGCTGAGAACTAGTTTTCCATCAGAGTCCTTGATATTCATAGAGCTGTTTTTCTTATCTCCAAATGTTTCTTTTATTTTCCTGTAGGCTGTATCTATTTTTCCCCTATTTATACATTCTTCTACAGATTTGCATTTGGCTTCTAGCCACTCCTGCTTAGCCATTTTGCACTTCCTGTCAATCTCATTTTTTAGTTGTCTGTACTTCATTTTGCCTGTTTCATTTGCTGCATTTTTATATTTTCTCCTTTCATCAATTAAATTTAGTATTTCCTGTGATATCTAAGGATTTTTTGTAGGTCTTGCCTTTCTACCTATTTTGTCCTCTTCTGCCTTCACTTTCATCTCTCAGTGCTACCCATTCCTCTTCTACTGTTTTATTTCCCCCTGTTTCTGTCAATTGATGCCTAAATCTTCCTCTGAATTTCTCCAGAACTTTAATTTATCTAAGTCCCATCTCCTTATTTTCCTACCTTTCTGCAGTTTTTTTCAGTTTCAGCCTACAGTTCATGACTAACAAGTTATGGGCAGAGTCTATATCTGCTCCTGGGTATGTCTTACAGTTTATCACCTGGTTCCGGAATCTATGTTTTACCATTATAAAATCTATCTGATACCTTCCGGTGTCTTCTGGTCTCTTCCACGTATACAACCTTCTTTTGTGATTCTCAAACCACGTGTTTGTTACGATTAAATCATGTTCCATGCAAAATTCTACCATGCGACTTCCTCTTTCATTCCTTCTGCCCAGTCCATATTCACCTACTATTTTTCCTTCTCTTCCTTTTCTTACTACCGAATTCCAGTCTCCCATCACAATTAAGTCTTCGTCTCCCTTAACTGTCTGAATAATTTCCTTTAGCTCCTCATATATTTCTTCGATCTCCTCATCATCGGCAGAGCTAGTTGGCAAATAAACCGGTACTACTGTTGTCGGTGTTGGCTTCGTATCTATTTTGACAATGATAATGCGATCACTGTGCTGCCCATAGTAGTTTACCCGCATTCCTATTTTCTTATTCATTATCAGTCCTACTCTTGTGATACCCCCAACTGATTTTGTATTTATAATCTTGTACTCACCTGACCAGAATTCCTGTTCATCCTGCCACCGAACTTCACTAATCCCCACTATATCTAACTTAAACCTATCCATTTCCCTTTTTTAAATTTTCTAATTTTCCTACCCGATTAAGGGATCTAACATTCCACGCTTCGATCCGTAGAATGCCAGTATTGTCTTTCCTGATGACAACATCCACCTGAGTAGTCCCCGCCCGGAGATCCGAATGGGGGACTATTTAACTTCCGGAATATTTTACCCGAGAGGATGCCATCATCATATGTTCATACAGTAGAGCTGCATGTCCTCGGGAAAAGTAACAGCTGTAGTTTCCCCTTGTTTTCAGTCGTTCGCAGTCACTGCATGGCAAAGCCACATTAGTTGATGTTACAAGGCCAGCTCAGTCAATCATCCAGACTGTTGCCCCTGTAACTACTGAAAAGGCTGCTGCCCCTCTTCAGGAACCACACGTTTGTCTGGCCTCTCCACAGACACCCCTCCGCTGTGGTTGCATCTACGGTACGGCTATCTGCATCGTTGAGGCATGCAAGCCACCCCACCTCGGCAATGTCTGTGGTTCATGGGGGTGGTTAAAAAGCATATGTACAGCTATACAAGAGCTGTAACAACACAGTTCTTTTACATATGTAAATAAGAACGTATACATATAAGAGAAGCAGCGATCTTGCAAGGGTAAGAAGAGCTACCAATATATGTATAAAGTACAATTATCTAAAAATGTTCAAATGTTTGTATAGTCTATCTACATCTACATGTACATAGATACTCTGCAAATCACATTTAAGTGCCTGGCAGAGGGTTCATTAACCACTTTCATAACTTTTCTCTACCGTTCCAATCTCTAATAACGCGCGGGATCTGATTTCTCTTATTTTATTGGGATGATCATGTCTCCCTAAGTAGGTGGGTGCTAGCAAAATATTTTCACATTCAGAACTAAAAGTCGGTGATTGAAACTTCGCAAACAGATCATGCCGCAATGAATAACGTCTTTCTTTTAATGATTTCCACTCCAATTCGTGCAACATTTCCGTGACGTTCCCCACCCCCCCCCCCCCCCCCCGTAACGTGATAATAGTCTATGGGACTTAACTATGGTGTCATCAGTCCCTAAACTTACAAACTACTTATGAACTAACTAAGACTAAGGACGGCACAAATATCCATGCCCGAGGGGGGATTCGAACCGCCGACCGTAGTGGCCGTGCAGACCGTGACTGGAGCGCCTCAGTCCCCTCGGCCACCGAGGCCGGCTACAATTATCTTCTTAAATTAAATAGTATACCCACCTTTGTATTTTACAGTACACCTGACGATGGCATTCACGCCGAAACAGGCCTGTTGTATTAAATAATTTAATAAATTCTTTGGTATCAATAATTTACAATGTCTCTAATTGGTCAGAAATGTTTGTAAAAAATATTTTTTTTGCCTCATGTTTTAATATTAAGAAAGAACATTTTTCATGTAATTCAGTAATCCGACGATTTGTGTAACCCGGTATATCCCAGACTACAGGGATTGTACGCACCTCGAGGAGGTCCTTGTCGTACTGCACGACGACGGTGTTCTCGTAGAACTGTCCGTGCAGGTCGGGCTTGGTGCCGCAGCGCTCGTACGCGATGCGGAACGAGAAGAAGGTCTTGCCGGTGGAGGGCGGCACGTAGACGCAGCGCGGGTCCGCGTACTGGCCCTTGGACGACACGATGCCCTCGAACGGCTGCGTGAACGACAGGTGCACGTCCATGTGGTCCTTGCCGCACATCACCTCCAGCGACTGGATCGCCGGCATGCCCTCTGGCCTCTCCAGCGGCCACAGCTCCGAGCTCGCCTGCGCGCCCTGCCAACACAACAGAACAGCTGGTCACAGGAGGAAACTTGTCACTGCAGGTCTCATGTGTAGTTCCTTATCTCACGCCGGGGTATATTGGGTGCGTCATCTCTCTAGGGAAACTGGCCTCAGTATCCCAGGCCGAAATCACTGCCATCAGGGCGTGTGTGGAGGAGAATTTGCGTAGGTGCTACAAAGATTGTAGCATCTATATCTATTCAGACAGCCAGGCAGCCCTGAGATCATTGGCAGCTCCTGCAACAAGGTCTAAAATTGTTGCAGAATGTCACAGGGTTCTGGTGGAGCTAGGGGAAAGCGATAGAGTAACCTATTGTGGGTCAATGGCCACTCGGGGATCAGTGGCAACGAACATGCCGACAGATTAGCCAGAATGGGGGCAGAGACTCCATTTATTGGACCGGAACCTATCCTGACACTCACCAAGGCAATGATCAAATTGGAGCTACGTAAATGGCTCAGAAGACAGCATATAGAATATTGGACCAAAGTCCATCAACAAAACATGGCAAGGTAATGATGCCAAAGCCTTGTTTTAAAAGAAGCTCTGCAATCCCTGGTCTGAACAGGAGAGAGATTAGATCATGGTTGGATTGCTGACAGGCCATGGGAATTTCAAAAAACACATACATACAATGGGAATAACAGAAAGGACCCTAAATGTAGGCTCTGTGATGACGGTGATGAAACTGCATCACATCTGATCTTCGAATGCATTGCATTGGAGACTAAAAGGCACAGAACATTTGGAACAACCAGACCCGAAGAAATTGTGTCTAATAAAGAACTGGTAAAGGGACTCCTTGCACTGTTCAAGGGCATTGGTTGGCTTTACTAGATATACAGGGAGCGATACCGCACAATAAACTTAGTTTCGGTGCGGGCAGTGGCGGGTTAGACCAAGACTGTTTTGGCTTCCCTGAAAAAATCAAATCAACTCCTTATCTCACAGACGTCACAAGCATTAAATTATTGGGGAGGGGATATAAGGTGTAGAAAAGTAAGGAAGTAAGCTTAGTGTTTAACGTCCCGTCGACAGCTTGGTCATTAGAGACGGAGCTAACGCTCGGAGTTTTGGGTAAGGAGGGGGAAGGAAAGCGGCCCTGCCCTTTGAAAAGAACCACCCCGGCATTTGTCTGGAGTGATTTAGGGAAAATCACGGAAAACCTAAATCTGGATGGCTGGAGTTGGATCTGAACCATCATCCTCCCGAATGCGCGTCCAGTGCGTTACCACTGCGCGGCCTCGCTCGGCAAGATGTAGAAAAATAACTTAGCCAAAAGGGGGAGGGGGGAGTTGAGCATCTCTCAATGCTACCCATTCCTCTTCTGTTTTATTTCTCCCGTTTCTGTCAATTGTTGCCTAAAGCTCCCTCTGAAATTCTCAAGAACTTCAGCTTATCCAGGTCCCATCTCCTTATTTTCCTACCTTTCTGCAATTTTTTCAGTTTTAGCCTACAATTCATTACCAATAAGTTATGGTCAGAGTTTATATCTGCCCCTGGGTATGTCTTACGGTTTAAAACCTGGTTTCGAATGTCCAGCTCTTGCAAATATGTGCAACGATTCTTGCAACTCGCTGAGTGTGCTAGTGAATGAAAGTAGTCTGGTTACTCACGCCTCACGTGCTACCCTTAGTTTTTCGCCCTCAGCCCTATCAGTACAACATTTCAGCTGATGTACAGAAAGAGAGAAAAAATAAGAGTTTTTCCTTGTTAGGTGGTTGGTTCTTACATTCGCAGAAATTGTTGCTTGACAGTAAGGATCTGTGCACGAAGTTTGGTTGCAATCGATCCAGTAGCTTATGACGACACGTGGAACACAACTGTGTGTGTACGATACGGATGTTTAGATCACTACTGCAAGAGCTTTTCATTATCTCCCTGTACATATCAATCTTTAAAGCGGCCGAGACGTTTACAAACAACATGACGTGGACTACTTAGCGGGGAAGCTGTTTTGAAGATTATTGTGGCTGTGCAGGCCTCCGTTATAACAGTCGGTAAGCTTTTTATTCTGAAAACTGGTTCTATGCAGCTCTTCACGCTAGCCTACATTGTACGAGTGTTTTCATATCTACTGCATCCTATATCAATTTGATCCTTTTGCTGCGTTAAAGGATCAGTCTCCCTACAATGTTTAAGGAATCATTAAACTTCATAAAAAGTTAAAGAGTGAAGGAAAATGCTTGTCGTAATAATAATAATAATAAGAAGAAGAAAGACAGCGAGTTAACCATATGAAATATTTGTTTAGATTCTAAAGCTTCCAGCAAAATAAGGTACAATTATACAGATGTTTCCAAGTATTTCTTCATGAAAAAGTTGCGTCTTACGCCGTTGAATAAGTGAGATTCGACTGTTTTCATCTCAATTCCTAACAATTGGTAATTTAGTAATGCATGGAACGCAAAAATATATATCAAATATTTCGTTAATTTAGTCGAACGATAATTAGAAACAGTCGTTATTCTTACGCCACGTGTGTGTGTCTGCTTCCTGACCGCTTGGACCGCTACTGCGGTTCCAACTGCCACACCTTGCATAGCATGGGCGTCCACAAGAGAGGAAAGGGGGGCACTTGCCCCCATCGAGAATTGTGGAGTAGAGACTATTCATCTACATCTACATAGATACTCTGGAAATCACATTTAACTGTCTGGCAAAGGGTTCATTAACCACTTTCATAATCTTTCTCTGCCGTTCCATTCTCTAATAGCGCGCGGGAAGAAGGAACACCTAAATCGTTCCGTTTTCGATCTGATTTCTATTATTCTATTGGGATGGTCATGTCTCATGTAGGTGGGTGCTAGCAAATATTTTCACATTCAGAAGTAAAAGTCGGTGACTGAAATTTCGCAAACAGATCTGGCCACATCGAATAACGTCGTTCTTTTAATGATTTCCACCTCAAATCGTGCAACATTTCCGTGACGCCCTGTAACGTGATAATACAAAATGAGCTACCCTTCTCTGAACCTTCTCAATGTGTTCCGTCAGTCCAACCTGGTGAGGGTTCCACACTGGGCAACAATACTCAAGGAGATGACGCACAAGTGTGATGTACGCAGTCTCTTTGGTGGAGCTCTTGCATCCTCGAAGCGTTCTGCTAATGAAACGTAACCTTTGGTTCGCCTTTCCCACAATATTTCCTTTATGTTCTCTCCAGACTAAGTTGTTTGTAATTGTAACACCTAGCTTTTTGGTAGAATTTACGACCTTAAGGTTTGACTGATTTATCGTGTAATTGAAGTTTAGCGGATTTCTTTCAGTGGTCATGTGTATTACATCAAACTTTTCATTATTTAGTGTTGATTACCAATTTTCGCACCACGTAGAAATTTTGTCTAAATCGCTTTGCAGTTGCTTTTGATCCTCTGTTGACTTCACTAACCGATAAACGACAGCATCATCCGCTAACAGTCTAAGAGAGCAATTCAGATTGTCTCCTAAATCATTTATAAACACAAGGAAGAGTTGGGGACCTATAACGCTTCCCTGGGGAACAGCATATATCACTTCTGTTTTACTCGATGACTTACCGTCAATTACTACGAACTGTGTCCCTTCTGATAGGCAATCGCAAATACAATCGCACAATAAACACACCATTTCATTAGAAGCTGCTTGTGAGGTACAGTGAAAAAAGCCTTCCGGAAATCCAGAAATATAGAATCGATTTGAGATCCCTTCTCGATGGCACGTATCACTTCATATGAATAAAGGGCAAGCTGTGTTTGTCAAGAGCATTACTTTCTGAATCCGAGTTGACTATTGGTTAATAGGTCGTTATCTTGGAGGTAGTTCATAATGTTCGAACAAAGCTTATGTTCCAAAATCCTACTGCAAATCGACGTCAATGAGATCGGCCTGCAATTTAAACGAATGGTTCCTAAATCTGCAGTCCCCGTTACCCGGGTAGCCGCTTCCAGAGCGTAGTGGACTCCTGACCTATTTAGCGGGACCAAAAACCCACCACCCTGTTGCGCAAGTCGACGAATCTGCAGCCTATACGGTCACAGAACCGTAAGAGCCTCTCGTTCAGATCCACCACTCGGCTCTGAACCAGAGGTCCGTAGTCAGTCCTGTCGACTCTGCTGCAGATGGTGAGCTTTGCCTTCAAATTGCAAGCAAGGCTGGCAGTCTTTACCACCTCTGATAGTCGTTCAAAACCAGAGAGAATCTCTTCCGATCCAAAGCGACACACATCGTTGGTCCCGACATGAGCCACCAACTGCAGCTGGCTGCACCCTGTGCTCTTCATGGCATCCGGAAGGACCCGTTCCACATCTGCAATGACTCCCCGCGTTATGCACAAGGAGTGCACATTGGACTTCTTCCCCTCCCTAACATTCATATCCCTTAGGAGCCCCACCACCAGCCTAAAGTTGGAACTCCCAACCACCAACAAACCCACCCTCTGTGAGTACCCGGATCTTGCAGGCAGAGGGGTGACCACAGGACAAACAACACCATCTGCGTCAGGAAAATCTCCTGCCACAGACAGCGCCTTGAATTTGTTAGTAAGACTAACCGGGAAGGTCTCCACTTCGGTCCCCCGGGAAGTCTTACGCCGCCTGACACGCGCTGAGGAGACCTCCCAATCCACCACGGATGGGGGCGGGGGGGGGGGGGACCCTCTCGCGGGCAGTGAGCGGGCTGGCCACAGCCGCAGGCCGATCGGAGGGCACAACAGACGCACAGGGCGTCTGCTGCACCCCCGCGAGCGGCCCACAACCGGTGCCCACTCACCGCAGTCTCAAGCGTTGCCAGGGAAGCCAACGCCGCCTGAAGCTGCAAGTGAAGTCACCAACTCGGCCTGCATCCGTACACAACAGTCGCAGTTCCTAGCCATTCTAAAAACAATTGTATGTTCCAAACAAGTACGAGTTTTGTGATTTAAATTGTGGGAGAATACACTAAACTGTAACTTTGACGCGAATCTAAGTATACGCACGAGGATACTAACCATTTCTTTGACGCGAAGCTGACTTATTATACGATCGAGATCACAAAAGATTGATAAACAGTGAGCTTCGAAAAATATGTGCCTAACACTAAACTGTTTATTAACGGCGAATCTGAAAAATACATACGCGAGCTAATAAATCTAAATATCAAAACTGATCTGTCAATTAATCACGATTATGAATAAATAAAACCGCGAGCATACGAAAGTTTGATGAACTGTAAGAGAAGGCCATGCACGAAATGAAAATAAGTCGCTTCTAGTAAGAAGCCGATTAACTTACAGTGAAGAGATGCGCGACGCGTGTGTATTTGCCGGCGGTCACTGAGCAATTCAGTGACTGTTTATTCAATACAGAGTTCCCATGTATTTCTAGAAATGATGATTATCTGTGACTGTATTACAATGAAGTCCTAGCACTGCCTAGTGCGAGGGAAAGTATCGTGGTTTCAGCAGTGGCAGTCTACCTTAGCTTTGTTTGGCTAGTCAAGAGGAAGTATGTCTTTTTCTTTGTGCGATGGTGGTTTCTGCGCCGTCTTGCCGTCATGGAAAATGAAATCGGGGGTTCGAGGCCCCCCTCGGGCATGGGTGTTTGTTTTGTACTTAGGTTAGTTTAACTTAGTTTAAGGAGTTTGTACGCTACAGACTAATAACCCAGCAGTTGAATGAAATTACAAATTTACAAATAATTGAACATTTTTTGAAAATATGAAAATTTACAGAAAACTCCCACAGTACTGTAGTTCCGAACATATTACGTAACATTTCCTTATGCAGCCCTAACGGAATTGCAAAAGGGGTCGAATCCAACACACCCCGAGTTGAGTTTTGTTTTTGATTGCAGAATCAAATTAACGTAATTCAATACAGTAATTAACTTTTCCGTTCGAAAGCGGAAATATATTGTAGACTCCCACCTACATAGAGAGAAATGATCATCAAAACAAAATAAGGGGAATCACAACTCGAACGGAGAGATTTAGGTGTTCTTTCTTCCTGCTTGCTATTCGAGAATGGAATGGTAGATAAATGGTATGAAAGTGGTTAAACGAACACTCTTACAGGCACTTCAATGTGATTTGCAGAGTAGATGTAGATGGTGTGGCGTAAAGTTATGCGAATAAGCGAATTTTTGTAGTTGACATAAAAGTTGCATAATCTTTTCTACAGATTGTATTCTGTTCTTAACTTAAAATAATACAAATTTTCTTGCTAACGAACAAAATTTTTCAGAAGATTTCACTCTCCGTTTGAGTTTCAGATAGTTAATTTTGAATGTGAAATATTACTGGAATGTGAACAAACGAAATTTTTGTGCAAATGTAGCGACTACAGCCTGCTACTATCTGTTGCTTATGTGCGAGTATTAATTCTTAAACGCGGGTGTGTAGTTCCTAGTTTTTCCCCCAGGGGCGCTGTGTTTCGTACGACGCGCTGCGCATTTATTCAATGTTTCTGTGTTAGTTATTCTATGCTAACTCTGCTGAGTTACGTGTCAAAACTCTAACTTACAAATAACCTATTCTTTTACTATACAGTGGTTTTTCTGCCAGACTACAGTTGTGCTGTTTCGTAACGTAAACTACACAGCAAAATAATCTGTACACCAAGAATCAGGCTTAACGTTGCTTTCCAAATGCAGGTTCTAAAGAATCGCGGGGCCTGAAACAGGTTCTCAACGACTGCAAATATATTTAGTGTTTCTTTTCTACCATTTAGGATTTGAGAAATGTAATTTCTTGTTGTTAGATCGAAGTGGAGGAATCTATATTCACACTGATCACAGAGAAAGACTCCATACATTAAGAAGTATGTTTACCTTTCAGATATCAAAGAAATCTACATTGAAAAACGTTTAGTCAGATTTAGTTTTTTGGGCACTATCAGAATCCAAACTAAACGAATTTACTCTGTAAAACCGTGCAATTTTGAGCTTTCCTACCTTAGAAATATTTTTGTGAACACCCATGACTAAGTTATGACTGTGATACCTGTGATACCTATTGATTATTAGGGCTGTGCGAACACTCACATAATAAATGACTCTCGCTGCGTATCTCAAACGATATGCCGGAAATATTGAAGTTACGGAGCTATCGCTTTGCTCAGAAAAAAATATCAACATTATGAAAAACTGTATATTTTGTTTAAAACAGTGCATACGTGGGTAATTTGGTAGAATCCGTGTGCATAGAAGGAAACGGCATTGAGATCGATATATATCGAATGTTCGACTCTCGCTTTGGTACCAATGACGGAAAACTGACATGGCGGAACAGCTGATTTATTTAGCTAATTGTAATGTGATTTTTGACGTGATGATTGTATGAAATTTTGGCTTATCTGAAGACTGGGATATCACCAGTTAGAATTGACCCGTGGCATTGGCATGTTGTTGTGTACTTGCGTATTTGTGGGTGGCGTGAGTAGTTATGTTTTGGCTGAGTTGTAGACGATGGTATGTCATGGATGGTGCATTCTGTTGTAATATGTAATTTACGAGGGTAACTACAGATTATTTATTATCTACAACACGTAAGTATTTAGATATTATCGCCTATAAGTGTTTTTCCGAGATTGTGATTACATCTTGGGTTAAAGCTGACTGGTGGTATCCCTGTATTCAGTTATGCCGATATTTCGGTCGTTTCCAATAATGCTTGCATTCGAAGACCCTCATCCTGAAATGATATATATCTAAAGTACAACTGTAAATGGACTGAGTGTTTCTTAATCGGAGATTCGGGCGCTACGCGCCCTCATGTTCTAAGAAAAAAACTTCTTGTTTAACCTATACCTAAGCTAACTTTTACTTTAAAAGAAAGTGATCTTTAGCATAGCCTTAAGAAGGTTACGTATAGGTCAAACAAGAATTCTATCTTAGTATGTGAGGGCGCGTAGCGCCCGAATCTTCGTTTCACAAACAGTAAATCGTTTACAGTTGCAGTTCGATATATACCATTCTTGGAAATTACCGTTATTTCTTTCGATATTTCAAATGGCAACCAGATGAGTCGGAAAAGTACAAGAAAATGTCACAAATTCAACTCAATCAAAATACAATTTAAATTAACTGCTACGCGTTTGTCATATCGAATGTAGAGCAAGAATCGAACTTTGGATATATATCGATCGGAATGCCGTTTCCTTCGATGTTCACGGATTATACCAAATTACCCATACGTGACCTGTCTGGTATCACTGCAAGATACGAATCATTGATAAACAAAATATCTGCTACTATAACAGAACTAATGCATCAGCATTACTGACGGCTAGCATTCAAGGAAGAAAAAAATGTGAATCCTTCATAAGTAGAAATTACATTTAATGTGATTATAAGAGATGGGTTGCAAATGATCATTCCATTCGTTCATACGGCACAGTAACAGATAAAAATATTACCACCTTTTAATCGTCTTGAAAAAGGGATTAAAAGAGATGAAATAGGAAAAACATTAGAAATTTAATACCCAATAAGGCAAATAAGTCATATAAAAATAAACTGTAATTGCGACCTCGCAATAAATGGTGGACGAGCTGCTGTGTACGTAGTATGAAAAGGCGTCGCTAGATTGCAGCACTAGAATTTTACATCGAGATTGGTATCGTTTACTTATAGCCTATATTCGTTACTGTTTTTCCTTATACCCTGCACCTTAGAAGCTACTATAGTCGGAATTTCACACTTACTAGTCCCCATGGTACATTAATGACACTCAATCTTCGTTATAAATCGTATACTCCACAGCACAGAAAAGATTTATGAATATCATCGTTGTAAACCGTAGAGTAGTTCCACCTGACATTGCTAGATAGCGTCACCGTCGTGATCGAATGTTCGAACATTTCCCGAGATTTCCCGAACTGTGACGTAAATTGTTCGAACAGTTCGAGTCATGTCCAAACCCCGCTCTATTAATTATACTTTGGAAAAAAGTATTAGACTTCTCTTTTTTTTTTTTATTTATTTATTATTGGCTTCTAGCATAGAAAAATACTTTTTAGCCATCAAAAATTACAATAATGATACACATACATTTTAGAGCATACATTTATACATTTGTCTGTATTGACTTATGAACTATACACTTGATTGTAATATATATTAACTGCAGTTGATAAATTAAATGTCCATTTTCCTGTTAAATTTTGATGTCTTCCCGTGAAATAAATCTGGCTATGACATCATATGCTCTTCTGGTTGTGTCCCCTAAAACTGAAGTAGTGCAAAGTGGCTGGCAGTGACCAAGTCTCAAGAGATCCTTCAAAAATTTGTCTCTTCCTTCCTCGTACCGTCTGCACTGAAACAAGATGTGATTTACATCACCAACCGTTGCTCCATCACATTGACAATACGGTGTCTCCAATAACCCAATCTTGTGTAAATGGGCAGGGAAAGAGCCATGATTGAGACGCATTCTTATAATGGAAACTATTATTTTCCTTGAGTATTTTGATTTTGCAAACCATGGTTGTCTAGGTATTAATGTTTGTATACTAGCATAGTTTCTTCCTCTTGTTTTTTGGCTTTCGTTCCATTCTTCCTGCCACAAAAGAATCGCCTGTTGTCTGATTTTTTGGAAGTAGTCTGTATATGGGATTTTAATGTCCAAAGGTATTCCACTACTAATTGCTTCTTTTGCTAGTTTATCTGCTTTATCATTGTATAGGACACCAGAATGAGACTTTATCCATACAAATTCGATGATTTGACCTGTCTTCTTTGCTTGATGATAATGCTCCACTAAGTCAAGTGTGTATTTATTAGTTCTTTTGTTCCAATTCCTGCAACTAATTGATTTCAGAACGCTTTGAGCGTCAGTGATTATCACCGCCTTGGGTACTTTCAAGGATCTTACATATTTGATGGCCTCTATAATAGCGATTGTTTCAGCTATAAATATTGAAACATCACCTGGTAGTTGAAACTTTCTTTCTTCTGAATTGTTTGGACAGAAGAAAGCACACCCTGTGTGGTTTTTCATCTCCATTTTTGAGCCATCGGTATATATTTGGGTATATCCTGCCCACTTTTCTGCTAGGTACGATGAGAGTGAAAACTGCCCATATCCTTTTTCTTTGCTGGAAGAGTCAATGTATGTTACAGGAATACTGAGATAAGAACTGTGGTAGTCATATAAGAACATTGGAAGGGCTGTAGTTCGATGTATTTTATTTTGTATATGTTTCCAAACTTCGTAACGAGTGTAGATATAAAACTGCTTTTTCCCCATATTTCTGCTATCCCCTGTTCGACAGAGCGTTTCACACTTTTTTATCAGTGGTTGGTTAGTATTTGACATTCTTTGTAAAATATAACGATCACACAACATTGTTCGTCGAATATGTAGGGGCATTTCTGATGCTTCCACGAGGAGTGCATTAGTGGGAGAAGAAGTCATAGCTCCAAGACAGATGCGTAGGCCTTTGTACTGCAATTTATCCAACAACGCTAGATTCTTGTTAGCAGCATTGTGATAGACTGTGCACCCGTAATCTATACGGGATCGTATCAACGCGCGATATAGGGTAAGGAGCACGTTGGGATGAGCCCCCCACCACACCCTTGACACCGATCTAATAAGGTTCAATGCTTTTTCGCACGTGCTGACAACTGTTCGAATATGTGGCACCCAACTCAGTCTAGAATCGAAAAGAACGCCAAGAAATCTAGCCTGTGATTTCAGTGGTATTTTGTAACCAGATAGTCTTACACTATTCAAGCAACTTGGGATAGCTTCATTTGTGAAAGGAACTATTACCGATTTTTCTGGTGAAATATGTAAGCCATAGCTATGAAGTGTTTGGTCCACTATGCCCATTGCTTTTGATAGCTCATATACAGCCTGATCCAACCCACTGGCTGACACATACAAACAAATATCATCTGCATACTGAAGAATTTTGACTGGAGAAGGGATCATTCTCTCCAAGTCATTGGTATAGACTGCAAAGAGTATGGGGCTTAGGATAGATCCTTGTGGAATACCTGTTGTGAGTCGACGTGGTCCAATTAATTTATTCTGAAAACGAACCCATATGCTTCTTTCAGCGAAGAAAGTGCTAATGCCATAAATCATTCTTGTTGGGATTCCAATGGTTTCCAATTTCTGTAGCAACAAAGGTATGTTAACATTGTCATACGCTCCCGCTACATCCAGAAAGACAGCTGTTACATTTTCTCTCCTTGTTGCTGCGTCATAGATATCTGCGGTTAAGATATTTAAATTATCTATTGTGCCTTTGCCTTTTCTAAATCCATACTGACTCGATGACAGGATCTGATTTGATTCCAACCACCATTCCAAGCGATTTTTCACCAGACGTTCTAACGTTTTTCCAATACAGGAAGAAAGAGAAATAGGTCTATAGGACGTGGCTTTCTCTTTATCTTTATCAGGTTTCAATATAGGTACCACTATTTGAGTTGTCCAATCTTCTATTAGTGTGTCGTTCATCCATATTTGGTTAAATATCTGTAATAATTTCCTTATGGCAATGTCTGGGAGATTTTCTATCATCTGGTAGTGTATACCATCCTTGCCAGGTGCCGAATTTGCCGCATTTTTAATTCCTTTCTTCAATTCTGCATACGTAAACGGAACCAAGAGTGGATGACGATAATCTGACTGTTCGGGAGGACGATATGGTTGTTCGGCTGCAGAAGCTGGTGAGATTAAATTCAAAAAGTCTTCAAGCCATGCGTCATTTAATGGCTGACAAGTAGTGGCGTTCTTGTTTTTGAAAAACGTTAATTTCTTCCATACGTCTGCAATACTAATGTTATTATTTAATGACTCACAGAAGTTTTTCCAGGAGCTCTTTTTACATTCTTTTAATCGTCTTCGAACCCTCGCCGCTATTTTGCGATATGCAATGAAATTTTCCACATTTTGTTGTTTACGGAAGTTATTGTATGCAAGTTTCCGCTGTGCAATAGCTCTAGAGCACTCTGGTGTCCACCAGACTGGTGGACGTTGCTTCAGAAAGATGACTTCCTTTTTTCTTGGAATGGAAGTTGTTGCAGCATCTACAATAATTGAAATTAGCTGTTGGTAAGCATCTTTTGGACCTAACAAGTTGTTAAAAGATTGAAAATGTGCCTGGACTGTAGCAGTGTATTTCGTCCAGTCAGCTTCCTGAATTTTCCACCTACTGTTAGGATAAATAATTTCTGTTGTATTAATAGATGAATTAGGTAAATTTATTGTGATTTCCAGAGGAAGGTGATCTAATCCAAGGGGGTCTCTTTTGACCATCCATTCCGTTACATAGTTAAAGTCAACAGAGCACAATGTCAAATCGACGGCCGATGGTCGTGTATTTGGTTTAGGTACCATAGTAGGGGATCCATCATTCAAAAGAACTAAATTGAGAGTTTCAAGAAGTGTAAGCAACTCTTTGCCATCCGCGTCGTCTATTTCACATCCCCACAGTGTATGATGTGCGTTGAAATCTGCACAAATGAGAAATGGCGTTTGAATCTGGTCAATAATCTGACCCAGAGAAAGTTTTCGTATTTTACACGAAGATGGTTTGTAAATGGTGACAATAGTGAATACTCCTCTAGAAGAGGAAATTTCAGCAGCCACTGCCTGGTAATCTGTTGTTCTAATGTTGATGTCCAATTTTTTAAACCTTACTGTATCTCTAATTAACATGGCTGCTCCTCCTTTCCCATCGTCTCTGTCATTTCTAAGTACTGAATATCCTTTGAAGTGTATTCGCCGTGTTGGTGGAAACCAACTTTCGCAAATACAAGCTACCGATATGTGATTACTGATAATTTCTCGATACAGACTTTCCATGTTCGATATTGCTGACCGTGCATTCCACTGTAGTATTTTAAAGGCCATTATCAGTTTTGAAGAAGTCTTCAACAGCATTACGAATAAGAGCCTGAGTTGTTACCATGTCTGTATCATTTTTGAGAGAAAGAAAGATCTGCAGTATTGAAGCACAGAAGTTATTAATGGCATCTTCTCGATTAGTATGAGATGCTGCCAGAGGAGTGGGCGGATACGGGTTGTTTTGTATTGGATTCTGTGGACCCTGAAATTCGTACAGCATATCTGAATAACCTTGCTTGTACGGACTACGAGTGAGTGGTTTATTTTTGTAAGACTTGGGGGCTGGAACCGACATAAATGCATGTTTAGGTCCCTGCTGTAGCCTTTTTTCTGTCATGTTCATTGCCACTGGTTTCTCATATAGTTTGGGCCATTCACCAGTAGAGAGCACTTGCGTTGTAGGAACATCTGCAGTAACCTGCGCAAATGATGGTCGAAGAGACCAGGCGTCAGTTGTATAAGAAACACTGTAGGCTTCTCTGCGCTTCGTTTCCATGTGCTGCTGATAAACTGGGCAACAGTGATCAGTGGCAGTGTGGTTTCCTCTGCAGTGCAGACACTTGGGCTCTCCAGTATGTGAGCATTGCGAAGTCTCATGGGCTCCCATGCATTTGGCACAGCGGGCATTACTGCGACATTGCGAACTTAAATGAAAATATCTGAGACAATTGTGACACTGCAGAACTGATTGGACGTATGGTGCTACAGGACAGCGCATACCGCACAAATACACATACTGAGGAAGCTGTTGGGATTTAAATGTTACAACACATTTTGGAGTGGGGAGTATTTTCATCACACCATTCTCTATTACTTTCTTTGTGAACCTACGAACGTCAGTTACTAAAAATTCAGACTTTATTTCTGCAAGGATCTCTTGATTAGATAGAGCAATATCAACATCACGGATAACTCCTCGCCTCGTTGTTAGAAAACTAGGGATGTAAGCTTCCATATTTTTCTGCCGAAACGTATCTAGCAACCGTAACCTGTTTGCAGATTGCCCAGGTTTTGTTTCAATTTTATACCTGTTTCTGCCAATTCCTGAGATATTAACGATTTCATGTCTTAAGTTATTACTTTCTTTAAATAACATTCTTCCAAGGGCCATTGGATGTAACTTTCCAACATTACCATTTTCCCCCTCTACAAATACAAAATATGGACCCATGTCTGTTGGTTGGTATGTATTATCTTTACTAGCATGTTTCCTATTGCTAGGAATTATGTTGCTGCCTGTGGCAGTTACTTGTATATTCACTGAATTGCCCAAGTCCTTTCGAGTATCACACTGTTGTGAAGTAGACTGCCCATTGCAATTCCTATCTACTAAATTTACATTCAAGCTACTGTCCGTGGTTTCAACATCAACATTATATGCAACATTTTCAATGTTTACCATATCTACATCCTCTTCAATATTACTACTATGATTTTCACTTGCCTTTGCCTTCTTTGGTGCATTTGCATCAGGAGCTGTTACCTGTTGGGATGATGGTGATCTGTGTCTTGACTTTTGTCGCTGGCTGTTGGTGGTTACACACTGCGAGACAACTGAATGTGAAGAATGCTGTTCCACCTCCATCAGACGACATTGAGAACAGTTATCTTGAGAGCACATTTTAATGGCATGCTGATCTGTCGGTATCACTGTTGTAGAATGCAGCATGGCTGGTTCATTGTTATGGCGTATTTGCAGTGCCTTAGCTGAACCTTGGCCAGTGTCGGCTGGGATCTCGTCAATATTCTCCATTTTAAATATAGCCTCTGGGAGTAGCCTCCCAGAGACCTTGCTTTTAACACTTTTTTCTATAGGTTTGATGACGAAATAACCAGCAGATTCACTAAAACACTTAATAAGAGTTCCACAGAACACTAGATGTAAACGATGTCGGCCACCGCACGCAGCAGAAACGACTGCTCAGAAGAGCTGTCGCATCTACAAGCAACTAATCTGTCGCCAGCCGCTTGATAGAAAGTTTTTAACTTCACACAACACAGAATATAGTCGTACTGTGAATGTTTTACGTATATTTTTCAAGATTTTCGAGAGCGATCGAAGAAACAATGATTAGACTTCTCATTATGCAGTTCTATTAAACACGATGGCTTATTGATATACCAACTCACAGACATGTAATGTATGTCTGTGTACCAACTGTATGTTTTTCTCTGAGACAGAGAAACAAAGTTTGTTGTTGAGCCACTACGTGCTGTCGTTACTGTATTTTCACGATGCAATATTTTTTGGTGCCGAATCCCGGAAGTTCTGCGAGTCCAGACAAGAAAAAAAAGGCACGTATTTCTGCGGAAACCTATGTGAGTACATTTGCAAAGCGTAATAACTTCGTAGTGCTAATCAGACTCTTTGGCAATATTAAAGCAACTTATGACACTGCATATCGCTTGTATGCTTCCGTCGCTACTTAATTTAAATAAGTGATTAGTGCCGTCATCGGACGATTGTTAATTGTACTACTTAGACTAACATTCCTTACATAGCGCTGTTGCAGGGACAGCTGATTGTGAGCAGAACCGGTTCGAGAACTTTTTTTTAGACTCAATCGGCAAATTATTTTACATCCCAACTCTCTGTGCTGTTAAAAATAAATCTAGTGATAGCATGTGTGTGTGTGTGTGTGTGTGTGTGTGTGTGTGTGTTTGTTGGACGTGTGTGCATATTTTTCATTAGCATTTAGGCATGGAATAACCTTGAGTCTCGCATTGTGCATCAGAGTTGTTTTTTCGTGATAGGTAGGAGTGCGTGGTTGTGGTTATAGAGAATACTGGCAGTATGGAAGGTAGGAAATACTTCAGACAACGCAGTATAGGCATACATATGTTGGCGACCACAGGCGGGTACAAACTGTGGTTACTATCGATCAGGGTTCTGATATGCACAAGAATTCTCGAACGCATACAGTTCAACGGTTGAAGTCGGTACTGACGCTTCAAAACCCGACCCTGAATCATTAGAGACTGTGTACATTTTCGCATTGTGCCGTCGTCTCGAGTGTTTCTGCAAAAACATTTTCTGTTCAAATGTTTGTAGAACTTATGGGACTTAACTGCGGGGTCATAAGTCCCTAAACTTACAAACTACTTAGGAACTAACTAATACTAAAGACGGCACAAATATCCATGCCCGAGGGGGGATTCGAACCCCCGACCGTAGTGGCCGTGCAGACTGTGACTGAAGCGCCTGAGTCCCCTCGGCCACCGCGGCCGGCCATTGTTTTGCTAAGGATGTGGAAGGAAATTGGCCGTGCTCTTTGAAAGGAACGTTCGTGGCACTTGCTCAGAGAGATTAACAGAAATCACGCATCAATTACCGTCGAAACTTCGTTCACATTTCTACGAGTGTGTACTGAAAGATATTTCCGGGTTCTAGAGCCACGGCCGTTGTCAGATTTTTTTCGGGGTGGGGGTTAGACAATGAAAACTGTTAATTATGACATATATTCTAACTTATAAATAAATCATAATTTCAAAGGGTGGGGAGCGAGATTCCCTTTCATCCATTCTTTGGCTACGGCCCTGAGTAGACTAACACATCAGTAATCTTTAAAAAGTATATTGTTAGGTAAATCAATAACAAATAACAAATTTTGTATTTTTTTCGAATTAATTTGTGAGGACATCAAGAAGTCACCACGCCTCTCTTTTCACAGCATCAGGAAAAATACGTTGGTGTTGCGAGGTTTAAGTTTCTGAAATAGAGCGGACATCTGAATCTCAAAGCGCTTGAACGATATTCTCACATAACTGGAAAACTATTTAGGCAGTACATGGCGTCTATAATATACCACTTATACACTATTTTTCAAAACGTACAAGAATTTTTTGACGTTGGTACATGAATCACGCATTCTGGATATCACAAAACTGCTATTGACGATGGCCAATGTGTGTTGTGGTCTTCAGTCCGTAGACTGGCTTGATGCAGCTCTTTTTCATACTCTATTCTGAGCAAGTCTCTACATCCCCTCATAAGAACGGCAACCCACATCGATTTGAATCAGCTTACTTTATTCGTCTCTTGGTCTCCCTCTGCCATTTTTACCCCACACCATCCCCCCACAACTAAATTCCTCATTCCTTGATGCCTAAGAACGTCTTCTACCAATCGATTCCTTCTTTTAGTCAAGAAATTCCTTTTCTCCCCAATTCCGTTTAGTACCTCTTCATTAGCTACGCGATTTATCCACCTAATCTTCAGCATTCGTCTGTAACACTACATTTCAAAACCCTCTATTCTTTTCCTGTCTGAACTATTTGTCGTCCATGTTTCACTCCCGTGCAAGGCAACACTCCCCAAAAATGTCTTCATAAAATACTTCTTATACTTAATATTCGATGTTTATAAATGTTTCTTATTCGAAAACGCCTTTCTTCCCAAGCAATTCTGAGGATATATTTCAGCAAGATAACGCCCGTTCGCACAATACGAGTGTTTCTTCTCCTCGTCTTTCGCCAACAATGTCGATACATCTCCCCCCAACTGAGGACGTTTGTAGCGTTATGGTCAGGACTCTCCAACCAGCTTGGATTTTGGCGATCTAATGTTTGTATCAGTCAGAATTTGGCGCGCTTTCCCTTGGGAAAACATCGTACAACTCCTGCATAAAAGCCTGTCGTGGAACAATGCGTTATTGTTTTGCCTAGTTTGTAAAGATCTTGAATGAAACATCTAAATTTTCTGAAACTTTAATAATTTGTTCGTCTATAAGCGTTGTACATATCTACCGATATCCGAGTCATTCGGAAAGTTCCTGAGTGGGATCTCCTTTTATTTCTTAGCCTGCCGCAGTGGCCGAGCGGTTTGCGGCACGACAGTCACAGTCTGCACGGCTAGAGGCCGTCAAACGCTGCCTGGCTCCCGCTCGTTCCCGCCAGAGGGAGCGGCTAGCGAGACCGCCGTACCCGGGAGCCGGCAGTGCCGATAATGCAGTCTCGGGAGCGAGAAGACTCGGTACTCCCGGCTGGCATGTACAACAGCCGACAGCAGTGCGCATGCGCACGGCCAGCCCCCCTTACGACGCCGTTAATTATTGCGCCCCTCCGGCACACGTCTACGACGGTGCATTCACACTGCCGGCCGGGCCGAGCCGAGCTTGGATGTGCCAAGACGAAAAAGAGGGGGAAAACAACTTTTTCGATTTTCAAGTTGTAAGAAATTATGACAGTATATAAGACCACATCGCATCGTTTTATCAACTTATTTTTTCCTCACAAGCTTTGCCTTGCCTGTGAAAAAAATAAAAAGTCTACTTTTCATTCCGCAAGAGTTTTCAGTTTCGTAAAGCTTCTCACTCGATTTTGATGAAAGTATTCGGTTAAAAAATATGATTTTTGTACACAGGGTAGTACAACATCTTAGCTTTCCAATAAAACATTCACCTTTTCGAAATTCGTAACAATCGTTTTCAAATGATGCTTTTTTGTCAGGTATGCGCACTTGATTTACAAATCGTGTATTGAAAAAGTTCGATAGCGGGCAGCTTACTGTACTATGCATTTTAGGCCATACATTACAGCGAGTGAAATTAAGCTAAAAGAACAGAAAAGTTTTTGATATGGTATTCGCACTGATATCTACCTCCTTTCTCAGCTAATTGTGAGTTATCTGAGCGTTATCATGCCGCAACCACAAGTCTAAGAACTCGGCGTGTGTTGAGCGTAGCGAGAAGCACTGCAGCACCGAAAATATTATTTGCTGGCCACGTATGTTGGTCCATCGTGATGTGTTAATAATTCATAACCAGAAAATAGCTCTACCCTAATTTTTCTTGGGTGGCAACCGATTTCAATGGAATATGATCTGCTATGGTATTATGTAAGGTACTACTTCACTTAAGAGGTATACAAGTAATTTGTTGTCCACATTGCACAATTGATGGAATACATATTTCGTGTTTCAAACTTCAAGAGAAGGAACAATTAATGTAAACTGCGAATTTGCTGTTGATGGACTGAAATAAAATTTCTGAAATTCTACTCAATGACTTTCAAGTTGAGGATAATAAACGGAAGAAACACAAAAATATACTTACATTTATTGATGCATCTACACCTAAGATTACACTATTTAGCCTTCTCTTAAGCCGGCCGCGGTGGCCGAGGGGACTGCGGCGCGCCAGTCACAGTCTGCACGGCCTCTACGGTCGGGAGTTCGAATCCCACCTTGGGGCATGGATATTTGTGTCGTCTTTAGTATAAGGTAGTTCATAAGTAGTTTGAAAGTTTAGTGACTGATGACCCCGCTGTTAAGTCCCTTAAGCTTAACAAACATTTGAACCTTCTCTTAAAATGTTCTACCACAAGGCGAAACAATTTATATACAGTGTCTCACATAGAAGAGCTATCCCTCAGACCGAGACTAAAGTAGGATTACATAACAGTAAAATTAAAGACATTTAGTTACCTCGTGATAAGGGATGCTGCAACTTATGGTCATGGGGGTTCGTCAGATGTGCCAGATTTATGTGGTACACGCTGTACTATGTTTCAGCTCATCTCCACTTTCAAAGAACTCTACACGGTTCTCAGAATTTTTATTTATTTTGTTAGGAAGCTGTCTGATGGGAACTGCTTTTCTATGAACATTTCCTGAACCTCACAATTTTCCTTGACTCCATGGTACTTTCATATCGATTTCTATACTTTAAATGAAAGGAAACCGCGCAGATTTAGTTTAGCCTCAGACACTGCAGATCAGTAAAGGATGAGAAGCAGGTGTCATTTGTTTCATGTTGTGATTTATTTTTTCGTTCTTAGTGACCAGTACTTCTTCACTGCCATCTACTTTGAGCCAGCTGTTAATTGATTTTGTAATTTTATTACTATTGTTTGCACACTGTAGTGATAGAAATATGTGGTAGGGACCCATCCCATTAATTTCGACTAATATTTAGGAGAGGTTTTCCTTATGTGAAAAACTGAACATTTCTTAATTTTTTAATTAATATTACAGAATTAATATTAATAGAAGGAAAATAAACATATAATCATAAGTATAATTGAAAAAAAAATCATGCAGAGAAGCTTCTGCTGAAAACAGGCTGGAGACTTGTAATACTTGTGCTGCGGAACCAACACCATACCCCAATCGGTTCGTGCCAGCACCGACTCGCGCCGGGAATATTAAAGATATCGAATGTTAAAGGAAGGAAATACTCTCTTAAATGTTAGTCTATATGGATGGAACGAGTGCATTACCACCTATTTCTTATGTTCATAAAATTCGACGGTTCACTACAGTGTGAGAACAATAGTAATAAAACTAGGCGACCTGTGCAAATACTTTGCAGCATTATTGGCTAGACATGTGAAACGGAAATAAGTAAAATTAAATATTTACCATTTAAAAATATTTATTATAGATAGTAACAGTATACAGAATATTATATAAGCTTGTATTTTCTTAAATTCATATCAAAACACTTATTTAAAATCAATTATAATTATAAAATAGATTATTTTAATATATTAGAAAGATAGAAGACCCGTGCGAATACGACCCGTGCGAATACTTCGCACCGTTAGTGGAATGACTAAAACGTTGGGAAAACATGGAAGTAAAGTTGAATGTTCACGCATAGCTTTCTTCAGAATCAATCCGTGGAAGTGTTTAAAAGCGCAAATGAAAGATCTTGATCCGTTGAGTGTTGAAAGATCTTGATCCGTTGAGTGTTGTTAGGTCAAGGAGAACTGTGTACTTTATTTAGAACCGAAGATATCCTAAAACAAACCGATTAAAATATTCAATGCAAGGACAGAAGAATCCCGCGTTTGAATAAAAGTAAAGGAAGGAGAGACTTAAGTTAATTATGATACTTGATGACAAATTTGCGAATAAATACCTTTCGTTTAAAGTGAAAATGAAGGAAATGGGTCGGATAGAGCGGCCTGACAGAATGACTTTAGTTTACAGCCAGGACATCCCCATAAGAAATATACAGAAGGAAATCCCGTTTGAGTGTAGAAAAAGTGGATGAATACCTTTAGTTTTACACAAAAATGAAGGAAATCTGCCGGGTAGTTTAGTGTGTCCGACTGACTTTAGTTTTCGTAGATTCTTTTAATATATAATATAATAAAATCAATGAACTGTTAGCTGGATTCTTGAAGTGGCCAGCAATCGATCTTCTGCTAACAGTGGGTTGGGATTCCTTATAGCTCTCCCCTTCCCTCGGACAAGCTCTCCCCTTCCCTCGGAAAAAAAGGAGAAATAGAAAAAAGTGACATACGCTTCTCATCCTTTACTGACATGTCCTGCAGTGTCTGAGGCTAAAGTAAACCAGCGTATGTTGAAATTTCGAAAGTACCATCTTGCAGACAAAGAAAATTGTCTTCAAATGATACAGCAAAATGTTCGTAGAAACGTTGTTCGTCTCAGACAGGTTACTAAAAGCAACTCAGTTCATTATTACTTCCATCTCAGACGTGAAAGTACCGCATTTATCTCGGACACACTGCATACAATAATTTTCACCCTGTGGGAACACATTTTCTGAAAGCTACAAAAGCGAAAAGGTATATATTCTGTCTTAGGAGTAGATGCATCTGCAACTAGAAAGCCTTTAATGTCACAAAATTTTATTTCAGTCCATTAAGAGCAAAGTCGCAGTTTACATTACTTTGTTCTTCTCTTCTAGTTCCAAACACGAAATATAAAATCCATGAATTGTATTATGTGGAAAAAACCAGATATATGCCTCTCAAAGTGAAGTATGAACTGCTGTAAAACCGTAGCAGATAGTTGTCCATTGTAATCGGTTGCCACCCAAGAAACATTAGTTCATTATTGTCCTCTGATTATGGATCTTTAACACATAACGAGGTACCGACAAACGTAGTCAGCAATTCAGATTTTTCGGCACTGCAGTGCTTCACGCTACGTTCAACACAGGCTGAGTTCGTAGACTTGTGATCGCGGCCCGAGGGCGCTCAGATAACTCGCAATTACTTGTGAAAGGAGGTAGGTATCAGTGCGATTACCATTTCAAAAACTTTTTTGTTCTTTTAGCTCCATTTCACTCGCTGTAATATATGGTCTAAAAGTAATAGAACAGTAACGTGCCCGCTATCTGACCTTTTCAATACACGATTTGTAAATCAAGTCCATATACTTGAGAAATAGCGTCATTTGAAAACGACTTTTAGGAATTACAAAAAGGTGAATGTCTTATACGAAAGCTAAGATGTTTTACTATAATGTGTCCAAAAATCAGATTTTTTAAACGCATACTTTCATCGAAATCGAGTGAGGAGCCTTACAGAACTAAAAACTCGTGCGGAATGAAAATTAGCCTTTTTATTTTTTCACAGGCAAGGCAAAGCTAGTAAGGAAAAACTAATTTCATAAAACGATGTAGCGTGATCTTGTATATCATCAACAATTTTTACAACGTGCAAATCGAAAAAGTGTATTTTCCCCCTTCTTTCGTCTGGGGTACGTCCGGCACACGCAGCCGGCGCCGTGCGCCGACTAGGCTGAGGCGTCTCAGCCAAGCTCATCTCGTCCCGGCGGGTGCGACGTGAACCCGGGAGTATCGGGACTCGTCCAGCCCGAAACGTCTCGCTCTCGCGAGTGTGACGTCATCGATCCCCCTCTACCAACCCTTTACCCGCCGTCAGCCGTCGAGAGCGACGCGCGAGCGCTGCGGGAACCGAGCGGGAGTGGCGGCCGTTTTGACCGGCTCTATGCACGGCCGCTACGGTCGGGGGTTCGAATCCCCCCTCGCGCATGGATGTTTGTGTCGTCTTTGTGTAAGGTAGTTCATAAGTAGTTTGTATGTTTAGGGACTGATGACCCCACAGTTAAGTTCCTTAAGCTTAACAAACATTTAAACATTTGCACATTTTTTTTATTTTTTTTTTATTTTTTATTTTTTTTTTTTCCTTAGAGGGTATTACGCACCACAACAATTGTGAACACAACTCTGCAGACTATCGCTGTGCAAATAAGTGGAATGCGCCTTCTTACAGAGGTTACCAGCAAAGCTCCATAAAATATTTCCGTTATGTCTTTACTAAGTGTCGAGTCTTTCCTAGCTTACTTATCTTCCTGTGGTGTGCTGCTTTTGCCTATGGACTTCACCAGTTTGAGATTTGTCACTGCGAAATCGTACAGACAGCCAGTTAAAATGCGTCTATGTGTGACCGGAATGTTAACTGCCAGGCCATCGACTTGGGTTGGTCTTAAAAGCAAGGAACTGAAAACTATCTTGTATGAGGCGTGATAAAAAATTAAGGTCACCTTATATTTTTATGAAAAAGTATTTAGTTATTCATTAATATGCATGATTTCCCCTTCAAAGTAATCCCCCTCAGATACAATACACTTGTGCCAACGCTTCCTGCAATCCTCAAACCACTTCTCACAAACATTTTTAGTACAGCCTTGAGGACTTCTACCGATACAGTTTTTTATTTCTTCAATCGTTGCAAATCTTCGCCCTCTCATAGGTCTCTTCAGTTTTAGGAACATGGGGCCAGATCCGGTGAATATGGTATCTGAGGCGTGATTTCGTGTTGTTTTTGGTCTAAAAATGTCTCACAAGCAACGATGAATCGGTAGGTGCATTGTCGTGATGCAAAAGCCATGAATTGTTTTTCCACATTTCCAGACTTTTTTTGCGTATTGCTCCTCGCAAACGACGCATAAAACCAAAGTAATGCTCCTTTTTGACCTTATCAACTTGAGGCAAAAATTCATTACGCACTACACCACGGTAATTGAAAAAAAAAAAAAAAAAAAAAAAAAAAAAAAAAAAAAAAAAAAACAGTACGCAGAACTTTGATATTTGATCGAACTTGTGTTATCGCGAGCATTACAGAATTAAGAGGCTGTGGTAATATGAAAGAGACAGTGTGGCGAATAGAGATTTGGGTGTGGCGGGACGCGTGCAGGGAAGAGTTCTCTGCAGTCGGGTTGGTCACTGTGTCCTCGGTGGCGGAGTGGTCAAGGCGTCTGCCTAGTAAGTAGGAGATCCCGCGTTCGAATCCCGGCCGGGCACAAACTTTCATTCGCCGCACTTTAGTATTACATCTAACCTTAGTACAGTGAAGCCATAAGTGATCGTAAATTGTTATTTATTCCATTAAAAATGTAACGCTGTAACAGTCCATTCTGCCGGTGACAGCAATTGAGAAGCCAGATATCTCGACTGATGCCCTAATTGTTTTGAGCAGTGTATATACCAGTGGCGTAACTATGGGGGGGGGGGAGATGAGGGGGATAGAACACCCCCCCCCCCCAGAACCCCCTCCCCCCCCAAAAAAAAGGTAAAGATTAAAAACTTGGGGTGTTTTACCAAATCTTTCATTGGATGGGAGTGAATTAGTTTCTTCAATTGGAGTGGTAGATGGTAGTTTGTCTGGAAACTAACTAAAAGTTTGCTCGTCAAGCAGATCTATCCCCCCCCCCCCTCCCGCCCAAGTCCTAGTTACGCCACTGGTATAAGTGGTGGAATAGAAACTGTGTGTCTCGTAAGTCGGAGGCGACGCGCAGCTTGACGGGCTGCGTGTGACTTGGGCGTTGGTGTGTAGCTGGGCAGTTATCGGGCGCCGGGGCCGTGGGAGCGGCGTGGGGCGTGCGCACCTGGCACCTGGGCTCTGGCAGCGGGCAGCGGGCAGCGGTCTTTTTGCGCCGCCGATAAAGGCGCGCTCCTCCTTTTGGAGCGGCGGCGGTGGCTGCGGCTCGGCCGCCCACGTGCGCCGCAGCTCGGCTTCCGCCTGCCGCCGGACGCACTCGCCTGCACGCGCGCTTACACGCGGCGGCGCAACCGACCCCATTCACAGCTGCCAACTCTGCCACTAACAGTCTCCCTAAATTTACCACGAAATCTCCCTAAAGCAAAATATTTATTCGCAATAGCGAAACTCTCGTAGCTTACCTGTATAAGGTATAGATGTCCGAACAAAAGACCCCTACACATGCTCCGATATATCGTCCGACCGTCCAACGAACCGACCAATTCGTAGCAGCCTACACACGTTCCGACCAATTGCACGCAGCGCCTCCCTGTTTGTCGAACTGTTTGGCTACAGTCTCGATCAGCGACATGGGTAGCTTCGCGGTGCGTCTGTAGCAGTGTTAGGTTGGCAACGTAGTACATTTCAATTACTGATTGTACAAAGGTGGTAGATGAGTTTTGTTACTTGGCTACTAAAATAACATGCGATGGTCGCAGTACAGAGGATATAAAATGCAGAATGGCAATGGGAAGAAAAGCATTTTTGAAAAAGAGAAATTTGCTAACTTCCAATATTAATTTAAGTGTAAGGAAGTCTTTTCTGAAGGCATTTGTGTGGAGTGTTGCCTTGAACGGGAGTGAAACATGGACGATAAACAGTGCGAACAGGAAGAGAATAGAGGCTTTTGAAATGTGGTGCTACAGAAGAATGCTGAAGATTACGTGGGTGGATCGCGTAATAAATGAAGAGGTACTGAACAGAATTGGTGAGAAAAGGAATTTTTGGCATACCCTGACTAATAGACGGGATCGCTTGGTAGGACACATTCTTAGACATCGAGGAATCGTAAATTTAGCATTCGAGGCAAGAGTGTGGGTTAAAAATCGCAGAGGGAGACCAAGAGACACGTATAGTAAGCAGATTCAAGTAGATGTGAGTTGCCATTCTTACGAGGAGATGAAAAGGCTTGCTCAGGATAGAGTAGGGTGTAGAGCTGCATCAAACCAGTCTCCGTACTGAAGACCATAACAACAACAAGAGTACATCGACGAATATTATTATTTTTACAAATATGTCATGATTTTAAGGGTTGTGGTTAGGCAGGAACCTAAGAGTACAGCTTAAATTGTTGTGAGCGTATGTTATTATTTTTACGAATGCCATGATATTAAAGGATGTGGTTAGGCAGGAACCTAAGAGTACAGCTTCAATTTTTGTGAGCGAATGTTATGATTTCTACGAATATGTCATGATTTTGAAGGATGTGGTTAGGCAGGAACCGAACAGTACGGATTAAATTGTTGCAAGCGTTTTACCAAATTATGAACAATGATAAAAATATTGTAATTCGTATCATTTGAGAGAGACACACACAATGTTTCGATTTACATAACAACAAAGTGTTACATCTGAACAGAAAGACAGTGCATGTGGAGAAACGTAGTTTTGTAGTGTGCGATCTACATTCGAGAGCTCTGATTCATTTCGAAAATAATATTATTCAAACGTGATGTTAATACATTCATTTTCACATCTTGTGAACATTGTGTGCCGCCATTCATCTCATCATCCACAGCGACTGTTGCCAACACAGCCGCTTCACGTCATGTAAATACATTAGGCCATGCCACTGATCGAGACTTTTACCGAACTGTTTTTGTTTCCGTGTGTTCGCTGTGTAGACAGATGACGATCGCAGGCAGGTAATTGGTCGGGTAGAGCTACACACAGTACAATTTGTTGGGTGCAATGGTGGGTTGCGGGGTGGGGATGGGGATCAGATGTAGGACGGTCAGGAACGACCAACCATCCGACAAGCAAAGTTGTTTGGCTGCCGCTTCCACATGCCCAATTTATCGGTCCACCGATAATTTGGTCCCGACAAATCGGCACGTGTGTAGGGGCCTAAACTGTGACATACGAAAATTTGTGCCGGACCGAGATTCGAACCCGGGTATTCCGCATTTCGCGTGCGGTCGCCTTACCACTAGGCTAGCCGAACACGACTCCAGGACCGACCCAAACCTCCATATTCCACACTAACCGCACATATCAGTAAAAAAAAAAAAAAAAAAAAAAAAAAAAAAAAAAAAAAAAAAAAAAAGAGGTATTACCATATACCCTATACTGCTATCGTCATTGTCTCCCTTAGACGTTTGTTAAATGCTCTCGCGAAAAGCGGAAAACTCGGGTTCGAGTCCCGGTCCGGCACAAATTTTCGTATGTCACCGTTTGGTGCGACATCTATATTGTATCTACATCCATACTCGGCAAGCCACTTGATGGTGTGTGCTGGAGGGTACCTTGAGTACCACTTTCGGTTCTCCCTCCTATTCCAGTCTCGTATTGTTCGCGGAAAGAAAGATTGTCGGTATGCCTCTCTGTGGGCTCTAAACTCTCTGATTTTATCCCCATGATCTCTTCGCGAGATATATGGAGGAGGGAGCAATCGATATAATGCTTGACTCCTCGGTAAAGGTATGTACCCGAAACGTCGAAAAAAATCCCGTACAAGCTACAGACCGTCTCTCTTGCAAAGTCTTCCACTGGAGTTTATCGATCATCTCCGTAACGCTTTCACGATCACCAAATGATTTTGTAACGAAGCGCGCTGCTCTCCGTTGGATATTCTCTGCTTCCTCTACAACCCCACCTGGTACGGACCCCACACCGGTGAGCAGTATTCTAGCAGTGGGCGAATCAAGAGTACTGTACCCTACTTCCTTTGTTTTCGGACTTCCTTTCTATGTATTAGTAGCACATTACACTTGTCTACATTGAGATTCAATTGCCATTCCCTGCACCAAGCGTCAAATCGTTGCAGATCCTCTTGTATTTCAATACAATTTTCTATTTTTACAAGTTCTTGATTTACTGCAGCATCATCCGCAAAAAGCCTCAGTGAACTTCCGATGTTATCCACAATTATATATATTGTGAACAGCTACGATAGCACTCCCCTGTGGCATACCTGACATCACTCTCACTTCGGAAGACTTCTCTCCATTGAGAATGACATGCTTCGTCCTGCTATCTAGGAACTCTTCAATCACACAATTGGTCTGATAGTCCATATGCTCTTACTTTGATCATTAAAGACTGTGGCGAACTGTATCAAACGGCTTGCGGAAGTCATGAAACACGGCATCTACCTGGGAACCTGTGTCTATGGCCCTCTGAGTCTCGTGGACGAATAGCGCGAGCTGGGTGCCACATGATCGTCATTTCCGAAATCCATGCTGATTCCTACAGAGTAGATTTCTAGTCTCCATAAAAGTCATTATACTGGAATATAATACTTGTTCCAAAATTCTACAACTGACCGACGTTAGAGATATAGGCCTATAGATCTGCACATCTGTTCGACGTCCCTCCTTGAAAACGGGGATGACCTGCGTCGTTTGCCAATCTATCGGAACGCTACGCTGTTCTAGATACCTACGGTACAGCGCTGCAAGAAGGGGGGGGGGGGGGCAGTTCCTTCGCGTACTCTGAGTAAAATCGAAGTGGTATCCCATCAGGTCCAGCGGCCTTTCCTTTTTTGAGCGATTTTGTTTTTCTATTCCTCTGAAGCTGTGAGAAATTCGCAATTGCATATAAATATTGACAAAAACATTTGATCACGGGAAATCGTCACCTTACAGTAAAAGAAAAATCCGTAAAAGGCAATAGGGGGACGAATGACCATGACCCATTTTCTGAAAAGAAAAGAAAAAAAAGGGGGGGGGGGGCAGATGTATTAATTTTCGTATTGTCTTTTTTGTGAGATTTTTCTGTCTCTATAACCACAGGAACGCATTCCCATCCTCCGTATATATAATTAAAAACTGTTGGGGAATTTATAGCATAAATATACAACTCCACAATCAACATTTTTAATAATATGTTTACACCTGTCGGATTTCACTACAAATTTACAGGGAAACTGAAATTTTGTTTTTACATGATATTTAGAAGTTCGTGAGATAATCACCATACAATCAGATAATCACAGGAGTGAAGATACGCACAAGGGCACGTGATGTCATGTCAGAACAAGTGCATACCGGTAACCAATTCTTTCTTAAGATTTTTCATCTATTGTATGCAAACTCCTTGTTCTGATTGGCAACAATCTGAAGACTTGGTGCCGTACTGATTTGGCTAAAGGAAACGTGGCAAAATCATTTTGGGGCGTTACTGAGGTTGTGTATGGTGATTGAGAGGTGACGATTGCGTTTATAGTAAAATTTGTTATGGGCAGTTGTCGAAACGTTTTTTAAAATTCTAAACCAGAACAAGGGAAGAAAGAATTCTTCTTATAAGAGAAGAATGTTTTTTTGGAAATACGTGAATACTTCTGTTACGATTCTTTCTGTTTCATCGATCTGATGTTTGGGGTTGGGTTGTTTGGTTGTGATAGGGGGACTAAACTACTGAGGTTATCAGTCCTCCGGTGGGGAGGGGAAGGAGTGAGGCTAGGAAAGAAAGGGAGGGGGAAAGGAAATGCAGTGCGGGAAGTAAAGAAGGAAGCAAGACTGCATTAGCTCGGGGCCCGTGCTCGCCACGCACGTACTCACGAAAGAACCGTGAGCCTCCTGGAGGGTCTGTTGTTTAAATGCATTACTGAAGTGCTCCTGCTACCCCCTGTTGCAGTCATTCTTTATAGATTCTCTCCCCTAAAAATCCCCCGATGTTTCTTTTCCCTTAAATTGCCCCATTAGAAAAAAAATCCCCTTAAATCTGGGGGGCGGGGGGCACTAGTTGGCAACCCTGCCACCGATCTACAGATAGCGCACTTTCATGTGGCCCATAAGTGCGAAATCTCGGGAGCAGAAGCATACATTCAGCTCGTAGCGATCTGGCTGTTAGAAAAAGCTTCACCCCCTTCTCCTAGTGCAGCTAGCTTACGACGTACTTACAGATTTTAAAAGAAACAAAGGAAAAGGAAATTAAGCATCACTTATAGTTGGGTAATCGAAAAACTGAAAATTATCTAATGTATAAAAATGAATGTTTGCGTGTTCGTATTTTAAGCGCGGCCGTATCGTTCAACCGATTGTGATGAAACTTCGTCAACATATTGCTTGCACTTTCGCGATGGTCATAGGCACCATTAAATTACTGTACGACAAATAGTTCGGGAGATATGACGTAATAAACAATGAAATGCGCGGAAAAGTGCTACATCATGCGACGTCTGCTTCTAAACCTCTGTACCGATTCCAACCAAATTAGGTACATATATTCTTTCCATGAGGTAACAATTGACGTAGGGGTAAGAACTGCTCACGACTTACAGTTCAAGAGATATCACGTCATAAACAATTATATGGTTGAAAACCTGTGGCATCATGCGGCATGTGACACTTTATTCATACTAAAATCTTCATGACTTTTGACACTTGACCTTCAAAACATGAGGAAGGTCACTGTCACTAAAAATTTTTGATGGTGCATGACGGAGGATACTTTACATATAGACTTCGTCAGATTCTGCACTTGTTTCCGATCCTGATGAAATTTTTAAATATGATTGAACAATTCAGTTTATTAGTGCAGTATTAATATATTCAGATTACTACAATCATTTCAATTAATTAAAGTGACTAAACATATAATTTTCTGATCTCGGCGAAGTTTCGAATGAAAGAAAATTTCTGAAAATTCCAGCAGCTTTCTCTGCAAGTTACGTTACATTTTTCGTGGTGATAATCATCAAATAAATATTTAAAACATAAATATAGTTTATGTAAACAATTTAAAGTAAGAATTTTTTTAATGTGCTTTAGTGGAAACCATACTTTATTCAGATTTTTAAATGACGGTTTTTTGGCTGTCTGCTTTGATACATACCAAGCGTACCGAATCATTTGGGTGAAAACCGCCAGCAGAACAATTTTGTTGTTACCAACGTATGGTTTTAATGCGAATTTGGAAATAAATACATAAATCTAGTATATAATATAGTATTTGTTTGTCCTTTTGTTCGTATTTTATGCACGGACATACCGTACCGATTGCCATAAAACTTTGTCAAGTTATTGCTTACACTCACACGAAAGTTACAGGCATACTAAAATTAATGTCGTATGGATATGAAGGGTACTTTAGAATAATTTAATTCGTTTCTTACACATTCATGCAAAAATAGCCGGACGGATATGAATGGAATTTGGAAAACAGGCACCTTATACCCTGGGCTACTTTCCGTAAGTGACCGAATGGTGCGTGGCGGAGGGTACCTTACGATGGGTTAACACATTTGTTACTCTTTTTTTTGGGGGGGGGGGGGGGCTTAACTATGGGGTCATCAGTCCGTAAACTTACAAACTACTTATGAACTAGCTAACACTAAAGACGACACAAATATCCATGCCCGAGAGGGGATTCCAACCCCCGACCGTAATGGCCGTGCAGACCGTGACTGGCGCGCCTCAGTCCCCTCGGCCACCGCGGCCGGCTTGTTACTCTTCGCATTTAAACAACTGAATGGAATTGAATGAAATGTGGAATGAAGATAGCTTATACACCGAATTAATACATGGGCTACCTTTCGTTAAGCCACCGTATGGTGCGTGGTGTAGAGTACGTCAAAACAAACCTCCAAATTCTTTGACTGATCAGCATTAAAGTTAGCACATAAATATATATTTTAATGAAGTAGATTTTCAGAATCTGCAAGCCAGTGAATTTAGAATTCTGGAGGGTATCTTGCCACTTTGACATTGTTTGACCAATCACCACGAAACTTTGCGCATATATGTATATTTTCATTCATAGCAGGGAGAGGAGTAGGTGGAGGAGGAGACGGGCAGAAAGGGGAGGGAGGAGACGGACAGAGAGTGCGGAGAGGAGGAGAGAAAAGGGAAGGAGAGAGGTAGAAATAAGTACCCGGGCGACGCCGGGTTTTCAACTAGTTTCTACTAAATACGAATATTTTAGGGATCTATTAAGCGGGACCCTTGAGCATGGGTGTCTATATTGTCTTTAGGTTTAAGTTAGTTTAAGTAGTTTGTAAGCTTAGGGACTGATAACCACAGACGTTAATCGCGCGCTCCTCAGCAAGGCGCCTTAGAGCGCTCGGGCACTCCATGGCGGTCGTAATTAGATATAAAAATAGTAGCAGAGTGCATGTGACTCACGGCGGCCAGCAGCATGGCGAGCAGACAGAGGTAGAGGCGGAGGCAGGGCCCGTGCGTCCGCCGGCGCGGCAGTGGCAGAGGCAATGGCAGGGGCAGGGTCGCGAGGGCGGCCAGCGTGCGGGCCCGCCACTCCGTCACGCCGCTCCTCATCGTAGCCGCAGCCTCGCTCTGCAACACACGGCCACACACCTCACTGTAAACACCTCTCCTACTTCCTTATGCATTACTGCTGTCTCAATCACAAATAAATCGGAAATTTTGCAGTGTTGTGTACATGGGCGTACCCAGCGAGGGGCAGCTGCCCCCCCCCCCCCCCTAGAAAATATTCGAACGCGTTCATGTATCATCACGTTTTTTTTTTTTTTTTTTTTTTTTTTTTTTTTTTTTTTTTTTTTCTTCTTCTTCTTCCCATTTGCACGTTACTGTCTCCAGGGAACTGCTGGCGGGCATTATTATGTCGACAACCAAAATTCAATCGACTTGTAATATATATATATTGATTACAAGTCTATATATATATATATATATTGATTACAAGTCAAGTGGCTCTTGGACACTTCAAACACAGACAACATGCAGTCAGAAGTGAACAAGTGAAAATTTGAAAATTGTAGTGATTTGGTGGCAAACGCAGTTGAAACACCGATAAAATCTATCACCTGCAGGATGAAAACATTGAAATTCAACCCCAGGATGACAAGTACGAGCATGGGCGCCCAAGTGACATTTTCTGTGGGAGGGGCGGGGGCAAAACCTTGGGGAAAGCGTTGCGCTGTTTAATATTTTGGAAGACAAATGCCGAATTTAAAGTAGCCATAAAATAGAGCCAGTTCCAACCCTGCTAAAAACTGTATCCAGTTTCTAAAAACAAATGACATTCACATCATTATTTTAAAAAATCTCCTCTCTAAACTGTATACGGTATTTTATTTTCCCTGAGAGCTAGGGGGTACCCACCCCCTTACACATAGGTACGAGAGCACTTGAGTGTGAGTTAGCAACACTATAAATCGCCACAAATGATGCTTCAGTAATAAAAGAAGGGAAACGCTTTTGGCACAGTCAAACTGCTTTTCATTAGTTGCAAAACTGGTGATTAATCCGCTCCACTCTTGGAGGTAAACGCATCCGTTTCCAAGACTGTCGCTTTGCGACGAAAATTATTTACCAGACATTAGTGGGAACTAGAATGGTATTGAACCACGAGTTCGGATTTGTGGCCAGCTAGTTGCGTCTTCTCCAAAAGGAAATAGAAACTCCTTAAGAGTACGCAGACATTATTATACAGTACATCTGCTTCTTGCACAACATAATAATTGATAAAAATTGACCCAACAGCAAAGAGTGGTATTTCAAGAAGAGCGACAAGTGTTTGATAGGTACTGAAAACCTGTGTCAACTCTCATTCATGCAAACGTATCTACCTGTCACATGAATCATTTATTGAATAGTGTAACTATCGCCATAGGCATCACCACCACTAAATTAGTGAGGAGGACAGCTTAAAGGATAGGATATATCTCATACGGAGTACAAAACGGAAGGCCAAAATATTGGGGACGCCCATGACTATTGCAGCCATAATTTATCAGAATTGTATATAACTCACATATGGAAATATACGAACCATTTGGCATTTTGTAATCCATAATATTTGTAACTTTTGTACTAATTCGGTTTATTCCAAATTTGGGGTATGAGGTTCCTGTCGGAACGCTCACATATATATGATTAATTTGACAAGTATCACAACAAACCGCTCCAAATAACTGCACTAAACACAAAACCCGCTTACGGTTATATTGGCGTTACGTGTGCCGTTGCTCTACTCAGCACGGATTCTAAACGGACATACCGTTATTCCATTATTGAACCAAATAACCCAAATAACTACCCCCCCCCCCCAACCACACACATAAATACGTAGAGGAACCCACGAATGTGGGTCGCGTATGTGTGGGAACAGACGGATACTGCAGTGTTGCAACAATTGCGCTCACACTTACACGTGCTTTGTACTTTAAGAAGGCGAGAGGCAAATTATTTTTCTGACTTCCTTATGTAGAGTTTGCCCCATACCAACGCTATAAACGATGACGACTGGCAACAAACAGAATATATAACACGCAATAATCACTTTTAATGCAAACAATGGCTACGACATTCAGAGCAGACCGCTTAAAACAGTACTGAACGCTCATTGGTTTTCAGAGAATCTGTGACGCCTTCGTACAGTCTGCCGTCTTTGTATAGTCTGTGAACTCCGAGCAAGCGGGTCCCCACGCTGCCTATCCTGCGCTTGTACAGGGTGGTTCACCACGGTGAAGCCGGCCTTCCGCGTGCACTTTGAATCAGTGTCGACCCTGTGTGTGGATGCGCCCGCATGGGGTTTGTTTATTTATAAATAAATTACTTAGCACTATATATTCTTCCAGAATACGACACTGCAATGTAAATTACATTATCGCTGCGACGGTAGTCGAATATCAGGATACTAATATTTACTAGAAATATAAAACAGACCGAACTGTACTCAAATAGTGCAGTTACTATGTAGAATTTAGGCTTTATTCTTAAGCTGTTTCCTTTACTTTCACCAAGCCAGATATAAATAAAACAGGTGTTTCGAGTGTAGTAAGAATATGAAGTACGGTCGTGAAGACGTTGAAAATAACACCTTGGATGCCTCAACACACCAACCGGTGAAATCACGGACAAAGTGAAAGAGTTGAATGAATTTTATCCATAATGGAAGCAGTTTAACTTCATGACTTTTACTTTATAGAATGTAGAAAATGATCCATTGCCAGTTTTTCAACAAATGTCACTGGAAGTGCTGTTGTAGGATAGTAAATAAAATTCTTTCCAAAATCGACAATTTCATTAACATTTGAACGCACCTCGAATCTCAAGCTTTACATAGAATTTCAGAATGAGTGTTCGGGTTTCTAAGATAATTTTAGCAGCGTTTAGTATAGCTATTGCGTATATGTATAATAATTGTTTTTCAGAATCAGGTAAACAGTAACTGATACAAAGATTGTGCAATACAGTAACACGAATTACATTCGTCGAAATCCAATTTGGAAAGTTTTTGTAATTTATTTGGCTGTAACAGTACTTCTTGCGGAGTAGAAAACCATAACTGAATCCAATATTGATCACAATAATCATATTGCTTTTATTAACATTGTCCATCTTGACATCAAGGCAGGAGCCTCCCAATATTTTTTGTAAGTAACGTTGTTGTCGATTCAATTTTAATCGACACAAAAAGCTCTTTTTGCCTTGCCCCTTTAATTTCCTTCTTTCGATGCAATATTTATATCGCCAGTCAATTAAATCAGTTCTCTGTACCGGGATATGTCTTTTTTTCGTGAAACTTTCTATAACGATGGGTTTCCTCCCAAATTCTTAGTGTTCTTTCTTCGCATTTCTAGTAAATCATTTGTTTTATTTTCAGGTTCTTTCCGATGGTTCCTATTATGGAAAGACTGACGTTTGTATAAACTGCAGCCCTTTGATTGGGGCAGCGAACGCTCATTACTCCACAGATATCTCCTCTTCCTATTGTGTTCCGAGCGAAGTGGTGCAGTGGTTAGCACACTGGACTCACATGGAGGATGGTGGTTCAAATCCACCTCCGGCCATCCAGATTTAGGTTTCCCGTGATTTTCCTAGATCACCCCAGGCAAATGCCGAGATGGTTCCTTTGAAATGGCACGGCCGATTTCCTTCCCCATTCTCAACCAAAAAGGGACCGATGACGTTAGTAGTTTGGTCTCTTCAACATCCACAAACAACCAAACGTTCTATGTACATTTTCTTGCGGTGTAGTGCGCTTATCCATCGTTTGTGAGTAAGTGAATATACAGACTGATCTGATGCTGCTAACTAACGTCAAACGAACTGGACCGGCATGAAGCACCGCACGCTTACCTAAACTGCTAGGTAGCGGGCAGCTGATTTTTTGTGCGTTCGCGTCACTCGAGGCGGAAGGCCAATGTTCCAGGCTGGCCGTTCTTCCTGTGAGTGGGCATTGGGCATGTGGCCACTACCTCAGCAGGGTCCGAGCAACTGCACGGGGGGAAGGGGTTATCAGTTATTGGGAGCTCCAATGTTTGGCGCGTGATGGAGCCCCTTAGACAGATAGCGTCGAGATGTGGAAAGAATTTCAACGTGCACTCGAAGTGTCTGCCGGGGGGCCTCATCCGAGATGTGGAGGCGACCATGCCGGCGGCAATCGAGCGTACGGGGTGCGGCCGGCTGCAAGTCGTGGCTCAGGTCGGCACCAATGACGCTTCTCGCTTGGGTTCTGAGGACATCCTCAGTTCCTACGGATGGCTGGAGGAATTGGTGAACGCAGGGTGCAAGCAGAGCTGTCGATTTGTAGCATTGTTCCCAGGGTTGATCGGGATCCTTTGGTTTGGAGCCGAGTGGAGGGTGTGAACCATAGGCTTCGCTGACTCTGTGACAGCCATGGCTGCAGATTTCTGGATCTGCGTTATCGGGTGGGGAATTGTAGGGTGCCCCTAGATAGATCAGGGGTGCACTACACTAAGGAAGCAGCTACTCGGGTATCAGAGTACTTGTGGAGTGCACATGGTTTTTTTTAAGGCTAGGCACTAGCTTTGATTCGGCAGTCAACATTCAGGCAGCGAATTCAGGTCGCATTCAGAACAATAATTCCACTATCACAATATTAACCGTAAACTTTCAGAGTATTAAAAGCAAAGTTCCCGAATTTACCGCGCTGCAGGAAAGTTATTGTGCTCAGATAGTTTTAGGCACCGAAAGCTGGCTAATCATGATGTGGAAAGCTCGGAAATATTTAGCGAGGCGTGGAATGTATATCGGAAACATATATCAGACACAACTGGAGGGCTATGTATAGTAGTCTCACAATTATCTGTAGTTTTCACTGTTAATGTAAAAAGTAATAATCATTCTACTGTTAATTTGACAGATAATAAACATCCCACTGATGATGCTGCAACGCCAGCGAAACATGTCTGGGAAAAAAAAAAATTAAATACATTTTTGTTTGCTCAAGGCGAACAAAACCTGTAAAGCAAATTTATTTGTAAGCAAACACGGTAATTGAAGAGCTTTCAAACCCCAAGATGGAGGGGGAGTGTTCATTACAGTAGACAAAGATATTGCTTCTACCGAGCTCGAAGTCGAGAGTGACCGTGAAGTTATCTGGACACGTATAACTGGACTAAGAGAAGTGAAGTTAGTAGTTGGGTGTTTTTACCGGCCCCCCAGTGCTACTGTAGCAGTTTTAGAGTAATTCAAAGAATGTCTACGCCAATATTACTCGGGGGGGATTTCAACCTTAAAGAGTATAGATTGGGACCTATCTAGCTTTATTTCAGGCGGTCTTGTGAAATACTATTAGACACGTTTTGTTAAAATTGTCTTGAGCAATTAAACCAACAGCCAACACGTAATGGAAATATTTTAGGCCTCATAGCTACAAACAGGCCCAACCTTATTAACGATGTCATTGTAGAGACAGGAGTTAGCGATCATGATATCTTCATAGCGTCAATGGTGACCAAAGGTAACAAGCCAGTCGAAAAGGCTAGGAGCGTGTTTTTGTTAGGAAGAGCCGATCAGCAATTGTTAGCATTACACTTAGAAAATGAACGGACATGGTTTAGTCCTGGTACAATGAATTTAGAGGAATTGTGGACTAAATTTAAATGCATTGTAAATAGTGGGTTAGAGAAATATATGGCTATAAAGTCGGTTAAGGATGGAAAAGATCCGCTGTGGTACAATACTAATATTAGAAAGCTACTGAGAAACCAAAGACTGTTGCACTCTCGGTTCAAGAAAGATCATGCAAATCAAGACAGGCAAAAGTTAGCAGAGATCCGTGCGTCTATAAAAAGATCGATGCGCGAAGCATATAATGATTACCTCAGCCATACCTTAGCAAAAGATCTTTCCGACAACCCGAAAAAATTCTGGTCCTATGTAAAATCGATAAGCGGGTCAAAGGCCTCTATTCAGTCACTCGTTGATCATTCGGAAACAGTAATAGAAGAAAGTAAACGGAAAGCTGAAGTTCTAAATTTAACCTTTAAGAAATCATTCACGCAGGAGGACCATACAAACATACCAACATTTGATCAACGCACTAACTCCCAAATGGAGGACACAGTAATAGGTATTTCCGGTATAGAGAAGCAGCTGAGAGAGCTGAATACAAAAAAGTCTCCTGGTCCGGATGGAATACCAGTTCTGCGACATTGGCCCCTTACTTAGCTTGCATTTATCGCGAATCTTTAGTTCAGCGCAAAGTTCCTAGTGAATGGAAAAAAGCGCAGGTGACTCCCGTTTATAAGAAAGGTAAAAGAACTGACTCACATAATTACAGGCCAATATCGTTGACATCAGTTTCCTGTAGAATTTTGGAGCATATTCTCAGCTCGAATATAGTAAATTTCCTTGAGATGGTAAAGCTTCTTACCATGAATCAGCACGGGTTTAGGAAACATCGTTCACGTGAAACTCAGCTTGCCCTTTTCTCACATGCGAGCCAAGGACGAAGGTCAACAGGCAGATTGTATTTTTCTCGATTTCAAAAAGGAATTTGACGCAGTGCTGCACTGCAGACTGTCAACGAAGATACGAGCTTATGGAATAGGTTCACAGATTTGTGACTGGCTAAGCAATAGAACGCAGAACGTTGTTCTCGACGGCGAGTGTTTATCAGAGACGAGTGTATTGTCAGGCGTGCCTCTGGGGAGTGTGACAGGAACGCTATTATTTTATATCTATATAAATGACCTGATGGACAGAGTAACTTGTAATTTGCGGTTGTTTGCTGATGATGCTGTGGTGTATGGGAGGGTGTTGTCATTAATTGACTGTAATAGGATACAGGATGACTTAGACAAAATTTCTAGTTGGTGTGATGAATGGCAGCTAGCTCTAAATGTAGAAAAATGTAAGGTGATGCACATGAGTAGGAATACCCGTAATGTTTGAATACAGCATTGGTAGTGAGCTTCTTGATACAGTCGCGTCATTCAAATATCTAGGTGTAACATTGCAGAGCGATATGAAATGGAACGAACATGTAAGGAGAGTTGTGAGTAAGGCGGACAGCCTTATTGGGATAATTTTGGGAAGATGTACTTCACCTGTAAAGGAGACCGCGTATAAAACACTTGTACGACCACGTCTTGAGTATTGCTGAAGTGTTTGGGACCCACAGCAGGTAGATTTAAAGGAAGACATGGAAGCAGTTCAGAGGCGAGCAGCTAGGTTTGTTACTGGCAGGTTCGACCAAATGCGCGAATGTCACGGAAATGCTCCGGCAACTCAAATGGGAATTGCTGGAGGAAAGAGGACATTCTTTTCGAGAAATTCTGTTGAGAAAATTTAGAGGGCCGGAATTTGGAGCTGACTGCAGAACGAGCTTGCTGCCGCCTACTTACATTTCGCGTAAGGATCACAAAGACAAGAGAAATTAGTGCTCGTACTGGGGCATATAGACATTCTTTTTTTCCTCATTCTATTTGGGAGTGGAATAGGAAAGGAAATGCCTAGTAGTGGTACAGTGTACCCTCCGCCACTCAACTTACGGTGGATTGTGGAGTATATATGTAGATATAGATGTAGATCCATGTAGAACAGTGTTTATCTACTGTCGTCTGTTTATCTTTATTTTGTTTCTGTGGCTAAATAAGATATATATATATATATATATATATATATATATATATATATATATATATATATATATTGTAGGGTCTACTGCTCAAGGAAGGAAAAGGAGTCGAAACAGTGGTAGCGGAAGCGATGAAGATGAAAAGAAAAATGAAGTGTCACAATCACAACAGTCAACTTCAACAGCAGCACCTGTAACTGCAGCAGTCCCTGTTCCTTATTCCCACACAACACCCCAGCTAGCTTGTGGGTCCAAAGATGATTCGGATTATGTAATTCACGCCGCCAGTTTTCTGTAACTCTCATATTTTATGACGTCATATATCCTGAAATATGTGTCGGATAATAAGGAATATGTGTACCAAATTTAGCTGAAATCTGGCCAGTAGTTTAGGAGGAAGTATGAAACATACAAACATATATGCATACCTACATACATTTAATTTATATGATTTATTAATCTGCATGTTGATCCTGCTCACTGTTCGTCCAAGATAATATGGCCTGCCCCCTCCTAGGTCAGATCCTGGGTACGCCCTTGGTTGTGTAGTAACATGTGATAGTAAAGTAAATAATCGCACTGACGTGTTTTACGGCCCACTTTAGATTTGTAGTTTTATAAGTTTTTCCAAACATTTTGGATCAAAATAATAATCTAAATAATAAAAAATTAATTAATAAGAGTGTCTGAACCATTTTAGGAACAAAAAATTTAGGTAGTGGCAGGTTCCGAACCCCTGACCTTCAGCGTCACAGTCCAACGCATTGCCCAATACGCTACACTAAACAGTTGTATGTTGTGTTCTTTAATCTCATACTATTCATGTCGTTGTAAACTGATGCTAATATGCCATTTGTAGACATTAGATTATCATTTATCGTACGAAGAACGACGTGTTTTTGTTAACTCTTCAGTGCGCCATTGCTCTGAAATGACAACGTGTAAGTTGGAATAAGAAAATCATCAAATACGCAACGCAAGACGGCGTATGCCACAGAGTGTTCTGGGCGAGGAATGTCACACGACGTCTGCAGACGGCTGGTTTTCGTTAATTCAATGGAGGGTGTCAAATCTCCATTATTTTTGAAACTATCTTTCATACGATACGAGATATGAAAAAAGACATAATTGAGCCAAGTTGTAGAGAATTTTCCCATCTACCAGTTAACGGTTCGTTTCCAATTACAATTATATTACAAACGGCTTTTTTGGGTATTACTACCGTATTTTTAGTCCGAAAAATTCGAAAAAGGAAGGTTCTGGTCTCTGGCGGCCTACAATTATGTCTGTAAAATTTGGTGCTGATCGGTTGAATGGTTCGTCTTAAAAATAGGGAAAACGTTATGGACAGACAGACAGACATCCCAAAATCGCCGATATTTTTGCAAATATCTTTGAAACGATACGAGATATGAAAAAAAAAAAAATTAAAAATAAATAAATAAATAAAATAAAATAAAATGAAATAAAAACCATAAGAAAGCAAAGTTGTAGAGAATTTTTTCCTCTAATAATTCGGTTATTCAATTTTCGTGGCCGGCCGCGGTGACCAAGGGGACTGAGGCGCTCAAGTCACGGTCTGCACGGCCACTACGGTCGGGGGATCGAATCCCCCCACGGGCATGAATATTTGTGCCGTCCTTAGTCTTAGTTAGTTCGTAAGTTTAGGGACTGATGACCCCGTAGTTAAGTCCCATAGACTATACAAACATTTGAACATTTTGAACAATTTTCGTGTCAGATGAATGGTTAATCCGTTATTTTCATTTAAATTTCGAGCTGTCAAAAGACGATCGCAAAGGCCCACTTTTAGTGTTACTACCGTAACCTAAAGTGGGCCAAAATAGTGTATAGAATGCAGTACGGGAAAACAAACATCCATAATACTAGAGAACAATGTTATCTTCGAAAATACTGATTACAAGGCGAGAAAACGAATTAAAATTTATGCTAGAGCTGGGTTCACATCCAGGTCTCCTGCTTAGGTTGTCGCATTACCCATTTAGCCAGTGGCGTATATGAGGGGGGCGGGGGCTGGCCGCCACAATCCCCGAAATCTATACATCTTATGAAACAGGCAGTTTGTGTGCATGTGGGTATGTGTGTACGTTTGTATGATCCACATCTCCTGGACCGATTTCAACCAAACTTCGTACACCCGTTACTTACTATCAGGCAACAATTTCTGTCGGGGTAAAAACCGCCTATGACACATACGTAAGGATATATGACACAATAAACAATGACAGTCCTGTAAAGAGGCCACATCATGCGATAATATTCTACATCTGCTCCTAAACTAAAGAACTGATTTCAACCAAATTTGGTACGAATATTCTTTACGGTCATGAATGATTTACTATAGCTGCAATAACCACCTACGGTACATAGTTCATTCGATATCACATCATAAACAATGAAAACTGCCCCATCTTGCAGTCCGTGATAGCGTGATTTTATTCGTTAGATACTTGAAAATAAGAGCACTTAGTAACTTCCAATAAACTTTGAAGACAATTTTAATTCTTTACGAAACTTTTCTCGCTGGCAACCCCAACAAAATGATGAAAGGAAAAAGGCATATCGCTTACAACTTTTCCGATGTTCATGATGTATGTCTACGGCATTTGGCACGACGTTACAAGTTATTAGTTCTACACTGTAAATTGTATTCGGGAGAAAATTCACAGACACACCATTTAATATTCACAGACGTATCACTGAATATTCCTTCGATACCATATCACTGTTCGACATATAGTTCATGAGATATAAGGTAATAATCAATTTGGTGCATGAGTAATCGCATCATCATGCATGACGTTTCTATTTATTGCGTCTTTACTGATAACACCGTTCACGACATATTTTACAGACTTTGGGCACATATACCACTGAATCTATCTTCGAATTTACATCATAGTACGACCCATATTTCAGGAGATATGACGTCATAAATAATGAAATTTACGAATAGCTGCCACATCATGAGCTTTTTTCCGCATCTCGTCCTAAATTAATGAACCGATTTCAAACAAACTTGGTACAGACATTGCTTACTAACAGACATCAGTCGCTGTGGGGTTAAAGCTACCAACGACACATAGTTTTTGGAGATATGACGTCGTAAAAACGAGTCCCAAAACGTTCCCATCACAAGTATCAATAAATATTGTTTATAGTCAAGTACATATAAGTATTTTATTACTATTTTTCTATTTGGATACTGCACTTAAAATTTTGTTCATTGTGCATATTTCTTTGTTTTACTGTTTCGTAATTTCAAAGCTGTTTTCATGGGTACATGAAGTTGAAATGTTTTTCGAGTTTTTGTATTCGTTTCTAATATAGGAATGGAAAAATGCATATATACCAGACAATGCCGGATTTATCCACTAGTAATGAACACAGAGAAAAAATTTGTACCTTATCTGAATTATTTTAATGAATGATGCATGATGACCACGCCGTGTTAGTCAGTCATACGTCCCTGTATTAGTGATTGGAATGGGGTGTCAGTGGTATGAATTTTGTACCAGGTTTTTTAAAAACATAGTTATATTTTTTATGGTTTAATGTCAACAATAAAAAAGTTTGATCTCAGTAAAGTAAAAGAGATTCAGAGCAAATTATTCTCTGAAAATGAGCAACAAGACTGATACGAAATATCATGGGATGTCTACTTCAAATTGCTTAATTTATCTTTACATTAATCTTGCCCCTCTTCGAAAATATATTCTATATTCGCCACAGCATTCATCATTATGGATTACATGAAAGTATGGAATAACCTAAGTATGCCTCACTCCTCAACACAAAATTCACGCCTTTATTCCCCTTAGTAACTCGTATCAATTACCGAGGTTCTCCAATACGACAAAGCACCCCAGTACTGAACGTAGTGGGAACAATTCTGGCTTTCACTCGAGGCGTAGGTATTTTAATTCCAAATAAATTACGTCCATTCGTGTTCTGCATAATGCCACAGTGGCAGAATGGTTAAAGTGGCTATCCAGTGAGCAGGGCATCCGAGTTCTCATCCCGATCGTGGCACAAGTTTTAATTCAATGCCTCACCGTGTAATCATGACCTTCGATATATTGAGACTACATCTTTCTCTTGAAAATGAACTTGTGTGATATTACGTCAGCTACGCCTGAGGTAAAAGGCAGAATTGTTCCATTTACGCTCAATGCTAGGGCGCTACGGTGCTGTTTGACAACCCCGGCAATCGATACGAATTATATAGGAGAACATTGAGACAGACTGACGTTTCTGTTGTGGAGGGAGAGGTTCTTAGGTTATTCCCTGCATTTTTGGCTGAAAGATTAAAGTAATTCAGAGACCCTGGTTCGAAACCAGGCTGTGACACAAATTTTAAATCAATCTCTTTCCTTATAATCACTGATATGTAGAAACTACATCTGTCGTTGGAAAATGAATTTATTTGAAGGTAATGTTTTCCTCGTTTTCTCGAACTTAAATGATTTTCACACACCTTACAACAATTGGTTAATAGGGTCAGTATGGAAGGGGATCACCTATGATAGCAATAGAGACCTGACATTGGCAGAAATAGCTACGAATGCTATCAACCTCACGTCGAGGCAATAACGATCGTTCTTCCTGCAGAGCTGCGCGCAAATCTCCAAGAGTGTTTAGAATACTAAGTCTGAGGCCACAGCACCTCGCAACAATCGTACATCAGATACCAAGATCTCGTTACGATTCCTGACAGCGGTTAAAGCTTCAGCTGGGCAATTTCGTGAAGAATTATTCCAGTGGTCAACATAATCCCGGCCCACACCATTAGTGGTTCTCTTCGATTACGGTCTCTTTTCTCAATGTTTGGGTCTCAAAATCATATCACCAAACCAATTTGAGAATCATATGTGGAAAGAACATTTGCCCACAGTTCATCCGCCTAGGTGACGAGTTGACGACTCCACTTGAGAGATTCCCTTCCGTGAAGAGGCGTTAGGAGTTAAAAAAAATGTTCAAATGTTTGTAGAACTTATGGGAGTTAACTAAGGGGTCATCAGTCCCTAAGCTTACAAACAACTTATGAACTACCTAAGACTAAGGACGGCACAAATATCCATGCCCGAGGGGGGATTCGAACCCCCGACCGTAGTGGCCGTGCAAACCGTGACTGAAGCGCCTCAATCCCCTCGGCCACCGCGGCCGGCGCGTCAGGAGTACGCATATAACAAAGGCCACTCTGGCGAAGCCATCTGTATACTCTTTGTCTCGATACAACTCCTCCAGCGGATGTTGTGAAGGCAAATGTCAGTTGCCGTGTGGTCTCGACGTGTCCTTACGGCCAAATCACGGACTTCTCTTTCCGACGTCACACGAGCGGCAGAAAAAAAAGAAAAAAATTGTTTGTTAACTTTAAGGCACTTAACTGCGGGGTCATCAGTCCCTAAACTTACAAATTACTTATGAACTACCTTATACTGAAGACGACACAAATATCCATGCTCGAGGGGGGATTCGAATCCCCGGCCGTAGCGGCCGTGCAGACTGTGACTGGCACGCCGCAAACCGCTCTGACACCGAGGCCGGCGAGCGGTCGCACCTATTCCGCTCTTTCGGATAACGGTTTAGTACTTATGAACATCACCATATCCGAGAAACAACAGAACGATTCACATTAAGCCATCGGACCGGATCGGTTTGGCACTCCTTTCGTCTGCGAGTTCAAAAAAATGTTCAAATGTTTGTTAAGCTTATGGGACTTAACTGCGGGGTTAACAATACCTAAACTTACAAACTGCTTATAAACGAACATACTAAAGACAGGCACAAACATCCATGCCCGAGGGAGGATTCGAACCCCCGACGGGGAACAGCCTCGCGCATCAGAGCATAGCGCCTCAATGCGCTCGGACATTCCGCCGCGGCCTTCTGTGAGTTACTGTGTAAACTGTGTGCAGTAAAATGATATCATGAGGGAATTAATCCTACGCAAGTGGTCCAGATATTAGGGACGAAGTTCCTACTTGCTGAATATGCAAATGAAATCGGGGCCGTGGATATGGAGTTCGCGGATGTATTATATAACATAATAATTCAGAAATATAATGGGGACGACACAGAAATACACGACGTTACGCTGGATAGATATATTGAATTTGAAGGACAGGAGGAACTTGATCTTGAAGGTGGCTCGTCAAGTAGTATATAACATTAGTCTCCAGAGCATCAGGAACAGTAAAGTCACAGTGAGTACGAACCGACGAAAGATGAGGTCCAGTGTATTAAAAAATATGGATGACAGCGTAGTAGAGAACATTTATGTGGAGTATTACAATCGTGGTTTCAAGTCCTGAAGCGCAATAACTGCATCAAAAGTAAATAAAATTGTACATTAGTTCTAAATTATGTGTCTAGGAAACGGGGGGGCACGTTCTCGTGTACATTGTTCTCTCTCAATTTGTTTTAACCACTTCATCGAAATCCCGCTTCAGCACTTTGAGGAACTTTCAGCTGTGTGGTACTACTGTATATGTGCGTTTTGCGCTGATATAAGTACTTTAAGCAGAGAGCTTTTGGTGCTGCTGGCTGGATATGTAATGGTACACATAGAATTTCCTTCCTATGGCATTGATATCTTGTAACTTCGTTTCTCTGTTACAGTGGCGGCGCGTTCTGTGTGTTCACTGGTTCAGCGAACTCTCAGAAAACAGCTCGTTGTGAAAAAAAGAGTAAATAAATAAAGAACATAAAGGGGCTTTTAAACTATCAATATTCGTTTCGTTTTCCTATCACATCATTTTATATGCAAATTCAAAGTATTTTTATCGCATGAGAAATGTTTTACGTCGTGGAGACAGCACATGTAAGAGTCATGGCGCGGCCGCCTAATACAGACAGCAGTGGCCACAGCGTTGCAATGCGCATGCGCGACCGAGGTTCAGATACTCTTCTGATCCCCTTGGAGGCAGCATATGGGCGCTCCCGCGGCAGGGAGGGGCGAGGGGAAACGTCGCTTTTACCAGCAGAAACGCCGCTAACATTGGCGTTGGAGCTGGTAAAGACGCCAGATCCTGGCTACTCGAGCTCTGGCGGCTACGTACGAATGGTCCCGAAGCAAGAGAATGAAGCTACTGCTCCCCTCGCCTTGCGCATGCGAAAATCCTCCATGAAGGCAACACCCGCCCTTCATATTTGTTTTTGACGGATTGAAGATTTATCAAAAACACGTCATATTTGGTAAAATATCTTATAACTATCAATTAAAGACGCATCAACGGTAAAAGCCCTCAGAAGATCCGATAACGAATAATAATGAAGTCACTACTCTCCACCTAGAAAGATTAGCCGTGCCGTTAGCAGCATCACGCTGCCCTTTCGAAGGTTGTGGGTTGGAGACCGACTGCAAGCAGTTTCTTTAAACCCAATCTTCTTTTTTAACAGATACGGGAACAATGATGACTTTTCTATTACTATATATCTATGGACGTTTTAGAAACTGTGTTGTGATTTTTGTCGGTAATGACATTTATACTCTTCGTTGTAACAAATATTTAACTGTTTGAAAAGATGTGATGGATAGCAGCCTTTGCGCATGCGTGAAGTTAGGAGGGATGCTTTTTTCCCCCAAAAACTGTGAGACTTTTGTTTGATTGGGCGTGGGGTATAAAGGAGTGGCCGGTACCAGAGTATTTCTACGGGGCCAGAGTTTCGCTGACGATGAGAATTCTTTCACCGCCCCCTCCCCCCTCCCCCAGAAGGCTGTCCTGGATCCGTCCCTGCCCGAAGATAGCTTGTCTCTTCATCGTAACAGATTTATGTTGTTACAGTTCACTTAACAGTGTAATAAGTTACTTACTTTCAGTGTTCATGAGCATATTAATATGTTCTTGGTGTTTGTTATCAAATAAAAGACGAACAACGATCAGTATATTTTAGAAACAAATTTCTCAGCTTTGAGCTTGGAAGAGAAGTGTGAAATGCAGAAGCCTGGTAGGCTGACACAACAGCTCGAGTTGTAGCAAGCGCAAACAAACCGACGAAAGACATTCTGCATAACTTTTAACGAAAATATATGTAGAGGGTGGGCGGCAAATTGGGGCGCTTTCCCCCGGTGCCACTCGCAGAGGTGCACCAAATTGGGTAAAAGTGCATTTTATTGCGGCAGCGGCTAGCCGTCGCTCTCGCTAGGTTAGGAACGGCAGACCGGCCAATCAGGAGTCGCGATGCCGTGGCCAATGAGAAAGAGCGTTATAGTTGTACTATGTAAACAAATCGAAGCGGAGTATGCACTCATGACCGTAATATGACAATTATTTAAAAATCCCTTATAAATGGAAGATCAATTACAATCACACAAACGTCGCACCGAAATCCTAGAATAAACCTCGAAATTAACGCCAAATTGACTCGCCATGAAACACGCAATCTTATTGGCCGGCATAACTCGATTTCTGATTGGCTGCTCTCTGTTCCTTGCCTAGAGAGCGCTACGGCTAGCCGCTGCCGCATAAACTGCACTTTAACCCCAAATTGTCTCTTTTGGCGCTGAGCGGGAGGGGGGGGGGGGAGGATGAGGAGGGTCGACGAGATACACCGATGCGCCGGCGGCGACACTCTCACGAAAGAATGCACCCCCAGTCATCTTCTGAACCACCAGCCGCCACTGATCACTTAAAATGTTACTTGAGGTACAGTGTAACGTGTTGCATGGAAATACGCACACCCATGTCCTGTTTACGATTTCCTGTTATTCCAAGCACGGTTTCGTGCGGTTCCGAGTGTTCGAGGGCACAGATGTCCGTTGTTAGCGTTGTACGGACTGTAGCGCACCGTCCCAATAATAAGCGATCTGAGCGCAAAAGATGTCGCGGACAGATACAGGGTGTCCAGAAAAGAGCTCCCTGATTTCAAAATTAAATATCTCGAAAACAAAGATCGATATAGGAATGCAGTAAACGGTATGTTTATTGTGGAAGCTGTAAGAAGTTTATACAGCATTTTGAAATAATAGTTACAAAAGCTGCTAACAGATGGCACTGTACGCTGTACAGCTCATATCAGCATACATAAGTGAAATAATCGTATGAAAACACTCTTAGCAAACAATCGCATCACAATGTTTTCAAAATGTTCACCATTGGCACTACAGAGGTGGCGCAAACGTAGAATGAAATTCGCCATCACATTTCGTAGTGTCTCAACCAAAATGGATTGACATGCCACAGAAATCGCAGATTCAAGCTCGTCCAGCGTGGCGGGATGTTTTGGGTAGACCCTGTCTTTCACTGTGCCCCAGAAAAAAAAGTCACAGGGAGTCAAATCCAGCGAGTATAGAGGCCAATCCAGGCCTGCACCAGTAAATTTGGGATATTCCGAAGCAATGACTCGATTCCCGAAGTCTTCCTCAAGAAAGCGAAACACTTGTTCGATCCGATGTGGTCGGGCTCCATCTTACATAAACCATTCAGTACCTGGTCGATCCTCTAACGCTTGCTGTGTGGCGACAAATTGTTCCAAAATTGCAACGTAACGTGCACCAGTGACCGTTTCTAGAATGAAAAAAAGGGCCAATAATGCCTCTGCTGCATACTGCAGCCTACACAGTAACTTTAGGAGAATACGGGGGTTTCGCTTCACACCAATATGACATTTCGGAACCCCAAAATCGCCAGTTCTGCTTATTCACGTATCCATTCAGGTGGAAGTGTGCTTTATCTGTATACCAGTTGCAGCCAACATCAAATCCTTCGCTATCAATCATTGTGAGCAACTGATTAGTAAAGGCAACCCTTTGTTGCACAGCTCGTGCGGGTATGGCCTGGTGCGTTTGCATTTTGAATGGAAACATGTGTAGGCTCTTTCTCAGTATTTTTTGCGTGCTGGAACGTTTCAAACCAGTCTCAGATGCAATTCTACGGACAGATGACATTGTATTTCGCTGAATAATTCCAGAAACTGTAGCGATATTTTCAGGCGTAACTGCGGTTTGCTTGCGGCCAACATGCCCCACTAGATCATCAGTTACGCTGCCTGTTCGTTGATATTTTGCAAAGAGCGTACGAATGGTTTTGCATCGGGTCCTTTTGGGACATTAAATAGTGCTTGAAAACTTCGCCTTGTTGCGTAGGACTCTCTTCTAACCTGTGGCACTCTAGCACCAGAAAAAAGCGTTGTTCAATGGAGTACCTGGTTTTAATCTCTTCATTCGGTACACTAACCTCCTTTCACGTTTCAGTAGTGGAACTGATCGCTCTGGGCTTCGGATCACTATTTATACTAGGCATTACGTATGGTGATTACAGCACCATCGGTTAGCAGCTTTTGTAACTATTATTTCAAACTGCCTTATAAACTTCTTACAGCTTTCACAATAAACATACCGTTTACTGCATTCCTCTATCGATCTTTGTTTTCGAGATAATTTTGAAATCAGGGAGTCCTTTTCTGGACACCCTGTATCTAATGGACATTTATATTGTGTGGGCGAGGGAGTCGGTGCGCGGTTTGGACCGGCTGGCGGTAGGCAAGGAAATACGCACACCCCTGTTCTGTTAACGATTTCCTATTATTCCAAGCATGGTTTCGTGCGGTTCCGAGAGTTCGAGGTCATAGATGTCCGTTGTTAGTGTTGTACGGGGGACAAGGAGGGAGCCTCCACGAGGCCGATAGCACCACATTAACTCCAGTTAGCAAATACTATCGGCGGCGTCCCCTGGTAACGTCCACTAGTAGACGGCCAATCCTTCCAATACCGAACTAAAGAGGATGCGCAATAACATAGATGTGGCCGTCAATGAGACCTGGCCGGCCGCGGTGGCCGAGGAGACTAAGGCGCTCCAGTCACTGTCTGCACGGCCACTACGGTCGGGGGTTCGAATCCCCCCTCGGGCATGGATATTTGTACCGTCCTAGTTCGTAAGTAGTTCATAAGTAGTTTGTAAGTTTAGGGACTGATGACCCCGTAGTTAAGTCCCATAGACTGTACAAACATTGGAACATTTGAATGAGACCTGCAGGACAGAGACAGGGAGCATGAAACCCAAGCCGGTCAGACTCTTGTACAAGACAGCTGGTTTTGCAGATCCCACAGCTCGCAAAAACGCTATAAAACATGTAGAGAAAATAAAACAACTCCCAGATGAGCGGCATGTCGTAAAAAATGTTCAAATGTTTGTAAATCTATCGGACCAAACTGCGTGGTCTTCAGTCCGTAGCTTACAAACTACTTAAAACTAGGTAAAGTAACCTAAGGACAACACACACACTCATGCCGCACGGAGGACTCGAACCTCCACGGCGAGCACCCGCGCGCTCCGCAGCGAGACGCCTTAACCGCTCGGCTACTCCACCGCGGCCGGCATGTCCTCTACAGAGCTCGACCACCAGAGACGCGACTGAAGGAGAAGTTTCCTTGTAACCGTCCAGGACGAACCACCTGAAAATTTCCCTCTCCCCCAGGTTCAGTGGACCAGCCAAATCCTAAATTTTAAAACCTGGAGAACCTTGAATAGGCTCAGAACGGGGGTCGCCCCAGTAAAAGTAAATATGCTAAATATCGACCAAACTGATGTAAACTACGACTGTGGAGAAAGTCAATATATGGGAGACCTTTTTACATGTGAAAAATGTCCACACCGGTGTGCCCTCGAAGATTTGCGGCTCGTGAATACTAATGGAATAGACGTAGCCCAGTACTGGGCCGACACCCTTTAAATAGTCCGGACACGATAAAGTAAGTAAGCGTTGTACGGATTGTAGCGCACGGTCGCAATAATACGTGATCTGAACGCAGGAGATGTCGCGAACAGATATCTAATGGACATGTATACTGTGTGGGCGAGGGCGGCGGTGCGCGGTTTGGTCCGGCTGGCGGTCGGCGTCGGCTCAGCCGCCGGCCGCGGCAGACAGACGGCGTGTTCGCGGCGGCCGGGACGCGACGCGACGCGACGCAGCCGACAGGAATTTTGCGGTGACGCGGCCGCGCGGTCGGTCACTTCTGATTCCTGAAACAGCGCAATAAAGTGGGCAGCGGCCGGCGCTATATTAGGAGAGAACACGGCCGCCTAGACGAGCGGCGGCGCAGCCGCGCAAGAAGCGGCTAGGCCGCCGCCGCCGCCGCTCCCCACCTGCGCCGCCGCGACGGCCACTCACCCTCGCTAACTGCTCCGCCGCGCTCTGCGGTCTCTCTCCTTAATCACCTCTGACACTTGTGTATCTCTCTGACCTACCCGACGCTGCGTCCACAAGATTCTCTTGTACAGGCGACCTGAGATACCCCGACGAAACGTTCGCAAGAGGTAAAATATGGTGGCGAATGTATATAAGTGATCCTTTCTGGCCCACTTTAGATTACGGTAGTAACACTAAAAGTGGGCCTTTTCGATCGTCTTTTGACATCTCGAAATTTAAATGAAAATAACGGCTTAACTAGTCATCTGACACGAAAATTGAATAAACGAAGCCGGCCGCGGTGGCCGAGGGGACTAAGGCGCTCCAGTGACGATCTGCACGGCCGCTACGGTGGGGGGTTCGAATCCCTTCTCGGGCATGGATATTTGTGCCGTCCTAGTTCGTAAGTAGTTTGTACGTTTAGGGACTGATGACCCCGTAGTTAAGTCCCATAGACTATACAAACATTTGAACATTTTTGAATAACCGAATTTGTAGAGGATAAAATGCTCTACAACTTTGCTCTCTTATTTTTTATCATATCTCGTAGCGTTTCAAAGATATTTGCAAAAATAACGGCGATTTTGGGATGTATATCTGCTTGTCTGTCTGTCCGTAACGTGTTCCCTGTTTTTAAGACGAACCGTTCAACCGATCAGCACCAAATTTTACAGACATGATTGTAGGCCAAACTGCCTTTTTCAAATTTTTCGGACAAAAAATACGGTAGTAATACCAAAAAAAGCCGTTTGTAATATAATTGTAATTGCAAACGAACCGTTCAACTGAAAATTGAATAACCTGATTGGTAGAGGAGAAAAGTCTCTACAACTTAGCACCCTAATGTTTTTTTTTCATATCTCGTATCGTTTGAGACATATTTGCAAAAATAACGGAGATTTGACACCCTCCATTGAATTAACGAAAACCAGCCGTTCGGAGATGTCACGTGACATTTCTCGCCCAGAACTCTCTCTGGCATACGGCATCTTGCGTTGCGTATTTGATGATTTTCTTATTGTAACTTACACGTTGTCATTTTCAAGCAATGGTGCACTAAGAATTAACAAAAACACATCGTTCTTCGTACGATAAATGATAATCTAGTATCTACAAATGCCATATTAGCATCAGTTAACAAAGGCCATCAATAGTATGAGATTAAAGTACTAATTTTTTGTATTTATAGCCGTAGCGTAGTGGGCAAGGCGTTGGACTATGACGCTAAAGGTCGGTGGTTCGGATCCTGCCACTACCTACTTTTTTCCTAAAAGTGTTTCAGACACTCTTATTAATTAATTTTTTATTATTTACATTATTATTTTCGTCCAAAGACGCATAAAAAGTGAAAAGTGGAACATTCCACACGAATAAATGTCTTCAGGAAGTTTTTGGCGAGGCGGAAGCAGCATTTCATAACTCATCAACACAATCACGTTCTGAAAATAATGTCTATGAACGTCTTGATCCTTTTAAAAAAATCAGCTTCTTTCACGAACTGTACTTTACTGTGAATGGGTTGTTGCTCCGACAATTCATGAAAGGAAGGAAACATAAATCAAAACGGAAGGTGGAAGCCGGTAAACTTTTTATGAAGAAACAGTGCTGCAAGTGACTTATTCTGTCTTTCTCCGTACACCTTTAACATTTTTGCCACGCCCCATAGAAATGAGATTTATTTATTTTTTAAGAGAAATCTGTTGTGGGTATCACGCCCATCGGAAATTATTTTTGACAAACAGCGAACGTGTTATTTCTAATAGCATAGTCCGTCAATCGTCCGTCGCAGGAAATTCCTAATTTGTACGAAGATAACTACGTGTTAGGGAATTGTAAATCTTGTATATTTCTCTAAATGTTTCGTCCACTTTTTACACAATTCAGCTGGTGACTGCACCTCATGACTGATAGTGCACATCGCCTCGTTCACCATAAAACATACGTTCACCATAAAACATACATTAACATTGATTCTTTTCTTTCATTTTTACGTCTCTCTCCATTTGGGCAGGACGAGTCGAACAAGGTATTAGCATTCATCCACTCAAAACATTCTTGCGCGAGTTGAAAAAGAATGTAAACATCACATGGCAGCCATACAGTGGCATTTGTTCGCAATTTTTCCAAATCACAGTTAGTAGTTAACGTCGAGATTTTCATCAAATCAGTCTCACCAATGGGAGACGCTCTACATCAACCCAAAGATAATTTTGTGAGTTTTAATTCGGTCCAGGTGCTCCTACATTATCTTAAGACATTGCAATTAAAAGTAGAGTACTTCACGAGTATCTTACACTGGGCAGTGGATACTGTACTCAGGTATATTGTTACTCCATAGGGGACTTAATGTAGTCGATACGTAACCCTGTTCGGATATGTGCCAAGCTGTGCTCTGTGTGAAAGAAAAAATTTTGGAATTAATGCGGTTGGTAGTGGTCAATGCCAGCAGAGGTAAAGTTTCCTAATTTCAACAATTAATAGGGAAAAGTATAGGTGGCTTAGTTTTTAACGTCCCGTCGACAGCTTGGTCATCAGACATGAAGCTAACGCTCGGAGTTTTGGATAAGGGTGGGGAAGAAAATCGGCCGTGTCTTTTCAAAGGAACCATTTTGGCAAATGCCTGGAGTGATTTAGGGAAATCACGGAAAACGTAAATGAGGGTGGCCGGAGGTAGTTTTGAACCGCCGTCCTCCCAAATGTGAGCCTTTTGCTCGGTCTGGTCGGTCGAAAAACATTATTATTACTTTTTGCCGCTGTGGGGCAAGTAATAGTATTGCGCATTGCATAGTGAAGATAAGTTACAGCAATTGTATAGGGTAACTGACTAATAAATCTTGTGCTTTGCGTTATTGTGAAAGAAAAATATGATAAGACTGATCTTATTCTTTGATTAGCTACATGTAGTGGAAGTAAGGAATTCGCTATAGGAAGAATAATCTATAAAGCATCTGCAAAAGGCTATATGAAATGAAAGGGAGATATGTCTAATAAAATATACGGATACAAAGTGAGTGACCGAAAGCTAAACTGAAGCATGTCGGACTCTTTCGGTGATTATATCTTTGTATTATTGCTCTTTGTAGGAATAAAAGAGAGTGAAATCACGTGCTTTTACGATAGGTTTTAATATAAAATCTCAAAAGGAAACATTAATGATATATAGCGAGATATTTTTAAATTGAAAAGTGTGCCCACGTACATGATGCTACCTACATCAATTCTCTAACCGCGAATGAGGCTATTAATGTACTGCAATGACATATCGCATAACAATGCAAGAAATTATTACACTAATATTACACCTTCAATAAACGTATACTAACTTGTATGTTAGAAATGCATCTAATTAATAATTATTAAAGCTAGAACAGCTCACTTCCGCTGAGAGCAACGTAGTAGGGAGTTTGTAATTTAAGTCTCTTGTAAATCATCGACCGGGCGCACAGGAACCAGCGGTCTGGGCGATGATATACGGATTTAATGACATCCATTTATTAGTACTGGGCCATCCGTGTCTTGTGCTGGTCGTTCTCAAATTACCGAAGCACACTCGCGAGATCATCGCGGTGGCATTAATTATAATTAATTGGAACCGGCTGGTCCACATTGTTAATTGACCGAGATAGCCGTCCAGCTTCCAGAACGGCGAGCTGTGCCACGGATGAGGAAAATTGGGATGTCCTGCATGCCTGTGGGTCGTGTTCCAGTGTGGCAAGTTGCACTCATTCTTCTCCTCTGTCTCATGAACATCGCAGATTTCAAAATAGAGCGAAAAAGCCTGCATGTATCTCTAGAGGAATTCTTCTTTTTCTCGTAGTAATATACTTCATGTTTCAGTCGAAATAAGAAAATAACAGCAGGTTGGGACCGAAAAGGTAACCACACACAAAGAACTTCGAATGACGTATGTTACATCAAATGGAGGAACGTAGTTGGAAAGAGGAGAATATGTTGATACTGACAATAATGCTAAGCACAAGTCTCCCTGAACGCTCTTCATGATCGCGAGGTAGCACACTAGGTTCAATAAGGGGAAACGAAATCTCTGCATTCTCCTTGAATATGGATTTGTTCAAGACGAGACTTAGGGAGAAATATGCAACTCACTCACAGTGCTGCAGAAACCGCCATCCGATGACAGTGACCCCTTGGTTACGTGTATTAAGACCAGACACTCTGAGTCCCATCTGGGGTTTTGTTGTCATCCAAAGTGGAAGATGGATGAAGGTGGCTCGCGTAAATCTGGAACTTATTGACGTACACGGCCGAAAATATTAGTATACATGGAAAGAGGACGTCGATTTTGATCCGATGAGGACACATGCCAACTGGAGGGTAGCAGATACTGATAATGGTTTCAACGTCGCCCGTCAACAGGCAGCGCAGTGACGTATCTGTCAGAGTGTACTTTTTAATACAGAATTATTATAGTGTGATAATGTTGTTGTTGTGGTCTTCAGTCCAGAGACTAGTTTGATGCACTCTATCCTGAGTAAGCGTCATCTCCTCATAAGACCTTCAACCTACATCCGTTTGAATCTGCTTACTATATTCATCTCTTGGTCTCCCTCTGCGATTTTTACCCCAAACACTTCCCTCCAGTGGTAAACTCACAATTCCTTGATGTCTAAGAATTTGTCCCACCAATCGATCCTTTCTTTTTGTCAAGGTATGCCAATTCTGTTCAGTACCTCCTCATTAGCTATGCGATCAACCCACCTAATCTTCAGCATTCTTCTGTAACACCACATTTCAAAAGCCTCTATCCTCTTCCTGTACCCACTGTTTATCGACCAAATTTCAATCCCATACAAGGCAACACCCCACACAAATGTCTTCAGAAAGGACTTCCTTACGCGTAAATTAATATTCGGTGCTAACAAATTTCTCTTTTTCAATAACGAGTTTCCTCCCATTGCCATTCTGCATTTTATATTCTATGTACTGTATTTTGTAGTCTGGCGACCCGCCTGAATAGATAACGCGACTCACAAGTTGGAAACCACCGGTCTAGGTCCCTTCCAGCAAGAATGTCAAGCAACAGGAAGGAGTAACCCTCGCAATAATTGTGGTAGTAATGTTCAATGTTTGTAAATCTACGGGGCTTATTGTGGTTATTAGTCCCTAGGATTACAAAATACTTAAACTAACCTAAGGAGAACACAGTCATGCCTGAGGTAGCACTCGAACCTCCGACGGGAGTAACCGTTTTAAAATGTGAAAGTGATATCATTTTAATTGAAAACCATAAACATTTTAAATTTTTACGTTAAACTCAAACTAAAAATGTAAGAGTCAGCAGCAGATGTGACTTTCCACGTTAAATGTCATATTCAGAATTTTCAGGTTCAGGTTGCTACTTACACATCTCAGTATCTTTCAAAGGATGTCTGTAAAAGTCATCTACAGTTACAGGTATTTTTTTTGTGGTCTTATGGTCCCGACGTCAAAGGAGTGCACATTATTGTAAGTATATTGGTGTTGTTAAGAGTGAGTGAAAACATATTTTCAGCTTCTAGACTCACACATACTACATTGTAAAGATAAGTTAATAAAAGTTATGAACTATATATTTTTTAATTTTTGTACTATGTATCACTGTATCTTCTCCTGTCCTTGGTACTGCGGTGATTAATAGATGAAATGCAGAAGATGTTAAGAAAAGGACGTTGTGGAGGCTTACTGTTGGAATCCGGCAAAATTACAAGTACGTCCTAAAACGTGGCAGGGAAAATAGCTAATGGGGAGGCTTATGGACAATCGTTGTGAACATACTATTTTCGGATTGAACGTCTAAGGAGGGGGAAGAGTGAACTTTCAGATTACCCTTCTTTACACACACAGTAAGGTATTTTGCTCGGTGTAAGATTGTTGCCTTCAGTTCTAAGATGAGCTTGCATATACTGTTTAGGATAACTTCTGCAAGCCACATCCGTTTGATCTGGTCACGGCTCACTCTTTTCAAACTACCAAACTGGTGCTTCCGGGATGCCTCAGGATGTAGCCGCTCAACCGATACCTCGTATTAGTCAAATTGTGCTACGAATTACTTCTCTACTCAGTTAGCTTTAGTACCGCCTTATTAGTTACTTGTTCTTCCAGTCTACTGTTCAGTAGTGTTCTGTAGCGTCACATTTAAGAAACATTTTACTATCGTCTTGTCTGAACTGTATGTCTCCCACATTTCAGTTTCGTACACGACGAAGCTGCAAGTATCTTAAGGAAAAAACGTACGTATTTATTCGATGCCACGAGAGTTCGCTTAAAAATGCTTGTTATAACTATTGGCAGTCTGTAGTATATGTCGTGAAGAAGGAAATACGCAAATTGTGGCGAAGCTGTGTGAATTCAAGCAGTGACCAAGTGTGAAGAACACAATGACAATCAGAAGACTATACAAACATGTAGGATCCATTGTTGATGCCATAAAATATAGGGCGAAACATGAAACGTGTACGGAAGAAATTAGAGAACTACAGCAAAAACGTCTGCTTATATATATATATATATATATATATATATATATATATATCGTCTTGTATATATATATATATATCGTCTGTTACCCTATTGCCAATCTGTGCCCCTGGCCAATCTCAGCGCACAATAACACCCAAAAGTCCACATATTTCCAGATTTTAACCTTTCAGTTGCATTTTATTTATTGAACATGCGGAAAAAGAATGTGCGACAGTTTGCACGAAATATTTTTGCTCATTTATGACTCATCCTATATATATATATATATATATATATATATATATATATATATATAGGATGAGTCATATATATATATATATATATAGGATGAGTCATAAATGAGCAAAAATATTTCGTGCAAACTGTCGCACATTCTTTTTCCGCATGTTCAATAAATAAAATGCAACTGAAAGGTTAAAATCTGGAAATATGTGGTCTTTTGGGTGTTATTGTGCGCTGAGATTGGCCAGGGGCACAGATTGGCAATAGGGTAACAGGGCATTTCCTTTCCGTATGCTAACTAGCCACGATACATAATACCGGCCAGAGTAAACAGTACGAAATAGATGTGAGCGCTGTCACTGCTCGCAGTGTCACGCAGACCGTCGCTTGACGCCGCATGCCTCGCCTTCTCGAGAGCGGCTAGGCTACCTACAACACTCGCATGTTGTGCCCTGTTGCCTATCTATCCCCTTGGCCAATGTCGGCGCACAGAAACATCCAAAAGTCCACTACATGTTTCCAGATTTTTACCATTCAATTGCATTGTCATTTATTGAGACAGGAACATGCGGAAAACGAATTTATGTTTGTAGCTCAGTGTGTGACAATTTTCACTAAATATTTTTCCTCATTTATGACTCACGAGAGAGAGAGAGAGAGAAAGAGAGTTCGAACTTAAATAGTGTTAACACTGCTATTGAGACACTAGAATCTACTGTTGTCGCTGATAGCACACGTTGTTGACATACCTACCTTACCTCCGAGCAAATGGGTCGCCCGTCCCACGTCACCAGCTTCAAACAATCGAGGAAAACACAGTCACTTATGAGCAAGCGGTCTAACGTAACGGTGTCCCTATGTTTTCGAAACAGGACCGACGGAGTTGGATCAAGATTGAATGTGCCAGAGGTCGTACAGTATGACAGTGTCATCAACGTCTTCATGAGGCGTACTGAAAATCGGCATTTCCATGCAGAACAGTAGCCCGTTGAGTAAAAAAAGCCTTCAACGGAGATCGGCAAACTGTGGCAGATATGCATCGGGCAGATTGTCCTAGCGTCTCTGAAGAAGATGTTCATACTGTTGTCACGTTCGTGGACAATGATCGACGCCGGACGATACGTGAGCTCGCTCACAAAATCGGATTATCACATACGACTGTGCTTCGCACCCTGAAGAAACGCCTGGGCTTGCGAAAAACTGCATCACGATGGTTTCCGCATGAATTGACGGAAATGCTGAAAAGGATGCGTTACGATGCTACTCAGACGCACTTGTTGCACTATGAGTGAGAAGGAGAGGCTTGTTACGCCGTATCGTAACACTAGATGAGACATGGGTAACTTCGTACGAGCCACAACTGAAACGCAGATCCAACGAATAGCGTCATTGTGGGTCGCCGCGAAAGACGAAAGTGCGTCAGAGCCCCAGTATTTTCAAAGTTATGGTGATTCTCGGGTATGACTGTGATGGTGTTATCTTAACGCATTACGTTCCGCCACGGCAGACCGTCAGTGCACAGTATTACTGTTCGTTTTTGGAGCATCACCTGCGATCAACTTTGAGAAAGAAACGGCAACCAACCCAGTCATCATATGGCACGACAATGCGCTGACGCGGACAGCACAAGCTGTGGCTGCTGTGTTCTGTCGATGGGACTGGGAAGTACTGTGCCATCCACCATACTCTCCGGGGCTTAAGTCCTTGTGACTTTGATTCCGAAGATTCGACAGGCAGTAGACCGCTCCATACGCACCATCAACAAAACAGGCTCTGCTAATGATACACAACGCTGGTAACTACTTTGAAGAATAGTAACAGGTGCAAACATGAAACGCTTTTGTATCGGTTGTGAATAAATAGTTGGCACTATTTAAGTTCCAAACGTCGTATATCACATTTCCTGTGAGACTAAATGAGACTGTAAGACCTGCTATTCCTCACAGCGGCTATCGCGTTGGAGGACGCGAGAGGTCCGGTAAGGCCGCGGTGGCGACGCAGCCGCAGCCGCAGCGGTACAGCTAACGGCGCCTGGCCGCCCCAGCCTGCCCTCTCCAAACGACACACGCGCCACGTCCACAACCCTGCAGATTAACGCCAGCACCAAATACACGTCCGCTCAAGCGCACACAGCAATCTCTGCCATTATTACACACTACGTAATACCGCTATTAAAGAATTAAAGTCGAAATAGGGAACACCAACACGAAAATCCAAGTGCAGATTTTTGATACTAGTTATACAAGGTTGCTAATGAGAATTGTATAATTCGAAAGCGCCTCTACAATAGATGTGAACAAAACAAAAATCTTGAGTGTGCGGAGCCGCTAAGTATGATAAAAGGAAGTGGATGTTTCGATACCGAAAGGTACATGTACAAGTCTAGCACGACAGCCATCTAGCAGTAGAGTGGGTGGAACTACGCTGTCGACCCTGTTGTCAACAATGGAAACCAAAGTAAAGGAAAGCCGTTATTGCTTATCGTCGCCATTTCGCGTATTATCCTGAAAGAATAACTTCTACATCTACATACATACTCCGTAATTCACCGTAAGGTGCGTGGCGGAGGGTACACTGTACCGCTACTAGGCATTTCCTTTCCTATTCCACTCTCAAATAGGACGAGGAAAAAAATGCCTATATGCCTCCGTACGAGCCCTAATTTCTCTTATCTTGTCTTTGTGATCACTACGCGAAATGTAAGTAGGCGGCAGCAAGATCGTACTACACTCAGCTACAAATTCGGCCCTCTAAATTTCCTCAACAGAAATTCACGAAAAGAACGTTGTCTTTCCTCCAGCGATCCCCAATTGAGTTGCCGGAGCATTTCCGTGATACTCGCGCATTGGTCAAATCTACCAGTAATAAACCTAGCTGCTCGCCTCTGAACTGCTTCTATGTCCTCCTTTAAACTGTTCTGCTGCGGCTCCCAAATACTTGAGCAATACTCAAGACTTGGTCGTACAAGCGTTTTATACGAGGTCTCATTTACAGATTAAGTACATCTTCCAAAAATTCTCCGTGGTCATGTGCTGTTGCTACCAGAGAATTCAAGAACCTCCTAATTCTTAGTTACTTCATTACGAATAGCCACCTCTTCCTGCTTCCCTTATTATATCGAAATGCAGGGTTCAGGTAGGAACTATGAAACTGCATAACAATAAAAACCAATTAAATTTAAAAAAAATTGACTTCGTTACTTTGCTAACAATTTCGATCAAAGTCAATACCAGTATCTCGAAATCTACAAATGCATTGAACGTATTTTTACCTTTCTTTACGAGCAGCGAGAAATGTATGCAAGCATGGACATTCGCGGCCAATCAATTTTTTCTGGGTACTGTTGCAGGCAGTCTTCATCAAACGCAGACCCTGCAATAGTCGGTAGATTTTATAACAATGACGACACGGTCTCATACCCAGAGGAATGTAATTACTAGTAGAGAATTTTAAGTAAGTAAATAATGTTGTGACGATACATAAATGTTTTTAATTTTTTTTACTAATTATATGTTTCGTAGTTAAAGAACGGAATATCTTCCAACTCACCTTATTTATGTTACTGATGTATATTTTAAGTTGAATGTGTCATGGAATTTAGTATAACATACCACTTAAGGTCGGAATTGGCCCATGTTGTATTTCGTTTACTATTACAGTCGATGTATTTCATAGTTCTTAAGAAGAAATGGCAGAATGTTAGCCGATCGTCTAGTTATAATGCTATTAACAATTTTTCTTTTGATTAAGAGTAATTATATTCACAAAAGATTTGGAATGACTCCATTTAACAGAAATAATTATATATAGATATTATGTGAAGTGCAATATGCAAAACCCTGACATTTGTGTGTCACATGCCATGGCGTAATTATGACGTAAACTGTATTAAATATACACTGATATAGCGAACGCTGTCTGTCTGTGTTGTGGAAGATGTATTTCGTCAGTTTATGTTAGCTATGAATATTTTACGTTAGTTAAATGGGCGATACCTGTGAGCAGGTATCTGATGTCAATACTCAATATAGAAAATATTCTGGACTTTATATGGAGGTAATATCTGCTTCAAAGGAAGTCAGTTTTGATAAAACAGAGAAGATGTTTTTGATTTATGTACTATTGGTGTTGAAATAAAAGTTTTGTTTTTGAAGAACATTTATGAGCGCAGTATGGATAGAAGAACCTGGTACTTTTTCCGATTTTCTAACAATTGACGTTTTGTGTTTAGTACTACTTTGCAAAAAGTGTTCAGCTTACACGGTGATTGATTTCAAGGTCTCGGTAGCACGGTGGTGGAGTCCCAGACTATGAATCCAAAGGTCCCAGGTTCGATACCGGTCAGGTCCTAGGATATTTATCTGTCACGTTCCACTTCTTTCACCTCTAGCACTGTTGCTGACATAAAAATATCGAGTAGCACCTTGGTTCGGAACCCACGTTAAACAGTATGTCCCCCTATAACTGGCTGGGTAAGTCAGTTCGAAGGTCGGAGGAAGGCAACGGCATACCAAATCCAAATAGATCTATCCCTAGTAAAGCACTGTGGTGTTCAGACCAATCTTCGGATTGTTGACTGCTTTACCTTTTTTAAATAATGTCATGATCTTTAATAAAGAACCTATCGCACGATTAAAGCTTGAATGCAAAATTTATAGATTTACAGAAGGCTTTTGACACCGTACCTCACAAACGGATTTTAGTCAAATTGCGTGGTTACGGAATATAGCCCCAGATTTGTGACCTGATAGGGGATTTCCTGTCAGAGAGGACAAAGTTTGTAAGTAATTTATGGTAAGGTATCGACTAAAACAGAGGTGATATCAGGCGTCTACGGGTTAGTGTTATTGGTTCTTATCTACATAAACTATCTCGGAGAAATCAGTATGGTGTAAAAATTGGCAATTGACTCTAAATAATGAGAAGTGTGAAGTCGTCCACATGAGTACCAAGTTTGCCAAGTTTGTGAAAATTATGTTCAAATGTTTGTACAGCTTATGGGACTTAACTATGGGGTCATCAGTCCCCAAACTTATAAACTACTTATGAACAAGCTAATACTAAGGACGAAACAAATATCCATGCCCGAGTGGGGATTCGAACCCGCGACCGGAGTGGCCGTGCAGACCGTGAATGGAGCACCTCAGTCCCCTTGGCACATGAGTACGAAAAGAAATCCGTTAAACTTTGTTTACAAGACAAATCAGTCAAATGTGAAGGCCGTAAACTCCACTAAATACCTAGGAATTACTATTACATCAGAGTTAAACTGTACAGAACACACAGATAATGTCGTAGGAAAGGCGAACCAGAGAGTGCGTTGTTTTTGAAAAACCCTTAAAAGATGCAACAGAACTACTAAAGAAACTGCATAGAGTACGCATGTCCGTCCTTTCTTGGAGCATTGCTGCCCAGTGTGGGACCCTTATCAAGTGGGTTTGACGGAGGACATCGAAAGAGTCAAAGAAGGGCAGCCAGTTTTGTATTGTCACGATACAGGGGAGACAGCGTTATGGAAATGATACAGGGTCTGAGATGGGTATCATTACAACAACGGCGCTTATCGCTGCGGCTTTGTCTAGTTACAAAACTCCAATCGCAAACATTCTCCTCCGAATGCAATGATATATTGCTGACTCCCACCTAAATACGTAGAAATGACCATCTGAATAAAATATGAGAAATCAGAGCTCGAACGGAGAGATTCAGATGTTCTTTCTTCCCGCGCGCTATTCGAGAGTGGAATGGGAGATAAATAGTATAATGGTGGTTCGATGAACTCTCTGCAAGGCACTTAAATGTGATTTGCAGAGTATCCCATGTAGATGTAGATGTAGACAGTGTCGCGGAAATGATAAAGGATCTGGGATGGTAAGCATTACAACAACGGCGTTTATCGCTGCGGCTTGGTCTACTTACGAAACTCCAATTGCCAAAATTCTCCTCCGAATGCAAAGATATATTGCTGACTCCCACCTAAATACGTAGAAATGACCATCAGAATGAAATACGAGATATCAGAGCTCGAACGGAGAGATACAGATGTTCTTTCTTCCCGTGCGCTATTCGAGAATGGAATGGTAGGTGAATCGTATAACGGTGATTCGATGAACCCTCTGTCAGGCACTTAAATGTGATTTGCAGAGTATGCCATATAGATGTAGAAGTCGCCTTGTGCAAGTGAATGGGCAGTATGGCTCGACTGGACAGGTACGGTGGTCGGTCGCCTGGTAGCTGCAGGCAGACTTCCCTGCACAGCAGGCGTGCTGCGCAGGTTGCGTCGCGGCAGGCGCCGGGCGGGATCCTGAAGCGGCAGCGCAGTACCAGCATAAAATATCTCCAGCGGCAAGGGATTCCCCCTCATAAAGGCTTTCATCTTTTTGACAGGGGATAAATAACGAAGCGCGCTGGGACACAAAATACAGTTGTCACCTCTCCCGTGTCCGGGCGGCTTAACGCCGTTTCCTCCACTAGCCTGGACGATAAATACTGAAGAGACTCCCAGGAATGGTGTCACGTAACGGGTCGCCCGGCAGCCTTTTTCGATAAATACTAGGATGTAAGAAACGCGCAGCTACTGACACTGGAAGGAACAGGGCGTCAGGGAGATTGTCTTTCAGCGATCACAACTATTTTCGGTAGCACTGGCGTTCTTCTGAGTTCTAACACCGCTTTTCAAACTACAGACTAAAAGTAGAATACCGAGTACAACCGTGCTGTTTAAACAATACAGTATATTATTTTACAGTTTTAGATGCAAATGTTGAATGGAATAATGCAAACAAAAAATGAACTAACTGGATTCCAAAGTTCACGAAGAAGATATTCATTTTCAAAATATTAGTATCGATTATCGTAAGTAGTTTCATATCTACAATACAGAAGACATTAGGAATGATGGAGGCATTTGTGCCTTACAGACGTCTACTGAAGTAATATGGTAATTACCTTGTTGTCTAAATTTAACGAAGCTTGTCTTGTAATAGATTTATTCATAGGAGTGCTTTAAACGCATTCTCCGGCTTTCTTTTTCTCATGTCTGTGATAAAAGTTTCACTCTGCTGTATATGGGTTTCCGTTTCTAAGAAGAGTAACAGCACACGCACAGTATTACAGAACATCATCTGTAACATGACCCTATTGTAGGACGCTGTAGTCCATACTGCATTCGAATTTGTTTTGGCTGGTAGGAGGGAGCGTCTTTCGAGGAAGTTACAGTTTCAAGAAACATTACTCGTTTGAGCCACACCTTACTTGTTCCTTGTATGCTACAAATATTCAACCTTCTTAAAACCACAAGGTCGATTAGATAAGTGAAGTATGATCATACGTAGTATCCTCAGAGATACATGATTTCTTCAAATATTATTTTTCGTTATAGAATACTGAATACTGAAAGACAAGTGATGCAGATCTTGGGTTATCAGCCGAGTCAAGACGTCGTTCTGCGATAATGTTTTGACAAGTATCCTACTCGACGTCTTCAAGCGAAGTGACGCTATCTTGATTCGACTTCATCATTAAAATTCCCCAAGAAAGGCTGCATTTTTACACGGATAGCAAGTGCTTGAAACAAATGTTCAAATGTTTGTTAAGCTTGTGGGACTTAACTACGGGCTCATTAGTCCCTAAACTTACAAACTACTTATCAACTACCTTATACTAAGGACGGCACAAATATCCATGCCCGAGGGGGGATTCGAACCCCCGACCGTAGTGGCCGTGCAGACCGTGACTGAAGCGCCTCAGTCCCCTCGGCCACCGCGGCCGGCGAAACAAATGTAAAACGTCGGATATGCAGCGGTGAAACTGACCGGCGTCTTGTATCGAATCGAGACCAGCAGTGACTTACTACACGATGCCACCTCTGTGGTTTCCGATAGACATGCTGCTTCATAGATATTGTTCATTCTCCAATGGATATCTGCCAGTGTGTGTCATTCGCCAACCAAAAACCAAAAAGAATGACAGTACGTTGGTTCTCTTTGGACATGGACAGTTGGCTGCAACGTTGCTCTAGTCCACTTGGCAGAATTTATTGCTCAGGCGCTGGAAAATGTTCAAATCATTGTAAAGGTTATGGGGTCATCAGTTCCTAAACTTACAAACTACTTATAAACTAACTTATACTAAAGACAGCACAAACATCCATGCCCGAGGGAGATTCGAACCCCCGACGAGGAACGGCCTGGCACATCGTAGCATGGCGCTTCAATGTGCTCGGCCACTTCGCCGCGGACCACAGACGTTGGAAAGACAGCAATGCCACGGACTTCATGACTGACGGGTTCCGGCGCGGTAGATCAGCGCGTTCGGTCGATGTGGTAGCCTTCCTTTATAATAAGAATGAACAAATAAGACAAAAAAACTGAGCCAAGATTCTATCAACAACGATAAAACACGATCTAACGGCCGCAAGGATCCGATCTACGCGAAAGAAGAAAAAAAGGAAACCGATAGGTCACGGGTTCGAAACCCGGTTGGATCACGGATTCTTCACTTAGCGTTTTAACCTAGCCTCATCTCTCAACAGTGTGACGAATCAATAGGGACGAGACGTGGTTCGGATTCCAAGTTAAATTTTGTGGGTAATTCTTCGTCGGTTGGATAATTGGGGTAGGTTAGGGACATGCAAGTCGCCGAAGTGGCGGCAAGTTGGAAAACTGAGCCACACGAAATTATTAATATTGTTATCGCTTTCGTAAATTTGGGTGCTTATATAGCCGCACCGGTATCGCTCTACATTCCATATACGCTGCATCATCAATCTCAAATGGAAACTCTTTGATCGCTAATTATAAATTTGACCAATGAGGTTTGGTAATCAACAAATTTGCGGTTTCTTATACCGCCGATAATAATCTCGTTTATTAAAATGTTACTCACTTGCTACTGAAACCGCTGAGGGAGACAATTACTGTCGTTTGATGTCTGAAACTTCCTGGCGTATTAAGAATGTGTGCCAAACCAGGATTCAGACTCAGAATCTTTGCCTTTCCCGGGCATATTATAAACCGATCTAACTATCCGGATAGGACTGACGATCACAGCTTTACTTACGACAGTGTCTTTCTCCTACTTTCCAAACTTCCCGAGAATTCTCCTGCATAACTTGTATGACTAGCAGCCGGCCGCGGTGGCCGAGGGGACTGAGGCGCTTCAGTCACGGTCTGCACGGCCACGGTTCGAATCCCCCCTTGGGCATGGATATTTGTGCCGTCCTTAGTTGTAGGTAGTTGATAAGTAGTTTGTAAGTTTAGGTACTGATGACCCCATAGTTAAGTCCCATAAGCTTCACAAACATTTGAACATTTTTATGACTAGCAAAGCTGGCAGAAAGGAAATTGCGGGGACATGGCTTACCCACAGCCCAAGAAAAGTATTGTTGCGTGGACGTTCGTGGTATCGTTGTCGGCACTTTGAGGTCAGATCGTAAGAAGGAATACTCTCTGAATTAACCAGGATTTTCTTTTCTGCTTTGGTATTTGGGATGCGATAATTTTCTGGTAGTGTTAGAATGTGCTTTTTTGTTTAATATATTCACACCTTCCTCCCTGGATGTTGGTTCGTAATTGACGCTCCACTACTTTGTCCCCGCGATGCTTATTGCCCTCCTCCCAAAGAATTGATGGTCACCAGGAGACCATGGAGTGGCCCCCCAGATGCGTGGAGCGGAGCCAGCGCCCCTGGCGGCGTTAATCGGCGGGTGTGGGAACGCGCCGGTACGGCACGGCGCGGCGCGGCAGGGCGATGACAGTAGAAAGTCCCCGCTTCCAGGAACCGCGGGAAAAACGAGAGTAGCCGGTTTGCGCGGCCCGTTACACGCACCGCGGCCGCGGCCGTCTCACACGCACCGCCGCGCACTGCGACACGCGCATGCGCCGCCGGGCGCCACCAGACAGTACCACCTCACCATCACAGCTGCTCACACTGTCTAAGATATCATTGTATACAGGGTAATGTCTTTGCTGTGCAGAGTTATGATTGTAATATCGCTGGTATGCAGCAGCAGCAGTGGAGCTCACTAGTCAGATTCAGTCGTGTCGTTGACCAGTGCGGTCGAACTGACCAGCGGAGGTTTTGAATGTGGCTGTTAGGCCGAGTGTTTTAATTGTAGACGGCACACAGTAATTTGGTAAAAGGTAAATCAGTCAACAATCCGAAGATTGATTTGAACACCACCGTGCTTTACTAGGCATGGTCCTGTTTGGAGGTGGTAAGCCGTTGCCTTCCTCCGACCTTCGAACTGACTTACCCAGCCAGTTATAGGGGGGCCTACAGACTTAACGTGGGTTCTAAACCACGGTGCTACTCGATATATTTCACATGAACAATACTGCCAGAGGTGAAAGAAGTGGAAAGTGACAGATAAAAACCCTAGGACCTGGCGGGGATCGAACCCGCGACCTTTGGATTTATAGTCTGGCACTCTACAGAACGGCTCCGTAGCACAGTGGTAATTTGGTATCATTGTGAAATTCATGTTTATGCATGTGAATTATGTCTATCAGCAATAAATGTCAATTTTACCAGTTTAAATTGCATTTGTGTATTCAAGAAGACCTAGTCATTGTTGCAGTAGTCGAGCGGTCTGTGGCGCGCCAAGTCACAGTCTGCATGGCTGCTACAGTCGGGGGTTCGAACCCCCCCTCGGGCATGGATATTTCTGTCGTCTTTAGTATAAGGTAGTTCATATGTTTAGGGACTGATGACCCCGCAGTTAAGTCCCATAAGCTATACAAACATTTGAACATTTCCAGTCATTGTTGAGAGGAATGTGTAGTACAGTAGTGTCGCCATTATAAAGGAAGAGATTAATAACGACTAAATACTACATTAGTTGTGAGTTCTTTACGCATCGTAAGGTGCGTGGCGGATGGAACGCTGTACCACTACTGGGCATTTTCTTTCCTATTCCACTCCCAAATAGAAGAGGGGAAAAAAGAATGCCTGTATGCCTCCGTACGAGCCCCAATTTCTCTTTTCTTGACTTGCTCTTGTCTTTCTGCAATGAATGATCTGAAGATACTATTGAGACGGCAACATTTAAGATGTCAGATACACTGAAGGATGCCGCCGACCACTGGCAGTCAACAATAGTAACTGGGCGGTGTAACTATAAACGAAAGAGACTGTTGACACACGAGACAACAATATATTAATACCCAGTGCTAACAACAAGTCGTGTGAATCAGACAAATTACAAGGCTACTCAGTAGCGAATGACAAAGGCGGGTGTTCAACAACAAAGAAGAGAAGGGAATCTATGGATAAGCTGACAGCGGGCGAGTAAAACTCTAGAACCTGGACGCGATTTCAGACAATAGGAACCGTTAAAAGAAGACAAGGTCACAAGAGATGACCATTGTGTCCGGTTAACAGCCCGAAGAGAGAGGAGATTGAATGGAACTCAACTGCAAAGCACACTCCAGGTAGCAATCACCTTCGAGAATGTGGCATCTACACACGGAGGCCTGTTGTGTGTGCGTCTCCTTAAGACTACGACGCCTTTTAGCCCGCAGAAACTTTTGTATCCCATCCTTGTCGTCACTTTTGTGTCTCGTTTCCGCCGGTTGTCCTAGGTGTCGGTGGCCGAGTAGAGAGAGACCCACACAGGAAAATAGGATGCACGCGTGTGCGGGTACAGAGTCTGAGGTGACCAACCAGAGGGACAGCAGAAACTAGAAACACTGAGCTAGATTAGAACAAGATATATATTTCGTAGAGATAGTACAATACTTAACTTTGTTAACTGAAGAGTAGTGGAATGTAGATACATAGTTTAACTAGTAAAGGCCTGTCTACTGATGAGATACTGTTCTAGTGCCAGTCTTGTAGCCAAATGCCCGATCCAGTTCTGTGGTGCCCGCGAGTGGGGTTGCAGCAGAGGGCGCTCGTGGCCGACGTCGTAAGAACGCCGCGCCGTGCTTGCATGGCGGCGCGCGGCGAAAGTACGTGGCGCGCACTTCAGACTTGTGCGACACCACAGAAACATCGGGATTGGAGTCGTAGCGAATGGCGCCGGTTTCTGTTCACAGACGAGTGAAGACTGAGTTCAGCCGGACAATCGTCGTTCCCGCAACTGGAGAAAACGTGGAACTCGGAACCATCCTGCTTATGTGCAGGAAACATCACGGTACAATTGTGGCGAACGGATGGTGGGGCAGGAGTCAGTACTGGCGGACGTACGGACCTCTATGTCGTCCGGGGTAGCACTTTTACTGCTCCATTTGGGTGCCGTAGGGGATGGTTTCCCTTCGCTCGTCCCCACAGAGTTGCACTGGTGCACAACATGCTTGAAACTGAGGGAGGTGAACGAATGCAGTAGCCAGCTTATTCACTGTACTTAAACCCGATTGAGTATGTCTCGGACGCTGCAACGCACACTCCAGACAGCAAAAGGACGCGTAATGTCAACCAAAATCTCCAAAATCACGTTCGAGAATGTGGCATCTACACACAGGGAACATGAGGCAGAATTAAAGTATGTGGTGTGGAGGGAGACGTGCTTTAAGACAGTCCGAGTAGTTGCTTTGGCGACAACGCTGTGTTAGCTGAGTGGTCTAAAGCACCTACCTAGTAAGTAGGAGGTCCCGGGTTCGAATCTAGGCCAAAGCATAAATTTTAATTCAATACCTCTCCTTATGTTTAATACTGGAGTAAAGAATTGAGACAGCAAAATATCGTACTGTTTCACACACAAATTACAATTGTAGTCATTATCTGAATAAAATATGTCACCATTTGTATATTGTGTATGATCTCTGACTTAATCACCTAATTGTGATGAGCAGTGTATTTATTAGCAAACTCTACAAAACACATATAGTTACTTTCTTAGAAGCAGCTACTATAAGTTGTGATTCGCAGAATTTCGAACGGACCTTCTATAGGTGATGAATTCATCGCTATCTCAGAGATGAAGACAGACTGTCCGGTGCTGTCCAGGAATATTTTGCCCGAATGACAGCGAGCACGGCACGGCACGGCATCCGGCTGCAGCAGGGAGGCGGAAGGCGGGGCTCGCCGTTAGGCTGCGGATGTTTGGACAGGCGGTATGCTAATGCCGGCCGGCATTAGGCGTGTTTGCCGGCCAGATATGGCTGAGCACACAAACACACCGCCCCCAGCCGCCAGTTCTGCTCCAGCGTCGCGCTCCCACTTAGCAGAGTGCTTTCTTCCTGAACAACGCAAAGAAGCGGGCTTCCATTTAAATCCCTAGCATCGGTGACACGTGCAAGTGTTGATTCTCCCACGACAGCTCGATTTTTTCCCATACACACTGCCGGAAAAAAAATTCAATTTATTCAAGATCTATTGGTGAAACAGTACATATGGAGTACATGAAATGATTGGATTTACAGATCAATAGCTCCAGCGGTATTTAGGAACCACGTACCAAAATGTTTAAACTAGTCCTCTGTAGTTCACGAACGAACTAGTTCGGAAGAGCGCTCCCACAGGCGAACTAGTTCACAGATCCCTCGCCTCTTAGTTCCTCCTTTTCCGAAAACTGACGGCTAACAGCGAAAGGACGCGAGAACGCGCAGAATCGCGTGATTCCTTTCTGCCAGTTGCCGTCATTTCGAGCTGAGATGCAGTTCAGCTGTAGTTTTAGTAGCGGTAGAAAAAGCCAAAAAGAGCGGACGAACTAAAAAGAGCGACCTACTTCGCGGCCGAGCTACAAACTACCAGTCGAGAGCTACCAGTCGCGAACTAAAATATGCGCGAAAGGTCACGAACTAAAATATGCGCGATCGGTCGCGAACTAAAAGCGCTATCGCTCGTGAAATAAAATTTGTGTAATCGGTCGCGAACTAAAACATGCATTACCGGTCGCGAACTATTATGCCAAACGTATCTCGCTTCTTAGTTCGTTGGATTCTTTTCCGAAGACCGACGGGCAATAGCGAGAGGGCGCGCAACAGAATTAAAAATCACGTGTTTGCCTTCTGCTGATGAGAGCCATTTCGAGGTTAGCGTCTGTCTGCTAGATTACATAGTTCAATGCTACAAAATTTCTGTTTTGAAGTATTCTGCACTCTGCAATAACTGACTAATAAATTCCATAATGCCAAGATATAGAGATAACTCTAAGCTTAAACGCGAGAAATTATCCACAAACTGTTTCTTTTCGTTTGCGTGATATCGTTAGCGGCTCAAGCAGTAAGCGCATAAGCAGCTAGGTGGGGGAACTTCTCCCTCCACCTGCATGCGCACACCACGCCGCTCAACTGTCACTGGGAGCGGACGAATTAAAAGATCGAACTCTGCCGCGAACTAAAGTGAGCGCTCCCGATACCGAACTATTATGCGCAAGTCTAGTTTAAATGCTCGTAAATCTATGGGACTTAGCTACTAAGGGTATCAGTCCCTAGGCTTACAAATTTCTTAAACCAACTTAAACTAACCTAAGAACAACACACATACACACCCATGCTCGAGAAAAGCCTCTAACCTCCGAAGGGGAGTAACCTTGCGCAAAAACAGCAAAGCGGAGACGCTATTATGTGTTTCTTGTTGCCGGAGGTTTTGTCTATCTAGTGAACACGTCTATTTCGTTTCCTGACTACAGAAATATAAGCTAGATTTATTTAAAGTGTAGAAGGGAAATGGCTTACAACTGGTCATCGCGCGGTTTATAAAATGTTCAAATGTTTGTTAAGCTTATGGGACTTAACTACGGGGTCATCAGTCCCTAAACTTACAAACTACTTACGAACTACCTTATACTAAAGACGGCACAAATATCCATGCCCGAGGGGGGATTCGAATCCCCGACCGTAGTGGCCGTGAAGACCGTGACTGGAGCGCCTCAGTCCCCTCGGCCACCGCGGCCGGCCGGTTTATAAAACTGACATGGCATTTGCTAGAGATTTCTTGCTGTTTGTAAGTACGCCAACTTGGAAACTTGTGCTGTCATTGGTTAGTGCATTTGCCAACTATTTCACGATAGCAGTTGGAGAACGGGGCTTTATGAATAGTGGTGGAAAACTGATTGAATATTGGGTGATGTGAATTAACAAGAGATTTTCTGTATTGTAACACTATCGTAATAAATTATTTCTTCATTTTCTTCAGACGGTGAGGCCCTATAAAAGGAAAGGAGGCAGAATGGGATGGGGCAATGGGTCGACGAAGCGGGCAGTTGAAGCAGCGATGAAAGGCATATTAGTAAAATTATTATGTGCCATATACGAGTTTGTACCGACGTTATAAAAAATAGAAACAAAGTTATGGGTAACAGTAATCTTTTACCAAAAAAATATGCTTGTGGTAACCCGGCTAGAGATCCACATATACTTGATCAAGGTTTGGAAACCTCCCTTGCTAACAGAATAATATATTTCGACAAAAGAGGATTTGGACTGACACAGAAAGATGTATCTATTACAGCCTTCAAACTAGCTGTCAGGAACAACGTAACACACCCCAGGAAGGATTGGTGTGTTTCATTCTGCAAAAAAAAAAAAAAAAAAAAAAAAAAAAAAAAAAAAAAAAAAAAAAAGTAAGTCTATTGGAAATATTATAAATATTATTGTGTATTATTGGAGGTAATGTCTACTAAATTAGAAACTGGCGTATTTTCAGCTAACCTTCCATGTAATTTAGTAGTGCATCTGTCCATAATTTACCTTATTCAAATAGCCCCGGCCACTATCCGAATAGCCTCACTGAAATGCAGTTTTATGCAATCGGGAGGGTAAATTGAATAACAACATAACATAAATATTTCTTTTATGAGTAGGATAAGTAGACCCATAGACGTCATGGTAAATACTTAAAAATTAAGTTAACAATTCTCCGGAAAAATTTGATGTAAGTTAAAATTATTCTTAACCCTTTCACTCCGGTGCCGCGATTGTTGCCGTGCGCCGTGGACGAGCGCCAGTCGCGCCCGGCCGTGCCCGCTGTACGGCGCATTTTCCGGACTCCCCACGGCGCTACTCTGTCCTACTCTCACACTTTCAGTGTTATCGCAATTATTGGACTTTATACTATGTATTTATTAGGGGAAATTCATTTGGAATAGAAACAGTTTTCTTCCTTCTTTCAGATAATTCGCGTAATTTTTTCCTAAATTCTAAAAGATCCAAGTTTTGGATTCAGCTCTGGTGGGATGTGGACGTTATTATTATAAAAGCATATTTCGAGTGTTAAATAATATTTATTTACAATTGTTTTACATTACATCTCAGTAGCATTACATTACGATGTATGACGCGAGGCGGAACTGCTACAGCAGTCCACCGGCTGTGGAGCACATTCGCTCCCGACTTCTGCAGAAGTTCACCGTATTGAAAGGGTTAAAGCCCCGCTTTACTCTCCGTAATGTAGCCTCCACGAGTGACGAAGCAGGCGCTGATTCAGACTTCCATTCGATCATACAGGTGGCCCACACGGTCTAGGAATACATTATTCTGCGTCTGGTCGATTTGTTCACGTAGTTCTGAAAGACTTGTTGAGTTGCAGAGTCTCACGTATCGGTTGTCGTGCTCGACTGGATACACGTCAGGAGGTCGTACTGGCCAGGGAAGTTGCTGCACGTCTTGCAAAGTACGTTAAGTCAAACGCGCTCTGTGTGGTCAAGTGTTATCCATTTGGAATAACACGCCACATTCCTGTTGGAAGAATGGCGGAAAACGGGTCTTACAACAGCATTCTGCACATACCGAGCGCTGGCCAGTATTCCCTGCACAAACACAAAGGCCAAGGTGTCTACGAGGCAGAATCTGACACCAAACACAGCATGAATGGGATCACAATTGCCATTTAGTAGCTATCTAAGTACATTCGGAGACAGAATATGTACCAATACGCCACAGAAGTGGATACCATGCAGCAGTGAGCAATCTTAAAAGAAGTCAATATGCTATTTCTGAGAGTAGTGTTTTCTGTAGAGTAACAGGAATATTGGGCATCTTTTTCATTCAGATGCACTTGTCTCTGTTTGGGATCTTCTTCGAGTTCATCACCACTTCCGTAGCGTTTTCCACTCAAAACATCTTTCAGTTTTGGGAGTAAGTGACAATGCCTTGGTGCTGAGTCCGGACTGTATGGCGAATGTCGAAAACTTTATCAGTGAAACAGCTTTGAGAACTTCAGCCACCAGTGTCATACGCGGCCCCGAGCAATATTCCTCGTAAACATTCTTCCATCCACAATTAAATATGTAACACAAGTTCCGAATTGACGCTTCGTTCATCACATTGTCGTAAATATCCGCTACATCTCTTAATCTCGAAGGGTAGACGTTTTTGAGCATTAAAAAAACACGGATAACACTGCACATCTCACGCTTGTCAAGATCAACAATTTCACGCATTTTAAAGTCACACAGCTACGTAACAATCGACCGCATTGTATAGTATCTGCCACCAAACTGAAGCTAATGAATATCGATGCTAGCGGCGGCGGTGGTGGTGGGGATTGCAGTCACGTGTTAAAACAACACGTTCTTCACGTTTCGACCATCGTAATACGATAGAGTATTCGCAGTGTCTTTTCACCTATTATCTTTTTTTCCCCTTTGCGTTCTTTATTTCCCGAAAACCGCAGATACTCCACTACCACTTTCTTGCTTCATCGAGAGTCCCGCTGGTATTACATAAACGACGTTGCGAGCTGTTGCTTGCATTTAGATTTTACTGCCATGAAGCCCAATCAAATATATAAAAATGAATGTTTGTTCATAATTAATGCGCTTCCGTACCGTTCATCCGACTGTGATGAAACTTCGTCAACATATTGTTTGCACTTTCAAGAAGGTACAAAGCATACTTCAGGAGATATGACGTCATGAACACAGACATCCGTGAAAAACTCTTTCTTTATGAAAGACGTTTAAATTTATTACTTCTTTGTCACTAAATCTATACACAATAGATTTTGCAAACAGTATCCATTTATGCCAATTAATGTTACTACAAAATTATGTCGATGTACGACATACAGCGGCGGCGGAATAGCCGTGCGCACTGAGACGCCGTGCTGCGGTGCGTGCACCCGTTCGCTGTGGATATTCGAGTCATCCCTCGGGAATGGGTGTATGTATTGTCCTTATGGTTAGTTTAAGTAGTTTGTAAGCCTAGGGACTAATGACCTAGCAGTTAAGCCCCATAGATCTACAAAAAATGTTCATATGTTCGTAAAGCGGGGTCATCAGTCCCTAAACTGACAAACTACTTATGAACTAACTTATACTAAAGACAGCACAACATCCATGCCCGAGGAGGGGGGATTCGAACCCCCGACGGGGAACGGCCTCGCGCATTGGAACATAGCGCCTCATTGCGCTCGGCCGCTCCACCGCGGCATAGATTAACAAACATTTTTTACGACTTATATTTGAGGACATTACGATCTCAAACATTGAGACCCATGGGAAACTGCCACATCATATTTTTTCGTATTTTATGTGCTGTCTTTTCGTTCATGCGGTTGCGATAAAACTTTGCACAATTGATCTTCAAAACAAGAGGAAAGTCACTGTCTATGTAAAATTTTGTGCGGCGCATGTCGGAGGGTACTTTACCTTCCAACTTCGGCAAAATCTACTGTTTTATTCCGATCTTTTATGAAATTTTGTACTCTTAGCCTTCAATATAAGAGGAACATCACTGCCTAACTAAAATTTCATACAGTGTATGGCGGAGGGTGACTTGCAAAAAACTTGCAACCACCTTAGTGATGAATATGCATGTCAATAGAATTATATAATTTTTGGCAGATGGTTGAGGTGAAGGAAGACAGAGAGACGAGGACGTGATTGGCAGTGAAAGTGGAACGTGGAAATGCGCAGAGAGATGAGCAGGAGGACACGAACAGAGAGAGGGGAGAGGAGGAGAGGAACTGCGATAGAGAGGGTGGAGAGAAAGAGGGAAACAGAAGGTGGACAAATATGGGAAAGGAAAGGAGACATGGAGTAAATTAAAACAGGAATAAATAAGTATGCACGCGACACCTGGTTTTCAACTGGTACATTAATAAAATTAGAGAATCTTTCCACCTAGTACATTAATAAGACGGGACAGCCGTGGCAATTGTGAGGAAACACGATGCTTTTCTTTGTCTGTTTAATATATCGTCCTGTCTGGTAAGAGTCCCGTAAAACCAGCTCAAGGAGGATTTGCTAGCTTCCTTCCTTCTGAGCGGACCACAGTACCTCATGAGTCTTCAAATGAATGTCATTCTGTCATTCGCCTTAGCTGCGATTAATTTTACGTCGTCTTTGCACTTTAATTCGTCCCGTTAGGAATGGACCATAATACTTAAATTTGTGTCTGTGGGTGTCGAACATTGTCAGTTGGCCAGCTTTAACGTTATGCAAGCGTATTCCTCGGTCTACTGGTCTCCGTTGGGGATGGTTGTCGGTGCTAGATTTATGAGACATTGCATTTCGGAAATCTTTAAGAAATTCAATAGTTCGAGATGAATAGTGTTAAAAATGTGCCAAGAATGGCAGATTTCAGGCATTACCTCTCACCATGGACAACGCAGCAACCGACGGCCTGCACTCAATGACCGAGGGCATCTCTGTTTGCCTAGAGTCGTCGCTACTAGCAGACAAGCGACACTGCGATAAATAAGTGCAGGAGTAAAGTTGCGACGTACGACGAACGTATGCGTTAGGACAGTGCGGCGCAGTCTGCTGTTAACAGGAAGTGACAGCAGACGCCAGACTCGAGTTCCTATGCTAGCAGCATGACATCGCCAGCATCGCCCCTCCTGGGCTTGTGAAGCTAGACCACTGGAAAACATAGGCTTCGTCACACGAGTCATGATTTCACTTGATACTAGCTAAGCCCTTGTACTACGTGAGCGACAAAGGCCAGCGATACCTTCAAGCGACAAATCTCAACCGCATGTGTTGTTACAGGTCTGTCCTAGTGAGCGACGTTTGCGTTTCAAACCTGTTTGAATCTTATCGCTGTTGCACGCGCTACAAAGTGTCGAGGATTGCTCAGAATCGTCTGCTTGTCGAGGTTATAAAGGATCTCGCAAGATTTCTGCGAGCTAATAATTTCTTAAGTACAGGAAACAGCAACTGTTCCTGTATAACAGAATTCAAGTTGTACATACAATGAAGAATTTTGATTTGGATAAGAAGTGTCCTAAAAGAACTAGATCGAAAGTTTTTTCTGGACTTTATATTTGAATTTTAGAGTTGTTTCCAATATGTCAGACTTCTGTATTTTTATTCTGAATCGTAGTTTGATCTACACCAAGAAGAACGTGTTGTGACCAATTATTCGCATTTCTGTGCTTTATGCATTTGCAAATCCTTGATAGTAACAATAACTTGAGATAATGTTTCATTCGGAATTTAATATGTTTTGTACAGTTTTGTACGTATCGATGTTGCCAATAGCGGAATCCTTCAGATTTTTATCTTCGATGTATATAGAGACAAAATATGTCTCTGGACATTCATTTATTGTTCTGCGCCTGAGATACAAGGGCAGGATCGTTCCCTGTAACGTTCACTTCTGGGGCGCTATTCCGCTATTTGAGAGCCTTGGCAACTTTGATACGTATTTATGTAGAGGAACATGAGGCAGAATTAAAGTTTGTGTAGTGGAGGGAGACGTGACTTACGATAATCCGTGCAGTCGCCGTATCCATTAAGTCACCGAGGCTTAGCGGTGGGGCCAGCGCGCCCTCTGTAATAAATAAAAGCTGAGCCAAAAACACTCGAAAGAACAATGACCAAACACGATCAGCGACTGCAAGGAACAGAACTACCAATACAGAAAATAAATAAATAAACCTCAATTTGGAGCATCTCGAAAACGATTTGAAACCATTACTGTATTTCTTCCAAAAATGAAATGAATTTTTCAAAATTTACATTTTCTTTAACACTAGAAAGCATAGGAAAACGGGTGTTGGACATTGGAAAAATATCGCACCATAGACCGCATCGCACTGCAACGTGAATGTGGCGTCGTAGCGAGTACTTCCGACAAGTGGCGAGCAGAGACAGACAGTCCAGTGTGGCCGCCTGTCCTAAATCTAAGGCTCAGTATTGCTGCGTCGGGCTCGGTGGAGTTGGGGTAGCCGGGCGCCGATGCTCAGCGCGCCCGGACAGGGGGATAAACGCCCTCTGTAATAATAGAAAAAAAGCTGAGCTAAATATTCATTGAACAACCAAGAACGAATTGATCCAACAACCGCAAAGGATAATAAATCTACCCACCCCCCCAAAAAAAAGAGGAGGGTTGGGGGGGTTTGACTAGAAACCGAAGGGTTGCGGGTTCGAAACCCGGTCGGAGCTCGGATTTTTTCAGTCTGCGCTTTAACCCATTCTTCACCACTCAACGACGTGAGCAGTCGCCAGAAAAGACAAGGGTTTTTTTTTTTTTTTTTTTTTTTTTTTTTGGGGTGGGGTGGGTGGTGTTGGTTGCATAAACTTGATGTTTCATTTATTTAAACATAACGCGTTTCGACTTTTTCTGGGCATCATCAAACATTGAAAAGGGGGGAGGGAAGATTTACAAACTTGTTTAAAACACAACTCAAACTATGTTAACTCTTTCCTAAGAAAGAATTATTATAATAAGGAGGGTACAGACTGAAAAAAAACAGCAGGCCACATGACAACATTCACGTTTTGACGTGGGGGGAATGAAAACTGATCTAATAAAATACTGCTAAAGGGAATAGCTTAATAAATAAAATTACTTAACTCTGAGGTTGCGGAGCGTCAAATTATCAAAATTCAATAAAAATACATGTAACAGTTGCTCAATATTGGGTAGCAACGAAGTCAATGGTAAAACCCAAGTCAGACGCGCGAAGCTTTGTTTACTCACGTAGAGCCGCTGCCTGCCTCAACTCTGGCCTGCTTTCGCGGTGGTTCGGATTCCACGTTAAACTATAGGTCCGTTTTCCTCGGTTGGATAATGGGATAGGCTAGGGACACGCGAATCACCGAGTGGCGTCCAATTGAAAGACTTGCACCAAGCCAATGAGCCACATGAAAATTATAAAAATCGCACTGACGTGTTTTACGGCCCACTTTAGATTTGTAGTTTTATAAGTTTTTCCAAACGTTTTGGATCAAAATAATAATCTACATAATAATAAATTAATTAATAAGAGTGTCTGAAACGTTTTTGGGAAATAAAATATAGGTAGTGGCAGGTTTCGAACCACCAACCTTTCGCGTCCCAGTCCAGCACCTTGCCCACTACGCTACGGCTATAAATCACAACAGGAGTTCTTTAATCTCATACTATTGATGGCCGTTGTTAATTGATGCTAATATGACATTTGTAGACATTAGATTATCATTTATCGTACGAAGAACGACGTGTTTTTGTTAATTCCTCAGTGTGTCGTTGCTTTGAAATGACAACGTGTAAGTTACAATAAGAAAATCATGAAATACGCGAGGAATATCACGTGACATCTCCGAACGGCTGGTTTTCGTTAATTTAATGGAGGGTGTCAAATCTCCGTTATTTTTGCAAAAATGTCTCAAACGATACGAGATATGAAAAAAAACATAAGGAAGCTAAGTTGTAGAGAATTTTCTCCTCTACCAATTAGGTTATTCAATTTTCGTGTCAGATGAACGGTTCGTTTGCAATTACAATTATATTACAAACGGCTTTCTTTGTTTTTACTACCGTATTTTTTGTCCGAAAAATTTAAAAAAAGGGAGGTTCTGGTCTCTGGTGGCCTACAATTATGTCTGTAAAATTTGGTGCTGATCGGTTGAAAGATTCGTCTTAAAAACAGGGAACACGTTACGGACAGACGGACAGACAGGCAGACATCCCAAAATCGTCGTTATTTTTGCAAATATCTTTGAAACGATACGAGATATGAAAAAAAAACCATAACACAGCAAAGTTGTAGAGCATTTTCTCCTCTACAAATTCGGTTATTCAATTTTCGTGCCAGATGTATGGTTAAGCCGTTATTTTCATTTAAATTTCGAGCTGTCAAAAGACGATTGCAAAGGCCCACTTTTAGTGTTACTACCGTAACCTAAGTGCGCCTCGGTTGCACAGTGGTAGAGTGCCAGACTACAAATCCAAAGGTCGCGGGTTAGATCCCCGACAGGTCCTAGGATTTTTATCTGTCACTTTCCACTTCTTTCACCTCTGGCAGTATTGCTCATGTGAAAAATACCGAGTAGCACCGTGGTTCGGAACCCACGTTAAACTGTAGGTCCCCCTATAACTGGCTGGGTAAGTCAGTTCGGAGAAAGGGAACGGCATACCACCTCCAAACAGGACCATGCCTAGTAAAGCAATGTGTTGTTCAAACCAATCTTCGGATTGTTGACTACTTTACTTTTTTTTTTTTTTCCTTACCGTAACTTAAAGTGGGCCAATATTCCCGCAGGGGACTCGCAGTCCATTTAATGGCGAGTTAGCGCAGCTCGCCAGAAAAAGGGAGGTCGGACGCGGTATTAAGAGGTAGGTGAGGAGTTTAGTGAGTAGCGCCCGTGTGAGGGTAGGCGGCGGTATCGCTGTCGCTGTCAGTGGGTGTGAGGCGGCGGCGGCGGCCCCGTTACGGCAGGCCTGCCTGCCCCCGCATTCCTCACTAATTGGCCGGCGCGATAGCCCGGCCCCACACTTGTCAGCCGCGCGCGTGCCTACCGCGGGAGACCCCGCCCGTGTCACGCCCCACGCCGGCTTCCGGACCACTCACCACTTCCCTCTCCCGTGCTGTCTGTCTGCCGGCCTCCGGACGCTACGTCTTTCGCCAGACTCAGGTGCGCGATATTCTGCAAAACACCACCAACTGCCATTTTACACACAGCGTTGTACCACATAGGTTTCGAGGCCTTCTGAACATTAGTATTAAACGTGTATGTAGCATAACTGCCACAAATGCTGCCAGTTCCCTCGTGTCTATCCCGCCAATAGCATGTTCCAAGGCAAGAGCCAATCGAAGACGCCCATTTTCACCAATAAGAGGGAAGAATGCTACCTCCAATCACATGAAAAACTTGCCATGAAAAAACCAATCGTTAACGCCCCTTCCCACCAATGGAGTTTAATAATATAAACATCCAGTCAGACATACACCTTGATGAAGCCCGCCTGCAACAGAGGCCGAAACGTTGGTCGATTGTATACACTCCTGGGCATTAAAATTTCTACACCTCGAAGATGACGTGCTACAGACGCGGACAACTGCACAGTCTATTCGTAAAAAAGTTGATATTTTTTTTTTAATTTATCAAAATTATTTCTTCCATCTTGTTAGTTTAGGTATCGATTGGTTACTGAAATCAGTTTCTTGATTTCATTTACTCTTCTTTAACGCGGTGTACTCATTATAAAACAATATAAAGTATGTTCTATTCAAATCAGAATTGATGATAAACAAGGAACTACTTAAGTTTTATACAGAAATCACTCACACACTGACTGGTTGTTTCATAGTGCAAATACCTCTTCCTGTGACAGCGACCTCAGAACAAGGACACACATCTTGAAAAACTATGCTTTAAGAAGTGTCATTAGAGCTTAGCTGCACGTAACCTACCGAGCAAGATGGCGCAATGGTAAGACAATGGACACGCATTCAGGAGGACGCCGGTTGACATACACTTTCGATCATCCATAATAATATTTTCCATTATTTATTATATCACTCCAGACCAATGCGCGGATGGTTCCTTTGAAAGGGTACTGTCAATTTCCTTCCTAGTCCTTTTATGTTCCGCCTCTAATGTCCAAGGCGTCGACGGTATGTTAAATCCTAATCTTCTTTTCTTTATTTCTTAATCCATGTAAATGACCTAGGAGATAACTTGACAGACCTGTTCCACTGATTGCAGGTAATGATGTCGTTTAATGTCTAGTAAAGTCATCAGGAGTTCAATTCAAATTACAGAAGGCTCGAGACAAGATACCGGCATGCTGTGAAAAGTGGCAACTAAATCTAAATAAGGAAAATGAGGTGGTCTAATCGAGTATTAAAACAAATGCGTTAAATTTTGACTACGCGATGAATCGCACAAATCTCGAAGCTGTGAATTCAGCTAAATACCAGAACTTTGGACTCCAAATTAGAATTTAAAATTTTGTCGCCCTGGGCGGTGAATCTACGGACCGCTTTGTAAATGTAAGTTGATTCATTTACTCACGATAATCGACAACTTTTTTTTTATTTTAAAAGCAAAGCTTTGTTCAAAACCTTTCGAGGTTCTTGTATGAAGCAGAATGATACTACCTCCCATTGTCGGAAAGCAATGCCATTGTTCATTTAGTTGTGTCGTCTGACCAAAAATGATCCACGGTTCATGAAGTCGTGTCACTTCAATGATAAACATATCACAGATCGACCTAAAAATTTGCATCGCCCTGGTGCTACATCTTCCATCAACAGTTCATGGCCATAGAAGTGACCACAGTGAAATTGTACGTTGCTAAAATCTGTGAATAACGATGGAAGACTGCCGTTGAAAAGGCTAGATTGCTTAAGGATGAGCAATAAGATGCTGAGTATCTCACGTTACTTTCTGAAATAATGACCATAAACGTTACAACGAATTGCATCCTCAGCAGCTGAATCTACATAGATGAACCGCCTGTTGATTCAACGCTTTTCCTAGACATTTCAAGCTGCAATGTTTTGCGTCTTTCCATTTTACTGTGGAAAATTTCCTTAGCAGTCTCCACAGCAGCATTTTTTAAATATACATTCATTATTGCAGCAGTTCTGTCGATTATTTTTTAACAGTGATGAGAAGGCCACTATAAAGTTTTCAGGTTTAAAGAAAGGACGTAATGGGCAAACATTTTCTCCCTGCTGATTTCATATGAAATCCCCTATCAAAGAAAATAACGTCGACTTTATTATAAATAACTTTCGACGAACTTACTCATCACATTGAACAGTCCACACAACAAATAACAGTAACAAAAAATAAAATAGTAACATTAGAAACCCTAAAAAAAGAAAACAAGTAAAATCACAGGGTGAAACTCAAGAGAAAGCGGAACGACTTTTGGTAATGAGGGCAAAGGTTTGCTAACTGCTATAGGTTTGCTAACCTATAGGGATTGGTGGAACGCATGCCATGCCTCCCTGCTATGCCCGTTGTGGCTGTCAATCTTAAAATAAAAAGGAAGGGAGGAAGCTTGGGGTTTAACGTCCCGTCGACAGCTTGGTCATTAGAGACGGAGCTAACGCTCGGAGTTACGGGTAAGGAGTAGAAGGAAATCGGCCGTGCCTTTTGAAAGGAACCATTCCGGCATTTGCCTGAGTGATTTAGGGAAATCACGGAAAACCTAAATCTGGATAGTCGGAGGTGGATTTGAACCACCGTCCTCCCGAATACGAGTCCAGCGCGTTACCACTGCGCCACCTCGCTCGGTAATCTTAAAATAATTCTAACAGCTTATAGCAAATAGAAGAAATATCTAATGATAGTGAAAAGCTATACACAATTTATACAAATTAACAAATAAATAAATAAAAATAGTCGAGGGACTTGAAATAGATGTATTTAAACAGGGGGAGAAGCAGAGTTATAATTTACCTCGATGTTGTTCAATCAGTACAATGAACATTCAGTACAGGAAGGCAAGGAAAAGTTTGGAAAGATGTCTTACAATTCAGGGAAAGGGAATAAAAATTTTGAGGTTTTGACATTGACACTGTAATTATCTCAAAGTCGTCAAAGGTAATGGAAGGAGGTCGAATTCATTTGTGAAGTTGAATGGATTCGAAATCAACGGAAAGGACATTCATTTGAGAATAATAGGAAGTATTTAAGAGTTTGCGAGCGTTATGATGTATCAAATGAAACGATTGTAGTAATCTACAAACGAAAACAGAGCAATAAGATCAGTTGTAGTTGAAATATAGGGAATTTTACCATAAAGCAGATAATCTTCAATTATTATGGTAAATAAATGAAATTCATCGCGGACAAATTATAGGAAGAACTGAAAAAAGTTACGAGTGGTTCGGAAAGTGGAACTGATGGAATCAGATTATGGACCTAACACTTTGTTACTTTAACAAATCATGATTGTGCTATAATAAATTAACCAGAACAGTCAAATGAAGGTAATTTCATTAAAAAAATTGCATATTTCATTGTAGTTCTGTCAGCGATGGCAAAAGTGTGGGTCTCTCAGATAAAAGGAGTCTGTAGTATTTTTAAAAGTTTTGTAAGGTGAGCATAAATAAACGTATAACGGATATAAGAAAAGGAGATGGTCTGTCTCCAGTACTAAATAGCTACGTCCTTGAGAAGTGATACAAAATGACGAAAAAAGAAATTTAATTTCAAAATTTAGCACTCAATCACTTTAGACACAGACAAGTTCGCGTATAAATTAGCAGTCTTAACTATCGATATTTCATTAGACAAAAATTATACTGAAATCTTAAAAGAAACTTTGGAAAAAGTCAGCATCTTGGCATCTTTTGGAAAGATAGCTTGCCTGATCTGCAAAAAGTAAGCCTTCAAGGAGACGAAACTTGGCAAAATTAAACCAGCCCCACACTAAATATATCTCGGTGAAACTATTGAGGAGACCGGAATCGAGACAAAAGCTGACGAAATTAAATGGCAAAAGTTGGAAACTTTTAACCCAAATATCTAAACCAGGAAATGTTCTTAGGCATAGAGACTAAAATATTCCAATACAGTAATTGAACCAGAACGATAGCATGGATTGGAAACAGTAATTTTGAGCACGAAAACAGACACCGAAAACATTGAGGAATGGGAACATCAAATCGTAAGCCCAAAACTTGTAGATAAGGAATATCTACTCAGAGTTAGAGAGGAAACCAAATAATACATAAATACCCATAGCGACTTTGGAAAAAGCTACTTAAGATTCGAAGGAAACTTTCAAAACATAGGCGAATTACTTGAACAAATGCGATATGCACATGATGAAATGTATTGATGAGATGAAAACTGATCTTAAATTGACAGGAGTCTTAACAGATGTGTTCTAAAATGGGAAATCTGCAGGTGCTAAATACACAAATAGCTAGCTGGAAACAGGGTAACCGAGTACAATGATTTAAGTGTGTCGATGCTGAGAAAATAAAATTGGGAAAGAAATTAACGAAGGGATATTTGAATTTAACATGCCGTTGACTATCAGGCCTTTGAAGACGGAGTATGCTCTCGGAATGGGATATGAAATCGCCCTTACCCTATCAAAGGAATCATCCCGATGTTCGCCTTTAGGGACGTAGAGAAATAATGAGAAACCGACATATTACTGGAGCAAAATTTGAACCGTCGTCTTATCAGATGTGAACGCATTTCATTACCAGTGTACCACCACACTCAGCAGACTACGAAATGGCATGCTGGAAACATTGGAGGAATTCTGATATTTGCGGATTAAAATAACATACAATGACAGAAATCAAGAATATAGAATACAGCATGGCAACAGAAAGAAAAGATTTCTGAAAAAGACAGATTTGCCACACATCAGCATTTACGTTTATTTAATAACATTTTAGTTTCTACGAGATGAAAGTGATCATACTGTTAATAATGATTAAATTATGTTTGTATTAATGTTGGTTTGATCAAAATAAATCTAAGACCGTCAAAACACTAAAAAGCAATGTAGACAAATTCAATAACTATAATTAATTACAAAATATAAGAGCACAAATAAGGAAATAATCAGATAACGGGTCACATACATATGTGTATATCTCACAACATAATACGGCTTATCGCCCCTGCTCCGTCACGCATATAGTAATGAGACTACTGTACATCAACAGTAAGTGGTAGCATGCTCAGTTTACACACTACCAGTATTTTTTTTAGTGCGTTTCGTCAAAAATATAAGGGCCCATTTAAATAAAAAGATAGGCCGCTAAATGTCCACCTAGGTGGAAATGAGATGTAAGTAGCCTGTTAATGCTGAACAAATAGAAGGAATGAATCAGGGTTTATCTACGCAAAGAAACACAATTTTAAGCCATAGAATTTAATGAGCACAGCAATGAGCAGTTGTATGGATGGCGTGTCACGTTAATGGAACTGAAAACATGTAAGTTAACAGTTATTACAGCGAACAAGCCACCAACACATAATTAAATTTAATTGTACGACTGAGAAGAGCATTAATTGGACTTTATGGCATTAACCGAAGCATCGTAAATGTGGAACTTGAATGTGGCGTTCACATCAGGAGGAAGTTCACCTGAAGTTACTGATCTTTTATTTGCTAACGTACCGACTCGGAAAGATGGCAGGCGAGACAGCTCTTTCCTGCATCGAACTGCAATTAATCAATAAAATATTACAGCAATGGCTAACGATCTGTCTGCCCAAGAGGTTAAACTGTAACAATGAAAACACTAATCAGTAATTTTTATTTAAGTTAGGGAAGAAACCGCATAAATGAAGAATGGATTGCTTAAAATACTAAAAGTAATATTGTAGTAAGATCCGAGAATAGGTCTTATGCTTGAAGCAATATCTGCTTCAGATGAACGGCTCCACACTGGATGTATGTTTCAAATACACTGGCTGACAATAAGAGAGCGACAATTAACCGTTTTGCTTACGCTTGTTCCCCATTCCGACACAAATGCGAGAATGTACCGATTATTGACATTTCGAATTGTTTCCTGCAATATGTTAAGTGCACGATCTAAACGTAATCTGGGAATTGGGAGAAATTATTGTTGCAACTCAATCTCATCCCACATTTATCGCATTTCGTCGTGGCTTCTTCATTCCGCTCACGGAAGGAACAAACCTTGGTTTGGGTTGGAATGGATTTCATTGTACTCTGACAAGAAGCTATGCTGCTCTGCAACATATGCAAAGCGGTTCTCTTCGACTGCCAGGACTAGATCCTCAGTACAGAATAAGTATACAGCATGCATCTAGAATAGTACTTCTCATTCTTGGAGGTAGTTACCTTCTCAAAGATAAAATGAAATTCTCTCAATGATAACACAGAACGATTCATTTGTGTTTCAGTCATTGGTGTTATCACAATTTAAATAGACTGTATTACTTATTACATAATTTACCAATATTTTTTTCAGATAGTAACATTGACTTGTGACACAATGAGGTAGTGGTTACAGCTTGTGAAACGAATTATGAAAAACATCTTCCTCATACAGTCCATTCACTACGCACAATCAGCAAATTATACCATGCGTCTGACATTAAAATTGAGACATACGCTTAAGTATCTCACGAAATACTTTCTTCGAGTTGTAGGTAATTTTCGCAATGGACCAGAAGTTGTTTCATAACTCACTTCGCAACATGTAAACAAATTAACTGACAGCATAACAAAACCTTACCTATATAATGGCTACTTCATTGCTTCACGATCTACACAGTACAACTGTTATTACTATCGTGATCAATATCATTTGTATTATTTACTAATGTAGTCTATTGAGGACCACATGAAATAACTTATTAAATATAGCCCAAGTAATGCATAATCTTAACATAAATGCTTTCAATATTATTGTGTATATTTTGCATCAAGGGCTGAAAATAATCTATACGTATTTTAATTTTACTGTTTGATCTTATATTTTGTTTACACTGATTACAAAATATTTTCACAACTTGCCATTAACTAATTTTGCAGAGTAATTGTTTATATTAAAGTATTTAGTTTTGCTTTATGACTCCCAGGACTTCGCTCTTATTGCGTGAAGGGCCTGAAGGTGGTGGTATGCCCGCTGCAATTGGTTGCCGTCTTAATGCGTGTGGCGATCATATTTGAATGGAACCTATGATATTTATTCGGTAAAATTATATATGTTGTATATTGCGACACAATAGTGTTACAGATCTGCAATCTATGAAGAAAGCACAGAATGGCGTGACGGAGAAATGTCGGTACTAGGTATTGCTTGAGAGAAAAACTTCTATAGGTCTTGAGAAAGGCACTAGCCCATGACGGACCAAAAGGGTTTTGACGAGAAACTCCAGTGTAATGGCAATATTTCCAAATAAGAACGGGAGAAAAATCCAGGCCTGTGATTGGACGAAGGGTACTGAGGTGAGGAAAATCAGCGACACCGCTGGGATGACGACGGTTACTCAAGAATAAAAAGCTCCATTAAACTATTGTTAAATCATTGAATAGGCGCGTGCACGTGCCTAATAATAACTTCGTGTTGCTCAGTGACCAGGTGCAAGTCCTTAAAGTGGAATCCGAACCTCGTGTCATTTGTGGCGATTCTTTACATCATTGCAGACAGTTTGGATCGAACGGCGCATAAAATAACGAGTGTAAAATACCAAGTGATTAAAAACCAGAATTAACAATCGGCATATCTTAAATAACGTGTTGTGAGTGTGCTCCTTACAGCAAAGCACATAGTTACCCCAATTATCACAATTACAACCTCTTCCATCGTTTTTGTACGAGTCAGTGACATAACTTTTCGACAGCAGCGTTTAGGAAACATCTCTGGCGACGCAAGGCTAGTGGTCTTCAGAAATAACTGTGAGATGTGACGCATTTGCACTTCTCCAATGGCGACCTCGCGTGTACAATTACTCTGTCTCAACCACACCGTGGGGCAGTCTTGCCCCAGCAAGGAGAGTGTTATACGAGATGCACCCAGAAAGAATGTTTCCCTATCTTTTTTAACCACGTTAGTTACATGAAAAACTTCACCGGCAACAGGTACAACAATGTTTTAGCTATTTTTCGACATAGCCACTATATCGTGGGATCAAATTTTGAATTCCTGTGTCGTAACAAGTCTGCCGCATGTGAATGGAATCACCGCGTGACAGTCGTGTTGAACTCTTAGTAGTTGTCAAAACCTGGATGGAGGACAGGAATTTCTTGAGGTACAAGAAAAGGCGAAAATGGCTGGGAGTAAGATCAGAATTGTATGTTGGATGATCAAACAGCTCCCATCCGAATGTCGGCAAAAAGATTTGCTGTGTGCCAAGTCATATGGGGACGAGCTTTGGCATGGAGCAGCACAACACCCGCTCTTGTTAAGAATGACACGTCGCAGTTTCCTCACTATTTCACCTCTGCGCTGGAATCAGTCAGCAGAATGCCTTTCCTGCCCCACAACAACGTGCATACCACTTTCTGCACCGCCACAGTCTGTTTGAATTTCGTCTTGGCTGGAGATTCACTGTGAAGCCATTGCATTAACTACTGCTTTGGTTTCCGGGGCAATGTCAGAAATCCACTTCTCGTTACCCCTGACGATCCTGTCGAGGGTCTCGTCGAATTCATCGTGATGACTCCAAAGCCTTTTGTATTGTGCTTGGGTGTCAGATTTTTCGGCATCCAACTGGCACACGTTTTCTTGAACAGCAAGTGCGTAGTGACAATTTCATGCAACGAGAATGGATATGTCTGCGGAAAGTGGCGGCTGAGACCCGTAATCGTGCTGCGACGGTTCTTCAGGTTGCTCTGCCGCACAGGATGTACTAGGTGAACGTCGATGAGGCACGGTCGCCCGCATCGTAATGACCTTCGGAAAAAGCCCACACCAGCGAGGCACCATTTGTTTGCTCATCATGTTCTTCCCATGGACCTGACAGAACTGATGATGAATTTCGATGGGCGCTAAGTTTTTGTGCATGAAGGAACCTTATCAATAACCGGTCTCCCTCCTTAGTCTAGTGGACTGCGTGGTGGGTTGCCACGATGGGGCCCGGGTTCATGTCTCACCGAAAATCCCTTCAAGATACCTACATGAAGTCTCTCAGAAAGAACAAGTCCCCGACTGATTCAGAACCATCGCCGCGAAGAGTTATCGACGGGCTCACGCTTCAGCCAACGAGCTGATTCGGAACCTTTGAGCTCCAGTTGACGATACAGACATTTATAAAAGGGGCTGTAGCTCTGATAAACAGGTAATATCCTGAGCAGACGCTAAATGAAGACAAACATTTCAAATATAAAGTTGTAAAAATTCTTTACTCAAATAAAAATGCCACACCACAAAACCCGAAGCAGCCAATGCCAAAAGGTAAATGGTACATTACATCACTTGCAGCAGTTTGAAGACTGTGGAGTTGTGGCCGGGGGTTCGATTCTCGGCCGGGTCGGGTCTGGGTTGTTGTGTCGTCCTTATCATCATTTCATCATCACTGACACGCAAGTCACCGAAGTGGCGTCAGCTGGAAAGACTTGCACCAGGCAGTCTGAACACGACCCCAGTTGGGTCTAATGGCCATAAATTTTACACGAAATCATCATCATCACTGACCGAAACGCGGCGGAAGAGCGAATAAGAATCGTCATTTCGTGAGTTTGCTACTGCGGTGTTCGCACCAGGCGGGAACTGTCCTGTGGGCATTAGATTTTGAAGCGCAAATGCGAAAATTTGTAACGTTATAAGAGCTAAGTGCAATGGTCATCGGTCGCTAAACTTACAAACTACTTTAACTTCTGCTAAGAACAAGACACATACTCATGCCCGAGAGAGGATTCGAAGCTCCGACGACGAATGGCCGCACATGCGCAATTTTCTCGGTTAAATACGTCTACTTTAACGGAAACAAGTTCGAGAAACTTATTTAGACTACTTTAGAAAGTGTGTAATTGAAGATATTCGTCGATTTTTAATATATAACTTGAAATATGGAACAGCTGAGCATCAACATTTCTCTTATAGCTTCTGAGACGCTTCAAGACTCCTTGGAACAGCTATTTATTCTTTGAATTTTGACATTTATTACGTTTATTAAAATACTCTTAATGGTTGATATATTGTACGTAATAAGATGCAACATAATGAATACAATGCTTACACCAGACGTCAACGTCTCCAAACCGCCGAAGCAATTTCGATTACTTTTAATCCCTCATAGGCCTAATTTACACGATGTATAACGTGTAGCTTCTTCAGTCAGCGGCTTAGTTACCATGTAACAAACAGATTTCCTTTTATTTAATTTTATCTTTATTTTCATATCGATAAGGAATTGGAGGATTTACCATAGTTTGGTGCACTATTTATATTTAAACCAGACAATTGGAAACAAGTTATTGTATTTTCGATGATATTTGACACGTATGCAAGGACATCAACTCGACTCTAGCGAACACGCAGGTAAAAGCTAGTACTAAATAAAAAAAATGCTTATTTAACACTCTTCCTATATTTTGATACTGAAAAAATATTTTCAGAATGGAATTTTCACTCTGCAGCGGAGTTCGCGCTGATATGAAACTTCCTGGCAGATTAAAATTGTGTGCCGGAACCGGGACTCGAACCTTGGACCTTGGCCTTTCGCGGGCAAGCGCTCTTCCGACTGAGCTATCCCGACGCGACTCACGATGATGCCACACAACTTTACTTCCGCCAGTACCTCGCCTCCTACTTTCCAAACTTCACAGCTCTCCTGCGAACCATGCAAGACTAGCACTCCTGGAAGAAAGTATTGGTGGAGACATGGCTTAGCCACAGCCTAAGGGATGTTTCCAGAATGAAAATCTGCCAGGAAGTTTCATATCAGCGCACACTCCACTGCAGAGTGAAAATTTCATTCTGGAAACATCCCTTAGGCTGTGGCTAAGCCATGTCTCCACCATAACCTTTCTTCCAGGAGTGCTAGTCTTGCATGGTTCACAGGAGAGCTTCTGTGAAGTTTGGAAAGTAGGAGGCGAGGTACTGGCGGAAGTAAAGTTGTGAGGCGGCATCGTGAGTCGTATCGGGATAGCTCAGTAGGTAGAGCGCTTGCCCGCGAAAGGCAAAGGTCCCACCTTCGAGTCCCGGTTCCGGCACACAATTTTAATCTGCCAGGAAGTTTCAAATAATATTTTATTTTTATTCATAGTGTCAGACAAACAGTTCTTTCTCGTGTGGATTTGGCGGACAGATATTTGGTGACCTTTCTAGGAAGTTTATTGCCAGTGAGCGTACAGCTGGCATCTTGGCTATCTCTGGGACAGGAGTCACTCTGGCGGTTGTTCTTCTGAGCAGCGCTTGCATCCGCCGCTCTGCAGTTAAAAGAGCAAGCCGCAGTCGCCACGCAGCGAGGCAACTTACGTAGCATTAACGTCTTAACACCACTTAGTGCTTACTCTCTGTTTCACATTTATTACGCTGCAGGCCTTTCATGGCTACTCGTAGAGGAACGATAAAACTTTCTCTGGCGCTCGTGTTTGCACACAGGCGAGAGTCAGCAGTACAAGAGGAGGGAGGCAAAATGTAAAAAGCCGTGGCAACAGGAGACAACGGGTGCGCCGAGTTACGACAAGCTGACTGCGCCGGCGATGCTGCGCCGAACAGGTGTTTACACGTGCCCAGCCCAGCAGGCGAATTATTGTGAAGCGCCGCAGTTTCTCAAAAGCGCTCCTATCCCCGACTGCACACGGCACTCGCCACGTGTTGAGAGTCGTAATACGCTAATGCCCTGGCTACAGTTGTGGAATTTGTTCGACGAAGATGTGACGCTGGTTACGGACTAAACAGAATCAATAATTCCTCGAATTTTCTAAACGGAAAGTATTCTGAATGCAACCTGGTTTTTCACTTAGGTCTACCTCAGTTTGAATTGACGTTATCTCTATCGAATGTGAATTTTTTCAAATTTACTATTGACTGTCGTTTCAAGAGCTTGTGGAGGTATTTGAACGGTACGTGATGGTTATAGTGAGGTAACGACGGAGGTAAAAAGAGGGGAGAGGGCATGAAGCCAACTTGAAGGTGACTGAAACCTAGCTCCGCCATTACAGTTTGTTAAAAACATTAGTTTCCTGCTGACCTATTGTGTAGAGTTGTCGAAGATTTGCAATTGATAATGTCTGTGTGCGTTGTTTATGGCTGAATTAACCGTTTTGACAATACTAATAAGTTGAAGGGAATCACGTTCAATTCGTGCCTTTGAGTCTTTGAACAAACAAACATGGCTACGGCCAGCTTCAAAAAGAAGTGCAACAGACGTCAGTAGTGACACCTCTCCTCTCTTTACATCCATGCAGGTAACATTAGTTATGATCTGTGGTTCACTGTTTAACCTGCTTCACACGATCTCTACCACCATGTTTTCTTCCAACTATGAATATGTGTTATTCTCTATCATATATGAACATATATGTACTGTAGGGGCTTGAATACTGAAACTAAAATAAGGAGCATGATGAAAAAGAATGTGGTTTATGGTTTTTTTTATTTTACATTTTTGTATACACATAAACTTAAGAGACTAATTTTAATTTCTGTAGATGCTACAGGTTTTTACGCCTGGATATGAAAAGAAGGCAGTGACTGAGAAGAAAGTGAAACGTCGTTGCTGCATTCGAAACATTGGGAAATGAAAATTTTGAGTATTGCATTTAAAAAAATTATAAACGGCAAACCGGATAGCGAACTTAAAGTAAACTTCTGGAGCAATCACAAAAATCTATTTTTAGTTTTACTTCAATATAATGATATTCTGCCAAGAGCGGAGCACCATTCAAAATTAAATTTTTTTAACGAGCTTTGTTGATGAATTTCAGTCTTTCAGAGGCGGGAAAGAACGAAGAAAATTCAGTGGAATGAAAAATGCGTTAAAAAGATATAAGAGGAACATAAATAAAAACAAAAGCAGTGCAAATGGAGTGTAGTTGAATTAAATAAAGCGATACTGAAGGCGCTATACAAAATCTACATCTACATGAGATACTCTGCAAATCACATTTAAGTGCCCGGCAGAGGGATCATCGAACCACCTTTATACCATTTATCTCCCATTCAATTATCGAATAGCGCGGGAAAAAAGAACATCTGAATCTCTCCGTTTGGGCTCTGATTTCTCGTATTTTATTCTGCTGGTCATTTCTACCTATGTAAGTGGGAGTCAAGATACAGTACATTTTCGCATTCGGAGGAGAATGTTGGCGATTGGAGTTTTGTAAGTAGACCACGCCGCAGCGATAAGCGCCGTTGTTGTAATGATTCCCATCCCAGATTCTGTATCTTTTCCGTAACGCTGTCTCCCTTGTATCGTGACAATACGAAACGAGCTGCCCTTCTTTGGACTCTCTCGATGTCCTCCGTCAAACCCACCTGATAAGGATCCCACACTGGGCAGCAGTACTCCAAAAAAGGACGGACAAGCGTAGTGTATGCAGTCTCTTTAGTAGTTCTGTTGTATCTTTTAAGTGTTCTGCCAATAAAAAACAGTGCCTGATTCGCCTTTCCCACGACATTATCTACGTGTTCTTTCCAGTTTAAGTCTGAACTATTTTACTAGACGGCAAATGACGGCGTCATCTGTGAACAACCTAAGATAGCTACTTAGATTTTCTTCCAAATCGTTTATGTAAATAAGGAACGGCAGAGGACCAATAACACTACCCTGTGGAACGCCCGATATCACCTCTGTTTTAGACGATGCCTTACCATCTATTACTACAAACTGTGTCCTCTATGACAGGAATTCCCCTATCCAGTCGCAAATTTTGGGCGATATACCATAACCACGTAATTTGATTACAAGCCGTTTGTGAGATACGGTGTCAAAAACCTTCTGGAAATCAAGAAACACGGAATCAATTTGAGATCCCTTGTCGGTAGCACTCGGCACTTCGTGTGAGTAAAGAGCGAGTTGTGTTTCCCATGAAAGATATTTTCTAAATCCGTGTAGTATTACTAGGTGAAAACCCGGATGTCCCGTGTTAATTTATCCCATATTCTCGTTAGTCCGTCTCCCCTTTCCTCTCTCTGTCAATTTCTTCATTCCCTTTCCCTCTGTTCGTCTTCTCTTTCCCTCTATTGCCTCATCTCTCTCTCTCTCTCTCTCTCTCTCTCTCTCTCTCTTTCTCCCGCTTCCCGCCTACCCATCCCTCATCCTCTATTTATTTACCTTTGCATCTTCAGTTCATATCAACCTCTATGAAAGTTCACACACATCTGTCAACTTTTCGTAGCTGGCGTATTATAAAAACCTTCGCCAAGAAATCATACATACTTCAGTCAATTTCCATGGTAATTAGTAAAACGGTGTCAAAGTATGTTGTAAGGTAACCTCTGCCACCCCCTATGAAAAGTCATGTAGATAATGATCTTCTTCTTGGTTTGCTGATCAAGAATGCAAAATTTTTGAAGATCAGAATGAAACTGTAAATTTGTCGCATTTCCTAACTAAAGTACCATCCGTCATGTACTATACGACATTTTGTGTAGACAGCAATTTTCCTCTCGTTTTAAGGTCAAGTGTGAAACATTTTTTCGAGATAGGAAGAAAACTATAAAACTCTAGATTTTGCAAGAGTCCGTAAGTAATCGTTCGAAATTTATGTAGAAATGACCTGCTTCTTGTTCTGAAGGTGACATGTGAAAAATTTCAAGATATGACGAAAATTGTAGATTTGTATGAACCGCAAACAAACAAACAAATACACGAAGTGCGGTTTATCATTCATCTCACTGTTATGATGTCATATCTCTTGAAGTAAGAGTCGTACAGTGATAGAATTAAGCCTATAAACTTCGCGAAGTGCAAGCAATATCTTTAATTACATAATTCACAGTCGAATGAACGGTACGACAGCGAACAAAATACGAAAAAATATACAAATAAACAAACAATCCTTTTTAAAAATATTACTTAAACTTGAATTTTTTGTATTTGACACATTTTTTTCCAATTTTGCATCTTGCCTCATTCATGGGGCAGAACGGGTAAAGTATTTTTCTTAAATTATTTCATAAATGTTGAATTTATTTGGAATATCAAAGACAGACCTAATATAGAATAAAGCATCATTCAGACAATGGAATGTGTAATTAAAGAAAAATAAGCAGAAGTCGTTATTTAGTATAAGAAAATACGTTAATGTCATTCTGAAAAATTGTCATTTATTTTTAATGCTTCATAACCACCAAACTTAAAATTATTAATCTTTTTGACAATATTCGTTAATTAGAATTTGTTTTTCATCACCACGGTCTATGCGAGCACATGAATCGTGTGCCTATTTGAAACATTTCTGGCATGCAACTCAGCCCTTTCTACAAATGGAGTAAGAGTCGCCACTACGGGCACAATGAGCTTCCTCGCACACTGTTTTTCTTTTCTACATCACCTGCTACATTTTATTACTGTTAAGGTCTTTGATATCCTCTCCTTTGGGTATTTTCGGTGTACAGTTTAATCTTTTACCTTTGACTAACTCCAAGAGCATTTTGGCAGTTGACTGCTTGTTTTAATAGATACGATCTCTTTGCACCATATTCCTGTCATTTACTTACTTGTGTCGGCATCCTGTATTTCGTTCTTATAAGTAGAATATTTTAATCCGACAGTTTTTCCTTTTCTTCTTGTATCCTGCTATCCCATTCTGCCACGTCCAGTTCCGCCTCAAGAGCACATTTGGCGTTAACAACTCTTATGGAACATTATAACTGACGGGCTTAAACTAATTAAATAAGTAAGGTGTAACAAAGGAAATGTTGTTTAAGGAAACGTGTCATTTAGGTGTGTGCAATTAACAGCTTACTTTGCCTTGAAATTTATCAGACGTCAAAGCAACCGAAAACGTGAAGGAGAACATTTGACTTACACGTCGACTTCAGCGTAAGTGAAAAGGGCTGCCCTACCATCCCCGCTATTCAGAGAAATAGTTACATGTACCATCAATATGATGCAGCACTGTCAAGTCTAGAAAACTTCACAATACCGTACTGCTCCACTATCACGTTCTGCCCCGAGTTCCCCTACACTTGAGCAGTAAATTAACTGACGACGGCCAAAGTAAACAATATAAAATGTAGCACGGTACTGGCAAGAAAACCATTTTTGTAGAAGATACAATTGTTAACTTGGAGTATATATCGAAGCTTAATAAAGTCTTTGCTGAAGGCATTTCCCTGAAGTGTGACCTTATATGGATAGGAGGACGTGGACGGTAAGCCGCCCAGACAAAAAGTGGATAAAAGCCACTGCAATGTGCCACTGCAGACGAATCGTTAAAATTAGATGTGAAGATCGCGCAAGCACAATTGAGAAGAGTAAATTGTGGAATACTCTGACTAAAGGAAGGGATCGGTCGATAGACATAGTTAGACATCAAGAAATCATCGATTCACTATTGGAGGGAAGTGTGGAGGGGGACGGGCGTGAAATAATAGGAGGAGAGCAACAAATGATGGTCAAATCGATGTTCGTTGGCGTGCTTATTCAAGTGAAGTTGTGAAATGGTTTGAGTTTTGGAAAGTTATTTGCCACTAGAAGCTAGAGTACTTACATCTTTCGTCGACAGTTCAAAATGGCGCACTGACACTGCTGTTCGTTGGGCTAGAGAGCCTGCAGCCAATTAAAAGGAAGAAAGAGTTCCATCTGTGGGAAATAACTGAGAATAACGTCATTTCTGAGATGACACAGTGTTGCAAGATGGCGGTAGGGCAGAGATGGTAACGTAAATGGTGAGAAACGTCCTCGACACTGAGCAGCGTTCTTTATCAGCATCCCTAGACTTTATCAATAAAGTTGATCTGTGTGTAGTCTTTGATAAAGACAAAGTGGGTGTCCAACTTACAATCATATCAGTGGTCTTAGAACAATAAAAAATAACTCCACACAAAAATCTGTATTCTCTCCAATACGTCTACGTGTCTGTCTCTCTGCCTGTCTTCGTATCTCTTTCTCTCTCTATCTCTCTCTCACACACACACGCACACACACAAACGCACACACTAATTTCATATTAGTAAATTTTGCTATGTGACGTGACACTGTAGCGCTGCAGCTTTTCGAGATAATGGAGCCAACAGGGGGTGGACAAAGTAATGTGAACACCATCCAATATACTGCATCTTGTTGCAAGTTGGTGTCGCTGCGTACATCTTAGCACTGAGACGTGACTGCAGTGCACAACTGACGTTTGACTAGCAAGAGAATCCTCAGTAATGAAGAACAGAAATAAAGGTGAAGCATCATTGGCGTACAGAAACAGTTGGGGAATCCCATGCCACGATCATAGAAACTAGACATTTGATGACAGGAAGTATGGTCCGATGAATCATCGTTTACTTTGCTTCCTACACACGACCGGGTTTAAGTACCGAAAATCCCAGAGAAGCTTACGATACCACACGCCTGCTCCCTTAATTCGAGCATTAGTGAACCGTTTTGATGAGTTCCGAGAAGAACGTGAGCACCAAATACACACCAGCAACATCGTTGAAGTCATTGGCAGATGCTTTAGTACAGCAATGGAGAACATTCTGTTACAGACTGTAAAGACACTTTACGAATCTGTCCCTCGAAGAGATGCAACTATTCTACAGGCAGATGGCGGGCAAATCTCTTACTAATACTTAAATCAGTGCTTTCCAAACTTTCCCTCATGGGGACTTCCTTTTATAGCTTACAGTTTTGCGCGACACCCTTTCACTAATATAAATACATATGGTAGAATTTAGATGGTTCTAGCGAGGGGGGGGGGGGGTAATGAAGTATCGCTTAAATGTAGTTTGAAACGAAACTGAAATCCTCGTACGCATTGACATGTTTAATATTGATCCTGACTGCAATAATTACGTACATTCAACGCAAGAAAAGGAAACATTAGGAACTACAATGCCTAACTCACACAGTAATACTTGCTTCTTCTACATGCGACCCAACTTCCGAAACACGAAAACTAAATTTCGGAAACCGTTTTTCGCTGTCGCGTGTACATGTCAGGCCCAGATACGATTTTGCTGGATCGATTGAAAACGGCATCTGGAAATTAGCTGCTCGGATTTCTGATTTAGACAGCATAGTGGCTGTTCCCTTTCAGTTCAACATTATCACATTATTTTCGGAAATTTATGACAAGTGGTGAATTATTATTTAAGTTCTATTGTTAGGTTCTTGCTTCACCACGACCTCGGAAATCATGACATATTCGGAAAAAATGGATAAATATTTATGACAAGAATATGAATGTCATTTCTGGTCCCAGAGTCTGTTACATATAGGAAACAGAGATAAAAAATATTAACGCATACCAGGGTTCAAACCAACGATCACTGCATTTAAAATACTACTCTCCGTTAATCACAAACATCGCTACTGAATAGCGTAAGTCAGTGGACAGTTGTTACTGCTTTTACACTCTGACAGCTTTTACATCCACTGTGTCATTGATTGACATTTAATTGTAAGAAACGCTACCGAGGGTGACGTGGCTTTGATAAATCCATTAAAAAACGCTCAGGTGCAGTTTTTTGAGAAGGAAAGCAGACTATAATGAAGGTTCATTCAAGCAGCCACCCGTTCCATGGGAAGAGCTGTTATCGAGTATCAGGAGCAGCTCTGCGCATGCGCAGGTTGCTGGAGTCTGGCAATTGCTTGAACGAACCCTGAGTGTCTACTGCTACTGAAGCAGAGCTGCCGCCTAGCGGCTGAACACGCAATTGATGTGCACCGATCATTCCTTTAATACGTGATCTGTGCTGCACTGAATGAAGAGAAGGATACTTTGTGTTATTTTATGACAAGTTTTTATTTATTTATTTATTTAGAGTGTACATTTTGTTAGTCTCGCGACACCCTTGATACTACTACGCGACACCCCAGGGTGTCGCGAAGCCGGCCGCGGTGGCCGAGGGGACTAAGGCGCTCCAGTCACGGACTGCACGGCCACTACGGTCGGGGGTTCGAATCCCCCCTCGGGCATGGATATTTGTGTCGTCATAGTTCGTAAGTAGCGCGCTTCGGTTGCACAGTGGTAGAGTGCCATACTACAAATCCGAAGGTCGCGGGTTCGATCCCCGCCAGGTCCTAGGATTTTTATCTATCACTTTCCACTTCTTTCACCTCTGGCAGTACTGCTCATGTGAAAAATACCGAGTGGTTCGGAACCCACGTTAAACTGTAGGTCCCCCAATAACTGGCTGGGTAAGTCAGGTCGGAGGAAGGCAACGGCATACCACCTCCAAACAGGACCATGCTTAGTAAAGCACTGTGGTGTTCAAACCAATCTTAGGATTGTTGACTGCTTTACCTTTTAGTTCGTAAGTAGTTCATAAGTAGTTTGTAAGTTTAGGGACTGATGACCCCGTAGTTAAGTCCGATAGACTATACAAACATTTGAACATTTGATTAGGTGTCGCGACACCAAGTTTGGAAAGCTCTGACTTAAATATTGTGAGTATGTTAGGTGATCATATCTTGCCCACCCACTGTACGTCCTCATTTCAAAACGGCCGTCTTCCCTCGTTTGTTTCTCTTCTCTCTCTGTCTCGCTATACACACACCCTTTCTCTCTCTCTTTCGGTATGCAGAGTTATAACTCTTCTCTCTCTCTCTCTCTCTCTTACGCACACACGCACACATACATGCGCGCGCACGAAAATTAGTTGAGATAGCTAGAGTGCTGAACTTGACAAGACAGTGGAGAAAACAAGAAGCGACAAGGCTTCCCTCCGTAGCACTATTGCGAAATTTGGTTGGGCCGGTGTCGTGTCCGAAGACCACGGGTAAGCTGAATTGGTATAGCGAGCCGGGCAAACGAAACCGGTTCCCGGCGAAGAGATTGGAGTCGACGGCCCAGGCGAGGCAGTGGCTTTGTAGCGCAGTGGGCAGAGCGCTGACCAGCGCTGTCCCCTGCTGCCAGATAAGCCGCGCCTCGTAAACACCGGCCCACCAGCTGCTGCGGCCAGCCCCGCAACTGTCAACACACGCCCAACCCACAACACGCGCCGCCCACCCACACAAACTGCTTATCACGAGGTGAGAAAAGATGCGCGACTGCGACATGCACAGGTAGAGATGGTGCTGCGATCGCGAACACAAGGTAGAAAAAGGCGTATAGTAGCTGAGCTGTCCTTTCTATCACTTCAACACCATATCGTGGCAGTCAGCATCGACCATAAACAAATTAAGAAAACTAATCAATTCAAATGTTCAGATGTTTGTATAGCTTATGGGACTTAACTACGGGGTCATCAGTCCCTAAACTTACAAACTACCTAATACTAAGGACGGCACAAATATCCACGCCCGAGGGGGGGTTACGAACCCCCGACCGTAGTGGCCGTGAAGACCGTGACTGGAGCGCCTCAGTCTCCTCGGCCACCGCGGCTGGCTAAGAAAACTAACAGGCACTCTTCTTTTTCTGTGGGAAGACAATTTCGCCGTGGTGGAATGGCCAAGCGCTCTAAGGCGCCTTCCTGCGGAGCGCGCTGTTGCTGCCAGTCGGAGGTTCGAGTCCTCCCTCGGTAGAGAGCGCGCGCTTGTGTGTGTGTTGTCCTTAGGTTAGTTTAAGCAGTTTGTAAGTCTAGGCACTGATAACCACAGAAGTTAAGTTCTATACATTTACAAACATATTGTCGCGTTGAAATGGAAGCAGGCTTGATTTCGGATGTAGGTTAGTAGACTGAACACAGCACTTATACTGAAAGCAGGTGTATTGCGAACGTAACAAACACGCAGCACTGACTGCATCTCGGGCAGAGTGCTCTGCTATTTATACACAGAATGTACCAGAAATTAGAAGAATAGTTAACATAAGAATGAAGTAGAAATTACAAGTAAACATAAGAAGCATGTAGAACATTCTGGAAATATTAATTACAAAGAAATTAATTTTTGCGGATGGACGGGATTGAAACGGCGACCTTCATCACATCAGTCCGTGACGCTACCCCTTGCGCCACGCCGGCAGTTGCTTAACGTAGGGGTTTCGCGGCAATATTCAAGAAAGGCAGGTGTATTTCATTGACGTCAATTTCCAGCAGGGTTTTGGAACATATCCTGTATTCAAATATTATGAATTATCTCGAACAGAATGATCTATTGACCCGACATCAACACGGATTTAGATAATATCGTTCATGCGAAACACAACTAGCCCTTCACTCACACGAAGTGATGAGTGCTATCGACAAGGGTTCTCAAATTGATTCCGTATTTCTTGATTTTCAGAAGGTTTTTGACACCGTAACTTACAAACAGCTTTTAATCAAATTGCGTGGTTGTGATATATCGCCAAAAATTTGCGACTGGATAGGGGATTTCCTGTTATAGAGGACACCGTTTGTAGTAATCGATGGTAAGGCATCGACTAAAGCAGAGGTGATATCGGGCGTTCCACAGGATAGTGACTATGTTAATCTGCTTGGAGACTAACTGCGACTATTCTTGGTATTGATGTATTGAAAAAATATGAAATAAATGCAGGTCCACCATTGTCGAGACGAATCTCATCGTATGAATTTATCTGGATAATGATAAGTCGATAAAATATTTATTTTTAATTTATCGATTTATCAGCCATAATGCAAAGCTTGAACAGATTTTACATGTTTAAAGTGTAGTAATGACGCACTTTAAAAGCCTCATAGATCAAACAGTTTTTGTATGTAGAATGAAATCCGGTCAGTGTAAATACAAACAGTATCAGTATGCGAGCATTAATTTCAGCACAATTGACATCTTTTCTGAAGGAATTAATCGATTAGCACCATTTGCTTGGGCACCAGCTTCAGCTTGTTGTATGATGTAACATCGCTACACCAATAGCTATGTAAATGGCTGCTGGTCCGGAATGAACCAAGAATTCTTCAGATAAACTAGGCAGCCAGCACCAAGACACCTCAAACTGCGGTTCTAGGCGCGAGGTGCTAGCGCGCTGTGAAGATTGCGTGACGTAATTTTAGGTTGGCACGCTGGACTCGCATACTCGCATGCAAGAGGTCGATGTGGGCTTAGTGTCTTTAGGCAGAAGTGGGATTTTCATGCCATTTCTTGGCAAAAAACTGGGACAATTAATCTCCGGTAGAATATCGCTTTTAATTATGATAGTTCCACTTCCACAAATGTAGCCCTTATTAGTATGAGTGATAGTAGTCATAAACAACAGAAAGAATAAGGAAAACAATACACAAGAATAATGCAAGCCTTCAGAAATTTTCTTATGAAGGAATTTATTATTAATAATCAAGATTGGAGAAAGACGTACAGTAAAAATGATCAGAAAAATGTTTTGAATGAACTCAAGAAATCTCGTAAATTCTATACTAGCATCAAATTTCTTTGAAGATGAAATTTCATTTAAAAACTCGGAGTTGCCTAATATGTACCAATAGAATTTTTTATGTAGTTTAACCTGAAATCATTAGAACAGTAGTTTTAGTTATGATTTAACATGGAATGACATGGTTCCTTCTACTGCAGCTATGATTTACTGTCGCCGTGTTTTAGAAGTCACAAAATATCTATTCATTTTTAGTGGAGAATCTGCCGATCGAAGATTGTACCTACGTTTCTCAGAATCCGTGAGACGTTTGAGATCTGCAACACCACGATGTGTCACAGTTACAACACTGTTACATATCTTATATTTGGCTGAAAATCATTATTTGTCACACTGAGCATGAGAATTTGTTCAGAGATTATAACGCTTAAGCTACATGCCTACTCGTTCAAATGTTTGTAAAGCTTAAGGGATTTAACTGCGAGGTCATCAGTCCCTAAACTTACCAACTACTTATGAAGTACCTTATACTAAAGACGACGCAATCATCCATGCTGGAGGAGGGCTTCGAACCCCCGACGGGGAGCGGTCTCGTATCAGAGGATGTAAAATCAGCAAATTCCATTTTTAGTTCATAAAATTAATAGTCACAAAATATTTCAACCATTAATCATTTGAAAATCGGAGCATAGTGCTAGTATCATTTTCTTAAGTCGGAAATCATTTCAAAATCGGAGCAAATTTTTGAGGCTCCCATTCAGACGGGACATATGGTCTCTTTAGGCTCATCAGGTTTCCTTCCGCACCCTAAAAAGATTCCGGATTTCTGTGCTGTATCTAATGACCTCAATATCGACGGGGCGATAAAACCGTATCTTCCTTCCTTTCAAATTGTAGGATGAATTCTTTTTACGCAGTGCGTCTCTCGGACTTGTGATATTTTGGAAGCTTGTTAAAGTAGTGCACGAAGTATTGAAGTACGTAAATTATTATTATTATTTTCTTAAACATTTTATATATTGTACTGTTGCCTGTGGCACGTTAAATGCGGAAATGACGAATGGATGAGGCAAACGTCGTGAGTTTCAAATAGACGTATGCGACTCTTACTCGTATATTGCAAGCCATTCAGAGTAAAGCACCTATTTCCATAATCAAGGCTTTGTATCCTCTCTGACTGCCACTATAAATTACACGGTAAAGAATTTTCTCCATTGTATTCCAAGTTAATGTTATTACCTGCTCCTTTCTCGGTTGGAGAGCACAAACAATGCATGTTTGTGTATATCTGTGTAAGGGGTTAGACTTTGTCTAACCGATTTCGTTGGGATAAATATCTAAGGGCTGAGATTAATCGTAATTTTCGTTCTGAAAGACGGTCGTTGGAATTGTATAAGTATGTATATGCGAGATATCTCACATATTTCACTTTTTTTTTAATATTTCTTTCGTAGTTTGCGTTTGCAAAGTTTTTGTTATATCATGCCGACACTTAAAAAGTCTATGAGCATTACTCCATTGTCTTTGTTCAGTGTTGCCTGTTACTCCTACATGATATAAATTCCAGGCACTTCAGCATTTTAAAAGTTTTATTATTATTATTACTTTTTCATTTATTTCTGCTTGGGACAAATGTGTATTTTGCTTGCAACTATTTTTGTAGAAACTTGTAATTCTTCAATAATTTTTTTGTGTGGAAAAGAGTATCAGTACTGTTTCACGTATGAAGCAGGTATTTGACGCACGTGACACAGGATGTGTCGAAAAGGGTATTGTTCCTGAGAGTATTGTAGCTGGATGATAGCGTACTTAGGAACACGTGATATCTTCTAGTTGTTGTTTCAGTCTAGTTATGAGTTCAGAAGCGAGTGAGGGTGTGCACACTAGAGACCGCTATAAGCATTTACTGAAATTTCTTACTTTTATAGTTTGTTTGTCGTGAGGCATGAAATTGTGTTTTGTGCAGAGTTTATGAATATTGTGAGTTTTATTATTTGTATTAAAGCGCTGTTCAACGTTTCAGAGTTATTTAGAGTATACTGTTAATTCTTCAGTTGCAGAGATCTATGACGGGTAAAATTCTGTGTATTTTTAAAAAACGAGTTTCATATATTGTGGACAGTCAAGCATTATTTAGTCTATTGTGCATAATTTTTACCTCGAAAGGAAAGGTCGTATATGTCTATAATCAGATTCATGCCTCTAACAAGGCCAAACACGCCAGATCCCTTGCGGCAATACAGTCGCAGCTGCGAGCAAGAGGGAGTGCCGCGGCAGAATAGCCGAGCGCACTAAGGCGCCCAGCTGCGGTGAGTGCGGCCGTTCGTCTACATCGGTTTGAGTCCCCTCTCGGGCATGGATGTTTGTGCCGTCCTTAGTATTAGCTACTTCATAAGCGGTTTGTAAGTTTAGGGATTGATGACCCCGTAGTTAAGTCCCATAAGCTCTACAAACATAAAAAAAGAACTTTAAATCTTCCTATATCCAGTGGCAAGCGCAGTGTGGTTTTTTTCCTTGTTTGGTTGGGATAGGGGACTAAACTGCTAAGGTTATCAGTCCGCCGGTGGGGCGGTAGGAGTGAGGATTAGGAAAGGAAGGGAGGGGGAAAGGAAATGCAGTTCAGGTAGGAGAAAAGGAATGAATACTGCATTAGCTCGGGGCCCCGTGCTCGCCATGCACGTACTAACTAAGAACCGTGAGCAACCTGGGGGTTTCTTTCTGAAACGCCATATATATGACAGTAGGATATTGGCGCACCGGTATGACTCAACAGCTATCTTGTAAGTAAACTATAATCGGCGTCACCTACGAATGCGGTCCAGTTTTCAGCCGATCTCCATTACCGCAATGACAGCCAATAACGTTCATTCCGTAGGCGCGTGGCTTGCCGCGAGGTACGCAGTGCTTCTCCCGCAGGCTCTGCTTCTGCGCTCGGCCGTAGCTCCTCCCTTCCACATGTCCCAAATCGCTCCGCTTCTATGCGAGGAAGCGCCTTCTTATGTGACGCCAGCTATACAAACTCAACACACCAATGACATCACATCGTGCGCTTCAAACCCTGTCGTGCTGAATGGCTGGCTATTATCAGCTACATTCCTCCCCCACAGCTTCGCCGGCTGCGCGGGAATGGCCGCGTGGTCTAGGGCAGTGGTTCTCTTCAGGAGCGTCACCGCACTTTTAAAATAACTCAGTAAGGTATCGTATCGGCTGAAAAAAAGTGTATTTCGTAATTCTTATTACTTTCATTGTGTTATTTTTCACTCAATAAAAAAGTAACAATTAATATCTCTTGCTTCTTTATTTAAAATGAGAATCGTTACCAATTCATTTTTTAACATTAAGGCTTTTACGAACTGGCAATTTTACGTTAGGCCCACTAAAGGTTGTTTATGAAAGACCATTACTTAATATCGATACTTATTTCAGGTGTTCCTTTCAAGAAATTCCGCTGCGGTGGAGTGGCCGAGCGCATTAAGGGGATATGCTCCGATGCGCGAGGCCGTTCCCCGTCGGGGGTTCGAATCCTCCCTCGGACATGGATGTTTGTGCTGTCTTTAGTATAAGTTACTTTATAATTAGTTTGTAAGTTTAGTGACCGATGACCCCGCAGTTAAGTCCCATAAGCTTAAGAGACATTTGGACAAGGAATTCCTGATTGTTATCGATAAGAAAATCGTTTATAGAGGACAACCCTAAAACCTAAAACTTTAATGATCTTAAGACCTACTGTTGAAACTATCAGGTGACTCTTTTTCTTGAAAATTTTCTTTAAAGGCTAAAACGTTGTCCCATTTTGGTAACAATAAAGAGAGAGGTTCGAAAACTTATGAGTATGAATGAATTATCGTATTCACAACTACTTACTTATGCGAGAGTGCATTTTCTAAATTTCAATAAAAAAAAATCTTTGCATGAAATCCGATTTACGGCAGAATTCCGATCCAGCTACAGAACGTATCATTAACACCAAGACTAAACAATACCACAGATCTTGTTGAGTTTACCATTTAACTAGTGTAAAATGAATTTCTTATTGAAGGCAATGTTACTCCCCTTCTTTAATAGAATTTCCTTCGTCATTTTAAAAATATCAGACAGCAATTCTTGATACATGTCTACAAGATGATGAGAAATGATCTGTTCCGGCCCAATCACAAAATACATAAATAAATAAAATAAAATAAAAAATCTCGTAAAACTCAAAAAGGCTGCTATCACGCCACCGTACCATCAGATTAGCTAAGGATCTGCTCTCCATCAATTTTAGTCTGAAGCAATGTAGTGCTAGAATCTATTAATAGGCATATTAATGTGGCTAATAAACCTACTGACTTCGTCGTACCATGCAAAATCTGCAAAACTGATAATACATGCAGGCTTTGTCATACGTGCAGATTTACTATTTAAATGAGGTAAATTCCAAGAGTCCAATATGAGAGTGGCTCGGAACAATAGATAGCCGGCCGCGGTGGCCGAGCGGATTACGGTGCTCCAGTCACGTTCTGCACGGCCAATACGGTCGGGGGTTCGAATCCCCCCTCGGGCATGGATATTTGTGTCGTCATTAGTATTAGCTAGTTCGTAAGTAGTTTGTACGTTTAGGGACTGATGACCCCCTAGCTAAGTCCCATAAGCTCTACAAAAATTTTGAACAGTAGATAATGTTCCACGTTTCTAAGGAGTGCCAGTAGCGAGCGTATCAAGTTGACATTGTTAATGATTGTACTACTACATTGAGTAAGGTGGTACAAATTCGGTATAGGTACAATTCCGATCAACATAAGGTTTCGCGCCATTTTTCAGTCTCGTAGTGTTGGTAGCACTTGCCTTTGTGTGGCGTTGTAGTGTAGCAGGTTTCTACAGCTCCTCCTTTCTTTTCCAAGATTACACCACTTACTGGTACGGAGATATATTTTTCTGGTTAAGAGGTACGTGGAAGCTACTTAGCCGAACTCGCACTTATAATTTTTCCAGTTTCCATGCGCTTGCAAATTTTATTTTATGCAATGTCTGGTACCACGAAGTACGCATTGGTGCTCGAGGAAAAAAGTGCTCCTTATGCGGAAGATGCCAGTGAACAAATTTGTACCAGGAAGTGATCACAATTGTACCTAGTCTGGTACATTTTCTATCAATTTTTCTCCATTCTGTAACCTTTTTTGTGTTTATATCTACATTTGTAATTGTATAATATTTGTGTTTCATATTCATTAAACATGCACCCCCAATTGGTTAGCCGTGCGGTCTAATGCACCGCTTTCCGAGACGGGGAGGCGTACAGGCCCCGGTTCGAATCCGCCCGGCGGATTAACGAAGGGGTTGAGAGTGCCGGCCAGCCTGGCTGTGGTTTTTAGGCGGTTTTCCACATTCTCCTAGGTGAATACCGCGCTGGTCCCTAATCACCGCCTCAGTTACACGATTCACAAATATTTCGTATCACTTTACACTTTTCACCCATATAACACTATACACAGACATTTGGGGTACACATTTCCTCCCGGGGGGGCATGGGGTGGCGACGGGAAGGGCATCTGGCCACCCCGTAAATATTAACACACCAAATCCGATTAACAAAGGCGACCCTGCTTGTGCGGGAACATGGTTCAAGAGAGAGAGAGAGAGAGAGAGAGATTCATTAAACACCCAAGAAAAAGTGCCATAGTTAAAAATATGTTTTTCTCGATATATTTCCAGGTACAATAACATTTGTCCGAAATGATCGCAATTGTACCACCTTACCCTATGGTAAATAAATTTCCGAATATACTCATTTAACGTCTTCGAGCATTTGAAGGACGTAGAAGCAGAAGTTATTAAGTCGCTATTTCAAAGACTTAACAGCATCTGTTGTTGTGTGCTTCAGTTCTGTTACACGTTCATAGATGCTAGAATACTAATAGGGCGTCTCACAATTTGTTTGGTGTGTATTTCAAGGTCTGATCAGGTCTTCGGTCGTTGTTATTCTTTGCAGTCCATATACTGGTTTGATGCAGTTGTGCACTTTACACTGTCCTGTGGAAGCCTCTTCACTCGGAATAAGAATGGCTGCCTACATCCTTTTGTGCCTGCTTAGAATAATAATGTAGCACGCTGTATGCAATATCCTTTCTGGATGCACTGCTCTTGCCCAGAACCCTTTTATCAGTCCAAGCTTTGCGTTATTCTTTACTACTACTGACGTTACGAATTCTCTCATTTCGGATAAATCCTCAGTATTATCCTTATGTACGATGTACGTCCACAAAGTAAGTTCCGTTAAAAAAAGAAAAACATTTATTGTACAAAAATCTACAACTGTTAACTACTTTTGTACACAGTTTCCGAAATTTTGCAGGCACTTGTCATAGCGTGGCACTAGTTTTTGTATGTTTTCTTCATAGAAGGTTGCCGCCTGTGTATTCAACCATGTGGTGACGGACAATGATCCTTTCGTTAGAGGGGAGGGGTGGGCAAGTTTGTGGCCCTTACTCTTACAGGAATTAGGACATAGTGACTACGAGTTTGAGTACTGCGGGCAGTCTGGAAGTTTGTGTCTGACGGGAGGCGTGCTTAGGTAGTCCTTGCAGGTGCGGTTATCACTGTGTCCCCAGTGGTGTAGTAGTCAGTGCAACTACCAAGAAAGCCAGAGACCCGGACTCGAATCCCGACTGGGTACACATTTTCAGCTTTGCCAATTCATAGTTGATGTCATATATTCTATGAATATAAAAAAAAATAACAACTGCAGGAACAGAAGTGACGTCTGTTTTTTCGGAGCAGATGTCATATATATATATGTGTTCTTTCAACTCATCATCATCATCATCATCGATGGAGTGTTGACCACCAACGACAGATTTTACGTGTAAGAAGAGATGAAAGTCGCTAGGTGCGAGGTCCGGGCTGTACGGAGGATGATCAAACTCGTCCCAGTGAAATTCCCGTAAGAGTTAATTGTTCACATTCGTCGTATGAGGTTGGGCATTACCGCGGAAAAAACACCACCTTTTGACAGTAATCATAGGCGCTTGTTCTGTATTGCGCAGAGCAATTTCTTAATGGTGTCGCAGTAACCATGTGCATTGATTGTTTAGCCTCGTGGTAAGAAATCAATCAGCAAAATGCTTCTTCCACCAACACGGCTAGGTGTGGATCGAGGGCCACCGACGTAGCAACCTCGGCTGCGAAGGCGGGTTGACGGTTCGTGCTGCATGGCAATGCCTGCACGTAGTCACTGCTCAGAAGGCGCCACCGAAGCGTGAAAACAGATAACCCGCAGTGATGGCCCTACTTTATCGCGGCTCCGAAGAAGAATCTAGGCGGTTCCTCGGTGGCGAGTAAATCAGATGCTTGCCAAGGCGTGGCGGCGCGGCGCGGCGTCACATTTTACGCTCCACTGGCGGGAGTTCCGTCGCGGGCACGCGCGCTGCGCCCAGGCGCCGGCCGAGCACGCACAGCGACGTGGCGGGCTACCGCGGGCTCCCACTGCGCTTCGAAAGCTTTTTTATTCCGCCCTTCTGCTCTATGAGGCGTGCCGATTCCTTTGAAGAATGCTCAACTTTTCTGACATCTGCTTGGGTAACAGAACTGCATAAAGAGCCACAAGCAATACGTGGGCCATTTAGTAGTTTTTCACCATTTGTTGTCAGTTTTATGTTTTCACTAGTCGTCCTGGGAATGCTTCGCAATTGCTAATATGTATGTACTCTTGCTTTGAACGTCAAATGTGCAAAAATTTTTCGCAATCGTACGAATGATGTTGATATCCCAAAGAAAAGAGCTCCTTCAGTTTTCCCTAAATTTTACTACTTTCTGGCCAACTGTCCCATAATTTTACTGCTCTCAAAGCTTCCTCTCGTTTTGAACGTCGAATGTGCAAAATTTTATCGCAATCAGATAAATGGTTTTGATATTTCATAGAAAAATCTCTATTTTTTCTGAATTTTCCAATTTTCCGGGAAACATTTCCAAAATATTTTTTCATAAGAACGTTACTCTTGCTTTGAAAGTCAAATATGCAAAATTTTATCGCAATCAGACGAATGATATTGATATTCAATTGAAAAAAAAACCTCTTTAAGTTTCTCGCGAATTTTTAAAATTTCCGGGTATCATTCCAAAATTTTTAGTTCATCTTTCGTTGAACGTCAAGTGATCAAAATTTTATAGCAATTGGTTGAACGGTTCTCAACTTATGGTGTTAAGTACATTTAGAAACACATTGAAAAAGGAACTTGATTCAAATTTTGCGACTTTGATTTTAACTGCCCATCTTTTTTTTTGTTTTTTGATTTTTACTCAAAACTTTTCCAAGACCATAAGGAACAAAAGGAAAAAAAAGGAAAAAAAAAACAACAACAACAACAAAAGAATCACCCCTCTCCGCCGTGCGAATAGACAGTTATAGTGCTGAATTCAATCAAAAACACATTGAAAAACGCTCTTTCAGCTTTTCTCAAATTTTCCAGTTTACCGGTAGATTTTCCAAAAACTTTTTATCATACAAACCTTGTCTTGTCAAGCCGTACTCAAGTGATGCTGTTACAACCAATTAGCAATTGAGCTTTATTCATAGAAAAAAATCATTTTCGGTTTTTCCTAAATATTCCTACGTTCTGGGCGACTTTTATTTGATGCGAACCCTCCTCTTGCTTTCAACATGAAATGTACAAAATCTTATCGCAATTGAGTTTTATTCACAGAAGAGAATCATTTTCGGTTTTTCCTAAATATTCCTACGTTCTGGGCGACTTTTATTTGATGCGAACCCTCCTCTTGCTTTCAAAATGAAATGTACAAAATTTTATCGCAATTGGACGAACAGTATTGATAGCTAGCAGTAAAAAGCCGTTTCAGTTTTTTCCGATTTTCCTCCTTTTCCGGACAACTTTTCCATATTTTACCACCGTTTAAACCTTTCCTGAACTTGCACGAATATTTCAAGACTAAAATTAGCCAAATCGGTTCAGCCGTTCTCAAATTTTAGCGAGACTAACAAACAAAAAATTCTTGTAAGTTTGATTTTTTATGAGGTTCTGAGCTGCCGAAAAGTTGGGCCCCTTAGTGTCTCTTAGCGTCGCTGTGTGTAAAGTGGAAGCCAGAACTTCCGTCGCTGTTTCATAGCAGCGGTAAGGCTTATTGCATATGCACCGATTTTGGACGGCCGCGCGGCCGGTATAATGTCAGCCGGTCGCGGTGGCCGAGGTGACTGAGGCGCTCCAGTCACGGTCTGCACGGCCACTACGGTCGGGGGTTCGAATCCCCTCTCGGGCATGGATTTTGTGCCGTCCTAGTTAGTAAGTAGTTCATAAGTAGTTTGTAAGTTTAGGGACCGGTAACCCCGTAGTTAAGTCCCATAAGATTTACAAACATTTGAACATTTGGTATAATGTCGGCCGTTATTTTATCGGTGGAGCGCCGCTTGCACACACGCCGGAATTTTACCGGCCAAAAGAGCAGTCGCTTGCCTATCCAAACATAAATTAATGAATTCCAATCGATATTGTCTAATATTATGACAAATGCCAGACTAATGACTAATCAAGTACCGAATCACACATTAGTATATCAGTTACGAAAAGCATTTTTTTTTCTTTGCTCTCCATTTCCTCAAAATCCTCATTCAGTTCGCAGCGCCGCGGCGGATTAGCCGTGCGCACTGGAGAGCCGTGCTGCGGTGCCCGCGGCCGTTCGCCGTCGGGGGTTCCTTAAAACCCTCATTCAGTGTGATAATGTTGAGAAATACTTGAATTTGAAAATGATCAGAGATAATGGAGAATAAGGGGGAGGAGAGTCATCTTTTATTACTAGGCGCTTCGCGTAATTGTAGTCCATTCAACGTCCATTCAACATGAAGGGTTTAATTTTCGTCTTCTATGTTCATTCTTTAGATAATCAAAAGTATAGTGCAGGAATTTAGTATGTTTTTAGTGTACAAAAAACGTAGGAAGTGTGATGGAGACAATCTAGATTTTTTGATTTACAGTGTATAATGTACTAGCTGGTTTTTCTTTTGTTGGTAGTAAAGAATGATTGGAGTTTATCGGAAAAGGAGTAATGCCTCTCTGGAAATATTTGTATATGGGATTTTTAAGGTGTAATCAACAATATTGTTTAAGTTCACATACTCCATTTATGAAGAAAATATAAAGTGTATCAGTTTAAATTCAAACCTCAGGTTTGTTTCGTGTTAGTCATTGATCCCGAACATCAATTAATAATTTTTAAAATACTACAGAGAAAATTTGTGTACTTAGTAGATTCACATTGCACACCAGCGAATTCCATTGCTAAGTTTTGATCTTGCAGCAGCGGCATTTTTTGCAGTTGCACATGTTGTTTACTTGCACACAGATAGGCCATAAAATCAGTGTAAACCGTTGTGTGAGATAATTCAGGAATAATTGTCGAACTCACATCTAATTGGCAATCAATTACTTCTGCAGCAAGCTGGTGTTCTGTTGTCCAAACAAGTGCAATGTTTAATGGGACAGCTGATTTTCTACCAGAGGTCAAATTGCCTATTCTATGAATAAAGTCACAGGGTCAGAATTTGTTTTTGTTACATACTTGGTTTTGTTCAAAGTCTTGCTTAACTAATTGGCTAAAGTGTTCAGTCAGCTTAGCAAGTTTGAGTTGAAGCGCAGATTCACTTACAGCAACAAATACACACACAACTACACACGACACAATTGTTCGAGAAGCCACATTCAGGCAATTCCATTGACAAGCAGCGATTACGATACTAAACATTATTATTTTAATTACAATACAAATCATTATACATTTATTTGATCAGTAACAATCATGACATTATTTTATTCATTAACAACTTTCTCTGTCCTTATTATATTGTCTAATTATGACCTGGAATTTCGATTATCAGAGGTTCCAACTTTTGAATATGGCAAATAGGAATGCGACCTAATATGTATGAACATGTGTGTGTGTGGGGGGGGGGGGGGGCGTCCAAGGTGAATAATGAATCATCAAAATTGTGAGATCAGTTTCTGTAAGTTTGCAGATGAGATAGGGGCAGCACATTACTACATCACTCTGATGTGTACAGTACGAATGTGTGTGATTGTGGGGGAGCAAACCTTGACAGTTAAATGTTTTCTTCCTCAGAAATGAACCTTTTAAATTTTGTGATTTCCAGATTAATATTTATTTATATGGGCTATAGATGTATATCTAAAAGAATCTACTCGTTAAAAATTGCACACAAACACAAGATAACGTAAAATCATAACTTAAGAGTATCTCCATCCACATCCTCCTCTGCCAGCATGTTACTAGGCATAATTAAATCATTCTCACTATTTTTTTTAAGCATTCATGAAAATTTAATGCATTTAGAGAACCTGAATTGACAGTGGAGCTCTTAAAACGTGAATAGTACAACCTAATCGCTTTCTTGGCATAGCTCAACTGCTTTTCCATAAATTTTAACTGATGGCATATATTTTTTTTTGAAGAAATCATTTTAATATTTTTCCACAAGAAATGAAATCAATGTTGAAGTGCTAACAGTTTGTCGGAATTCTGTTAGGCTTTAAACACACAATGCTAAAAACTCAGTGGCTGAATTAATCTGTGGCACCAACATAGTTCTCATAATCAGTATGGACAATCCTGCAAAAATGTGTTTTGCCCGAGAAGTCCTCAAATTGGGAAATGTTACACCATGTGATATCTGCTCGTTCATGAAAAACATCTTGTAGTGGACAAAACTAAAAGCTACTGAAATCTTCTTTTAGTCCTTCAATCTCACTAGAAGATTGGAAACTTGAGTAATATTCCACAGCCTGAAAATCGTAATTTGAATCACTCCAATCGTAAACTTGTAATTTTAAACAATTTTCGTAATAATTACGATTAAATCGTAATGGTTGGAACCTCTGGATTATTCATGTGAAACTCAGCTTGCCCTTTTCTCACATGACATCTTGCGAGCCATGGACGAAGGGCAACAGGCGGATTGTGTTTTTCTCGACTTCAAAAAGGCGTTCGACGCGGTGCCACACTGCAGACTGCTAACGAAGATACGAGCTTATAGGATAGGTTCACAGATTTGTGACTGGCTGGAAGACTTCCTAAGTAATAGAACGCAGTACGTTGTTCTCGACGGCGAGTGTTCATCAGAGACGAGTGTATCGTCAGACGTGCCCCAGGGCTATTATTTTCTATCTATATGAATGATCTGATGGACAGAGTAAGTTGTAATTTGCGGCTGTTTGCTGATGATGCTGTGGTGTATGGGAGGGTGTCGTCTTTAACTGATTGTAATAGCATACAGGATGACTTAGATAAAATTTCTAGTTGGTGCGAAGAATGGCAGCTAGCTCTCAATGTAGAAAAATGTAAGGTGATGCGCATGAGTAGAAAAAGCAATCCCATAATGTTCGAATACAGCATTATTAGTGAGCTTCTTGATGCTGTCGCGTCGTTCAAATATATAGGCGTAACATTACAGAGCGATATGAAATGGAATGAGCATGTAAGGACAGTTGTGAGTAAGGCGGAGAATTTTGGGAAGATGTACTTCATCTGTAAAGGAGACCGCGTATAAAACGCTTGTACGACCACGTCTTGAGTATTGCTCAAGTGTTTGGGCCCCGCAGCAGATCAGTTTAAAGGAAGACATAGAGGCGGTTCAGAGGCGAGCAGCTAGATTTGTTACCGGTAGGTTCGACCAATGCGCGAGTGTCATGGAAATGCTCCGGTAACTCAATTGGGGATCGCTGGAAGAAAGGCGACATTCGTTTCGTGAATTTCTGTTAAGTAAATTTAGAGGGCCGGAATTTGAAGCTGAGTGTAGTACGATCTTGCTGCCGCCTACTTACATTTCTCGTAAACATCACAAAGACAAGATAAGAGAAATTAGGGCTCTTACGGAGGCATATAGGCATTTTTTTTCCTCGTTCAATTTGGGAGTGGAATAGGAACGAAAATGCCTAGTAGTGGTGCAGTGTACCCTCCGCCACGCACCTTACGGTTAATTGCGGAGTATGTATGTAGATGTAGATATCAAGTGACACTTTGTTTTACCTAAAAGGAGACAATGTAAGGAATAAAAAGCCTTCATTTGGGGCGCAAGCTGTATACTGTAGTATCGCAGGCTGCCCGAGCTATTTCACGTTTCCACTTCAGAGACCTGGGAAGGCTGTGAGCGCGTTAACTGAGCACCCCCGCAAGGCGGCGCAGGTTGCGCGGGCTTCCATCGCGGCCTTGGAAACACAGCAGCGGCGCTCACGCAGGTGCTGACGGCGAATTATGCAAAGCGGCCGCTGCTCGAACAAGACGTCACGAGCAGCCTGCTCGTCGCCCACGGCTCCCACCGCGGGCACCACTGCTGCTACGGGCGCCTCAATGCCCAAGTGGGGTGGTACTACCAATGCAAAAGTCACCTATTGCAGTTTGGAGTTCCCACAATACATTGCTTGTTAAGTGTAAACGGAAACATCAGTTCAGGAAAAGGAGATATTCAAGTGTGCAAGAACTACAGGGGAATTAAGCTAACTTCCTATACAATCAAGATCTGGGAGATAATTATGCATAAAAGGATCAGGGAAGAACAGAAATCTCGGATAAGCAGTTTGGGTTCATGCCAGGCAGAGGAGCCATGGATGCAATCTTTATCAGAAGCCTGAGAGCGAAGGGTGTGCCAGAAAAATATGTTCGTCTGGTCAAAGACATGTTTGATGGTGCGTGCTCCAAAGTAAGATCTAGTGTTGGAGTGACTGAGAAGTTCCCTATCATGGATGGACTGCATCAAGGGTCGGCACTAAGTCCATACTTGTTCAATATAGTAATGGATGTGCTGACGGAAGGAGTGCGGGGTCTGGCTTTATGGTCGAGTAGTTTTGCAGATGACGTGGTGATAGTGGTGGAGAGCAAAGAAAAGGTAGAAAGAACACTGGAGAGACGGAAAATGGAGGTCTTAGAGTTAGCAAGAAGAAGACCGAATACCTGTGGTTTGGTGGAAGAGATGGAAAAAATTATGTTGGCAAATGCTCAGTTGGAGAGAGTTCGAGAATTCAAGTTCCTGGGTTCGTATGTAACCAGTAAAGGAGATTTAGAGAAGGAGGTAAGCCACATGATCCAGGCTGGATGGACGAATTGGAAAAGGGTATCAGATGTGCACTGCGACAAAAGAATAAAACAGTATTATGTTATCCAATGCTCCTGTGCGCTGTCTCGGGAGTTAGTAACATCGACTTGGTGATTAATGTGTGGCTGAAGAACGGAGAATGAAACTGCTGCAGCAAGTGGTACGACCAGCAATAACATTTATGTTATTCCTTCTAACAAAAATTTGACCTTTGTTCCAAATATGTTGCGATTTTCGAGAATATGGCTAGAGACAAAACTATGGGAACGTTTAAATTGCTGGTAAGTTAAATGAGTATCAATGGCATTTACACGATTCGATAGTTTATTTCCGTATATCTCGTGATTTCCGAGTGTATGGAAAGGCTGATATTTCTTGTTTCTCCCCAATATTTTTCTGCTTAGTTTAGAATATGCCGCGAGAATGTGCTTACACCGATATTCCTTACTTCTCACCAATATTTGGTAGTCTATTTCTGAATATGTCACGATTACAGAGTGTGTGGTTCACTAAGACCCTAACAGTATATCTTTAATTTCTATTGCAAGTGTATACGAAATACTCAGAACACTGTCGCCTGCTGGCATCTCTACCTCCGTACTTTTTTTTCCACTACTGCCTGCGATTATGGACTCGCTGCTTATATAATATAGCGGGTCGGTCTTCCACAACGGTCTCTTAGCCGCCACACTGGTCGTCTAGACATATATGGAATAGAGGACCAGTTTGCCGTTGCCTGTGTCCCACTCCGTGAAGGTGGAACTGTGTTGTGAGAAGTTTGCAGTATTTACTCAGCAGCTACTATATACTTTTAATAAATTAATTACAATAATAAAGAAATACGTATGGGTTACAATTATATAAAAGAAACATATAAATGCAATAGCATAGTTAATTATACAAAATTCGGAACAAAGTGTACCTAATAATGTAAAGAAGAATAATTAAACATTTAGCTACAGTAATATAAAGGTACTTTTAATTATAATGAAAAACAGTCAGATAAATTGCTTGCTGGAATCATAGAAAATTACAATTCTGATTTAGAATATATTCCATGTATCTGACTTATAAAGGAAAATACAATATAATACCAGTTTAATTATTAAATTTCTTACAATGAAGTGAATTAAAAATACAATGGAAATACAAAAGTTGAAGGTGATAATATAAATGGAACTAAAATCAACAGTAAGTTTTTAAGATTTCAATTTTACTGTTAAGAAATCATTCATTCGTTCCATCTAAACAAACTACTACAGTTGAATGTTGAAATGTTTGTATAGCTTATGGGACTTAACTACGGGGTCATCAGTCCGTAAACTTACAAACTACTTATGAACTAACTAACACTAAGGACGGCACAAATAACCATGCCCGAGGGGGGATTCGGATCCCCGACCGTAATGGCCGTGCAGACCGTGACTGGAGCGCCTCAGTCCCCTCGGCCACCGCGGCCGGCAACAGTTAAGTATCTTAATTCCTAAGCGCGTAAAAAGATATAGTAAATAAAGTGAAAGTTTTAGATCTTTGCCTAATGCCAACAGTTAGTACCTCTGGGAAAGGTTTTTTTATTTTTATTTTTTATTTTATTGCTCGCACGGCGCGGAGATCGCCACTTTGTGGGCACACAGTAGATGCCGGTCGCCGTGGCCGAAGGGAGTGAGGCGCTCCAGTCACTGTCTGCAGGGCCACTACGGTCGGGGGTTCGAATCCCCCTCGGGCATGATGGATATTTGTGCCGTCCTTAGGGTAAGCTAGTTCATAAGTAAAAAAATAAAATATTTGTAAATCTATCGGGCCAAACAGCGTGGTCATCATTCCGTAGCTTACAAACTACTTAAACCTAGGTAAACTAACCTACGGACAAACACACACACCCATGCCCCAGGGAGGACTCGAACCTCCACGGCAAGCAACCGCGCGCTCCGCAGCGAGACGCTTTAGAGCGCTCGGCTACTCCACCGCGGCTGTTCATGAGTAGTTTTTAAGTTTATGCACTGATGACCCCGTAGTTACGTCCCATAAGCTACACAAACAAAACACAGTAGATGTAGGACAGGGAGAGAAGGTAGTGGCAGTGGTACAGAAAGTACCCTTCGCCACAAACCGTGAAGTGGATTCCGGAATGTAGATATGCATGCAGAGAGAGAGAGAGAGAGAGAGAGAGAGAGTGGGAGAGGGGGAGGGTCAGGGGGGATGGTGGGAGGTGAGGAGGAAGTGCAGGACGTAAGTGGCTGTGATTGGTGGCGGCTTCCGCCGTGAGAACTCGGCCGCAACGTCAGCTCGGCCGTCGAGCCTGGCTAGCGTGCGCGCAGCCCCTCTGCCTTATCGCCCTGGGCCTGGCTGCTAGCGGCGGAGCAGGCACTGACAGGCCTGGCGGCTGCGTGTTCCGCGGCGCCGCACCGCGCCGTCTCATTTGAATATCCACCGCGTCTCACGCCAGCAGCCAGGCAGCAACACGGCGAAACGCGAGCATCTCACTGAACTGACTGACTACACAAGAGGTATTTCCAAACACAAAGCTTTTCTTACTCCAAAGGAGGTAACTTCGAATACTGAGAAGGCAGACGAGGCAGACTTGGGCAGAAGGTGCTAGTGAGGGGTAAGCAAGCCTTTGAGTACAACAGTGCTATTTCAGTATGAAATAATTAATTTTGATCCGCAATTCTGTTTGTGTAACTAGAGAGAAGGAGAGATACCAAATAGGCAAAAAGACATTCCAACTTCAACGAATTATATACAGAAGGATGGAAAAGCTGGTAGAAGCCGACCTCGGGGAAGATCAGTTTGGGTTCAGGTGAAATGTAGGAACACGGGAGGCAATACTCACTTTACGGCTAATCCTAGAAGATAGATTAAGAAAAGGCAAACCTACATTTCTAGCTTTTGTAGATTTGGAGAAGGCTTTTGACAATGTTGATTGGAATAAACTCTTTCAAGTTCTGAAGCAAGCAGGTGTAAAATATAGGGGGCGTAAGGTTATTTACAACTTGTACAAAAACCAGACAGCGGTTGTCAGAGTTGAAGGGCATGAAAGGGATGCAGTGGTTGGAAAGGGAGTAAGACAGGGTTGTAGTCTTTCTCCATTGTTATTCAATTTGTACATTGAGCAAGCTATAAAGGAAAGCAAGCAGAAATTTGGAGAAGGAATTAAAGTTCAGGGTGAAGAATTAAAAACATTGCATTTTGCCGACGACATAGTAATTCTGTCAGATACAGCAAAGGACCTGGAAGAGCAATTGAACGGAATGGACAGTGTGCTGAAAGGGGAATATAAGATGAACATTAACAAGAGCAAAACTAGGGTAATGGAGTGCAGTGTAAGAAAATCAGGTGATGCTGAAGGAATTAGATTGGGAAACGAAGCAATAAAGGAGGTAGATGAGTTTTGTTACTTGGGCAGTAAAATAACAAATGATGGTCGCAGTACAGAGGATATAAAATGCAGAATGGCAATGGGTAGAAAAGCGTTCTTGAAAAAGAGAAATTTGTTAACATCGTATATTGATTTAAGGCCTTTCTGAAGGCATTTGTATGGGGTGTTGCCTTGTATGGGAGTGAGACATGGACGATAAACAGTGCGGACAGGAAGAGGATTGAGGCTTTTGAAATTTGGTGCTACAGAAGAATGCTGAAGATTAGGTGGGTGGATCGCATAATTAATGAGGAGGTACTGAACAGAATTGGGGAGAAAAGAAATTTCTGGCATACCTTGATTAAAAGAAGGGATAGATTGGTAGGACACGTTCTTAGACATCAAGGAATTGTGAATTTAGCGCTGGAGGGAAGTGTGTGGGGTAAAAATCGCAGAGGAAGACCAAGAGATGGATACAGTAAGCAGATTCAGACAGATGTAGGTTGCCGTTCTTATGTGGAGATGAAGAGGCTTGCTCAGGATAGGGTATTGTGGAGAGCTGCATCAAACCAGTCTCCGGACTGAAGACCACAACAACAAACAACAACTTCAAAAAAGTTTTCCTCGTGTTAGTTGGTCGTATTTGCAAATAGACTCAGTGGCGGCGCCAGGCGTCGGCGACGTCGGCAACCGCCGACGGCCTCGCTCCTGTGAGGGCCTCGCAAAACATTGTTAAAATTTTAGTTTTTTTTTTACTTTTTTTCCTTGTTATTTAATGGCGCTTTTCAACTGCTAGGTTATGTAGCGACAACTTACATCTAACATACACTAGCCTAACCAAAGGACGAACACAAAATCCGCATCCAAGGTTGGGATTCGACCTCCGACGAGAGCGATCTCGCTCACCGTGGTATGACGCCTTAGTGTGCTCGGTCATTTCCGGCCGGCAGCTATTCAGTTGTCCGTATTTATTTCCGTACGAGTGCAGCAGTGATGCAATTTTTGTTAAATACTTGCAAAACAACATCTTCAGTACATTTTTAAAAACAATTTGGAAAAAAGTATATCCAAATGCTTATATAACAATCAGAATCATGCTCACAGTTCCAGTCAGTACAGCTTCGACCGTGAGAAGCTTCACAGAGTTAAAATTGATTAAGACTTACTTGAGAAGTACAGTGAGCCAAGAAAGACTATCTGCGTTGTCAGTACTATCAACTGAAGCCGAAATAGCGGCTAGTATTAATTATGATGTGATCTTAAAAAATTCAGTGAGGTGAAAAGCCGAAAAGTTTCTCTATTTTAATTTGTGTTTGTTTATTGTAATTCTTGTGATTGGAATAATACTTTTATATTAATAAAATTTTAGTATAATGATTATTGGTGTATAATTCAGCTCATTTTATTTAACATCTTCTTCCTTACTGAAAAAATGAAAGGGGCCTCGCAAGGGCGAGTTCGCCGACGCCCAGTTTTCGTGTAGCGCCACCACTGCAAATAGTTGTGACTTCAGTAACTTGCACGTTACGAATACACCAGGGTGGCACAAGATAAGCAGCTCTGCCGTTGGCAGAGATCGCAAGCTGGAAAAGAAGCTATCCGTAATGGGGACAGGTAAGGGGAGGGAGGGTGAACCAGCGCCCTATCTCGCAACTTATTTAAAAAACTAACCGGAAAAATCTCCATTGGACGCTTAAGTGTAGCGTTTAAAAATAACTGTAAAGCCACGAGAAGGCGTCTAGTAAAAAATAAATACATCTCTGGCAGTGTATTTGTGACTTTAGAAGAAACAATTACATTGAACGTTACATTCGTTTGTTTGCATAATGTCCGAAATAGAGTGTAATGACGTAACACCAACAACATTAGTACTCATATTCAATAAGTGTATGACATTAATCACGAAATGGGAAAGCTGAAAATTCATACCCAAGCGGGTTTCAAACCCGGGTCTCCTGCTTTCTAAACGGTTGCGCTGACCCCAAAACCACTGGAGACACAGCGATCTCCACACTCACACAGATTACCCAAGTACGCCTCTCGCCACATAAAAATTCTCAACTTCACCCTGCCCACTATTACTCAAACGCGTATTTTTCGTAAACTCATTTCCCGCACGAGTAAGGGCCTGGAAGTGCGTTCGCACAGAAGAAAGGATCAATGCCTGTCATCTGCATATTATATAAGTTATATATCTGTGGCGTCTGTTCTTTCGGATATGTATGAAAGCACAGACGCCACATATATATAACTTATACATCATCAGTACGCCCATCAACCTAACTACAATTTTACGCTCCTGCAGTCGTTATCTAGGCTCCACTTCAGTATTTGTGCATATTATACTGTCTGTACCAAACTGAAGATAAAAGGGCTCGGAATTGCGTTATTTCTGAAACTGTACTGGTTCATACAATGATCCTGCAAAAAGCAGTGTTACCAAACTAATAATATAAACCAAATATACAATATCGTAACGTTAGCACAGGCTCCCATAACACCGTAATGTTTGCCTATAAATCGGGATAATTACGGACAAATTCCAATACTTGAAATGACTGCGTTAGAGAGACCCAGTGCCTAGAAATCTGATCGACCTACGAAACGTGTAGCTCCATATCGGAAGTCCACTGTTTTCTCCGAATATAACCCCTATGTCAAGACATCTGTATCGCTGTGTCCCATGTTCTACTGACAACAGACGCAATTCTATGATAGTCCCTAGATTACGTAGCCTTACCATTTAGGCTCCATATTAAGACAATTTAACATAAATGGTTTAAACTCAAAAGATCGAGCGATTTTCCAATCCATTACCGCGCACTCGAATAAAACCTAGAGCACCAACCTGGGCAAGCAATGGCCAATTTGCACCCGAAAGTCATGATCTAAGAGTAGAATGACGAAATCATTGAAAGTCACTCCAAGGTCGTGAGAGAACAGTAAAACAGATCATACCACCCAACCCCCGGAAGAAAACCAATAAAAATGTGAATTCCCCTCGGCCGTATTTGATTCTGGCACGCTATCATTAAATTCACAGTTCAGAAGTGGGAAATGACTGATTATAATCAGTTCGACAAACATCGGAACTAACAATGGAACACATTTTGCACGACTTCGGAACTGAAAAGTCTTGGGTACTTCGCAAAAAGTGCAACGCCTGTACTAATCAGCTGCCTGCACTCATTGGATACCCAACGGCAAAGGCGCTCTCAACCGGCTTTCATTAGTTTTAATTTGTTATCTAAAACGATGCTGACCAAGTTCGATCGGTTGTAGAGGACATCTTAAAAAACTGAGGTTAGGAACCCGTGTCGTGAAACGTCATCCTACGACTCTACAGAGCATCGAAATTATAGGCGGCGGCGACTGTCGTAAGGCCAGCAAACATGATCTTGTACGATGACGGCAATCAGGCGGAACGGCTCGCAATAGATCTGGTTGTTATTCACTGAGAGTAAATGATTTTTGTCTAGGGCACCGACATCTCCATACCACAACTAAGGTAATCTACCATGTCCTACTTGGTCTCTGATACTTATGTGTGGTTTTTCTTGATTGGCCCAACGTCTCAAGCTATTCAACGTTTCCTCCGAAAACACCAAACGGGAGAAAGGGTTGTTGCAACCTACATCCTTCTGAACCTGCTTACTCTATCCGTCTCTCGGTCTTCCTCTGCAATTTTTACCCCAAACATTTATATCCAATTCTAACGATTCCTTGACGTCTTAGAATGTGCCCCACTTACAAGGAGACGGCACGAACGTCGGCTCGTGAATTTGTCCGAAATTTTGTGTGTTGAAAGAGGACCCCTAACACCTCACAAGGTTAAAATATTAGGACGCACTACTCGGAAAATCCCGAGAAAAATTGATCCGAAGTTTCTTAGGTGCCTTATGAGTTTAATATGTTAGTCCGTTGCCGAGCCGCCGTCTGGCCTGGATGGACCATAGGTCTCGGGTTCGATTCCTCCTCTGGTACTCTTTTTTCCTGTTTCATTTTCTTTTGTTATTCCAGCCCTTATTCAAAAAGTTTTTCAAACCTACATTATTTTTAAAACATTATTTCAGCTCAAGAACGTGAAGTTTTTCAATCACTGAAAAATATCCGTGCTTGTTGTTCTATTTCGTTTTATGGGGTTTTAACGTTTAAAGGGGCTTTGTAAGGATTCCCTTTGGGATTATAACGGTCATCTGCGCACAGGACTGTGCGAGAGCTGTGAGAAGTAAACGGCAGTTTGTTTTTCGATTTCGTCGTGAACAGATGTGCCTGTTTCAAATTTCAACGTGTTATTCCGATCCGTGGTTAAACATGTCGACTGAAGAAGTTGCTGGCTCTACTGGAATGGGAGAAGAAATACCTGAAGAATCCATTCATAGTGATCGATCAAAATTACGATTGAAGGACGCAGTGGTGTGTTATGAAAAGCTGTTGACGGAAAAATAATTTAATTGCATCGACATCTTGGGAAGAAATCTCTCACGATGCTATGGTTTTGGCCGGAGAACTTTATAACAATACAATTGAATTTTTGGGTAAAAAAAATTCGTAACTGAAGAGGAATTAATTCACGCTCATGAGGATTGCGAAGAATTTGAGGAGAACGACGAACAGTTCGAAGTGCCACAAAGTGATTCGTCTCCAGATGAATATAAACCGTCACCGAAAATATTCAAAAGTGACATGATTACCATTGCCTACAAAGTCAAAGTCGGCACCTTTCGTCGGCAGACGTGCCGTTTAATCCCTCAATACCATGAGGATTATGTGACAAACACTGACCAAACAGGTAAATACATGTTTTCTGCGTACAAAATGTTTTTACCGATGTAAAATGTATCAATTCAAATTTAATTATAGAAAAAGATATTTACGTGCACATTCGAATATTGTTTAATATTAAAAATACTATTGTTTCAGGATGCCAATATCAATCTGTTTTCGACAGGACTCTCACTGAAAAAGGGAGTAAAACAGTTTTCGTGAAAAGGTCGGATTTGAACAAAGTGACGCATGTCTTCATATACTTACAAGAAGCGAACGATTATTTAGGTCATCGTATTCACAAATTACTAGATTGCTATGCCAATGCTTATACAAACGTCTTCGTAACATCATCGAAGTCCGGAAAATTAACAAAGGTCAAACAAATCCGGAGATATATGAAGCAATTTTTCAAGATAACGAAAATATGCCAACTTGGTCTGTAAAAGTCATACATCCAAAATGCACTTCTTTGGTGCAAGCTTGTGATGTTTACTTTTAGAGGCAAGTTAAAAATTTCATAAAGCGCTTGCAAAATTGCAGCGCATTGTTACAGGAGAATCGTGAAATTAATTCCCGGGAAGTTTGTATATAAAATTTATTCTATAATATACCATCAGTTATCGTCACCAATATTCTGAGAGCCGGTCGCGGTGGCCGAGGAGACTGAGGCGCTTCAGTCACGGTCTGCACGGCCACTACGGTCGGGGGTTCGAATCCCCCCTCGGGCATGGATATTTGTGCCGTCCTAGTTCGTAAGTAGTTCATAAGTAGTTTGTAAGTTTAGGGACTGATGACCCCGTAGTTAAGACCCATAAGCTTTACAAACATTTGAACATTTGAATATTCTGAGACACGATTGAATATGCCTTGTTTGCCTCAAAATTGTCAGAAACTCGAGACATTTTCGTAAATGTTAATGGGGCATATTTTTGTACAGATTTATTGCAAACGCTCAGTGATTAAAAAAAATCAGCTTTTATATGTTGCGCAAGACGTCGTAAAAATTATTTATTGCTTTGTTTGTTTTTACGATAATTACTACTGCGGTTCTTGTTTATAATTATGTATAAAAATTGAATGTTTCGCAATCGACTTTGTTATTCTGATTAAAAACTCAATGTTTCTCCTCTTATACATTACAATGAAAAATGGAAAACCCACCGCCATGAATTGTGTTGTTGGACAAAAATAAAATAATTTTTGTTCAATAATGTAACTAATTTGTTAAAGATAATGTAGGTTTCGGAAATTTTCTGAATAATTGGTGAAATAACAAAAGAAAATGAACAAGAAAAAAAAGTGCCGGAGGAGAAATCGAACCCGAGACCTCTGGCGTAAGAGTCCGAGCCCTAACCATCTAGGCCAGACGGCGGCTCGGCAATGGACTAACATATTAAACTCATAAGGCACCTAAGAAACTTCGGATCGATTTTTCTTGGGATTTTCCGAGTAGTGCGTCCTAATATTTTAACCTTGTGAGGTGTTAGGGGTCCTCTTTCAACACACAAAATTTCGGACAAATTCCCGACCCCACGGTCGTGACGTCTCCTTGTTAGCCAAGATAAGCCAGAAATTTGTTTTCTCTCCATTTCTATTCAACACCTCCACTTTAGTAACATGATCTAAGCATCTAATCATAAGCATTCACATTTCAAAAGCTTCTGCCATCTTTTTTTTACTCACCTCCGTATCGTCCACGTTTTACTTCCGTACAAAGCTGCACTCCAGATAAAGGCTTTCAGATAGGACTTCCGAACACTTCAGTTAACATTATACGTCAACAAATGTCTCTTCTTCAGAAATAATTTTCTGTCCATTGATAGCTAACTGTTCAGTGCACAACATACATGCTGGTTAGGATAGTATCTGGATTGTCTGACAGAAGACACTTTGGTTTTGTTGCACATTGCTGGCGCAGCCCAGCCATTCGCGGCAATTACAAGGCAGTTACTATCGAATAATGATTAGTGATTAGTGTGTTTCATGACCAAACTTTATAGAACAGGGAAAGATAGGCTAACGAAACATTTTATAACAGCTTTTGAGGAAACTGATTGATGATGATTGCAATGTTTATGAGATAGAAAAGTTTTTTCAGTAGAGGTAAGACTTTTTCAAATTAATTTTGCGGCGAATATAGGTTTTTCTCACAGTCATTGATAGGGTATTTTCACAAAATAATGTCCTTCTCTCCTCATCAGTCTTTCACCTTGTAATGGTGTAATTTACCTTTCTTAAGTCAAGATGGTTGTGTGATAACAAAAAGTCAAGTGACCATCAATGCTTTAAAAACAGAATATGGTAAAGGGTAATAGTGTGCCGTTCATGCCAGTTAATCAGTGTTCAGTAAAATAGTGAAAGGATCCTTGTTGTGTTACTGTCGTTATTCCTACCTGCTCAAATACATTTATGTCTGAGAAATTCCAAGTTGGAAGTTTGCATTGTTTTTCAGAAAAAGTATTATCTCTAAGCTTAGGAATATCTCAGAAGTATCTCAGCTCCAGCATCTTCACCAGTTTTTACTCGATCAAATGAAATGAAATTTAATTATGATATTTTATAATCAGATGAATAGTTCATTTGCAAAACAAAAAAACTCAGTTTATAACGTAATTATCAGGGCGAACCCAATTCTAGGAAATAACTTGGATTTTTTTTAAAACTTTCAAGTGCTTAGGCATTCCTTTTCATGTTTTCAATCAGGAATAGTGTCAAATACGAGAAGCACACACGACACCTGAAACGAACTTAGACTATCATGTAGAACAATTTTATTGCGTCGATGTACAAGGAATTTATTTTCATTGTATTAGTATCCCAATCAATCAATATTCATTCACACACGCAGTCAGTTGCAACAACACACTAAAAGTGATTTTCATTTAATAACAACACACCACAGTTTCTTATAGACAACTTTCACCATAGCCATGCTGCATTTTATATCTTCTTTACTTCGACATGAAAACTTATTTTGCTAACCAAAAAACAAAACTCTTCGAGTATTTTTATTGTCATTATTGAGATGGTGTCTGTTCTTTTCGGACTCCCACAGTAACGGCCGTAAATTTACGAAATCGAAATATTGAAATATTTCGACCGTTTCCAGACGTTCAAATAAATTCAGAAACAAAGTTGAAAAGGTGTGCTGGACCGAGATTCAAACCCAGATTTCCCGCTTCGGGCCAGCGGTCACCTTAACGAATTAGGCTATCGAGGTATCGAGGCACGCTTCCCTCCCAACCCAAATTCTCTCCTTGTGGGACACTACGATTGTAGTGCCCCCTGCCTATTGGTTCCTCCTGCTGGCAGCTTATACTGTATTCTCGCAAGGGACCGAGCAAATGAATGCATCTGCATTGAAATTGTCATTGCCTGTTGTGGCCATATTTACAATTATTCAAATGGTGTCTGTTCTTTTTGGACATATCAATAATTGTAAATATGCCCATAATAGGCAATCACAGTTTCAACGCAGACGCATTCATACGGTCGATCCCTGGCGGAAATACAGTATAAGCTGCGAGCAAGAGGAACCCATGGGCCTACCCTTACCTATTATAAGACCCTCCAAATCCTTGAGCGCCACGCCCTCTGCCTCACATACCGTATGCAGCTAGCCTCTACCACGCGGATCCTGTACAACCTACTCCTGTTCCCTCTACTCCTGCAGTACATTGAACATATCCGGATCCTTTACATCAACCGCAAAATAGATTCCCGCAACTCTTTGGTCTACCTCATCCTCACCAATCCTGGCCCTTAGCCTCGCCTCCACCACTGCATCCCTCCAAAATGTTCAAATATTTGTTAAGCTTATGGGACTTAAATGCGGGGTCATCAGTCCGTAAACTTACAAACTATTTATGAACTAACTTATGCTAAAGATAACAAAAACATCCATGCCCGAGGGAAGATTCGAACCTCAGACGAGTGAGTCTGCGCGATCCGCAACGATGCGCTCCAGACCGCTCGGCTATTCCCGAGCGGCTGCATCCCTCCATTCACCTACACACGCTCCATATCCTCTCCCAGGGTAACTTCCGCCTCCTCCCCCTACTGGATGCTGCCCTGCATCCTGAAAGCTATCCCTCCCACCAACCTGATCCTCTTCCCGTGGATGCAACGCCCCCTCTCCCACCTCGTCTCCTTCTCCTTCTGACAGCTTCGCTATCCCCACTCCTGACCCTGGAGTCCCTTCGCTCCCTCCCCACCCTCTTCTAACCCTTCCTTCCGTGTTTCCTACCCTCCCCCCTCCCTTTCCTACGGGGTCCTCAGTGTCGTCGTTTCAAACAGTGCTACGTCCAGTTTCAGTGTATTCAGTGCTTCAATGTGTATTAGTCAGCGTCGCCGCCGTATATTTCAACCAGTGTCTCCAGTGTGTCCAGTGTCCAATTTCTCACTGTGTTTTTGTCACCAACGTGGCGCAAGAATTCTAACTGACTGACTACATGTATTTATCATCTGCCTACTGTGTATTTTCGTCAGTTACTTCTACATCTACATGGGATACTCTGCAAATCACATTTAAGTGCCTGGCAGAGGTTTCATCGAACCACCGTTAAACTATTCAACTCCCATTCCATTCTTGAATAGCGCGCGGGAAGAAAGAACACCTGAATCTCCCCGTTCGAGCTCTGATTTCTCGTATTTTATTCTGGGGATCAGTTCTACCTATGTAAATGGGAGTTAACAATATATTTTCGCATTCGAAGGAGAATGTTGGAGATTGGAGCCCACGCCGCAGCGATAAGCGCCGTTGTTTTAATGATTCCCATCCCAGATCCTGTATCATTTCCGTAACGCTGTCTCCCATGTATCGCGACAATACGAAACGAGCTGCTCTTCTTTGGACTCTTTCGATGTCCTCCGTCAAACCCACCTGATAAGGATCCCACACTGGGCAGCAACACTCCAAATACTTCTACATATCAAGGATTGTACTACTCCACATTTTAACGACATATCGTTGTTATTTTAATCTCGCCATGTTCATTGTTTTATAAATTCTCTCGGCTGAAGAGCAGCGCTTAAGCTGCTGTCAGCCTGCTGGCTGTATATATAGTTAGGGTGAAAATAACAATAAAGGAAAAAAACATGGGCAGGGGGCTCTACAATCGTAGTGTGCTAAGAGTTGAGAACTTGGGTTGGAAAGAAAGCGTGCGTGGATAGCCTAAATGGTTAAGGCGATCGGTGGCCCGAAGTGAGAATTCGGGTTCGAATCCCACTCCAGCATATATTTTCAACTTCGTCGTCTAATTTATTTCAACGCCCAGAAATGGTCGAAATGTTTCAGTATTTCAAATGCTTTTGCTATGTCGCATTTTGCAGCTCTTAAATGTTGTAGAAAAGACATTTTTATATATGCACCAAAGGTGCTTTTATTTGAAATTCTGACTAGTTTCGGGCTTTGCCCATTTTCTTAAGCCACATTCATATATATTGTTATTTGGATACTGCTTAGGTCACGGTGTTTGTTGTAATTACTTGGGTGTAATTTATTGAGCTCAATAAATTACACCCAAGTAATTACAACAAACACCGTGACCTAAGCAGTATCCAAATAACAATATATATGAATGTGGCTTAAGAAAATGGGCAAAGCCCGAAACTAGTCAGAATTTCAAATAAAAGCAGCTTTGGTGCTTTTATTGAGCTCAATAAATTACACCAAAGTAATTACAACAAACAGCGTGACCTAAGCAGTATCCAGATAAAAATATATATGAATGTGGCTTAAGAAAAAGGGCAAAGCCCGAAACTAGTGCATATGTAAAAATGTCTTTTCTACAAAATTTCAGTATTTCGATTTCGTATTTTTATTGTCTCGTTACCTAATCTAAACAGATGGAAGTACGAAACAGTAAGTCAGCGCACAACAGTGTTCAAAAATGTTTGTAAATCTAAGGGACTTTACTTCGTTGGTCTTCAGTCCCTAGGCTTACAAACTACTTACACTGACTTAAAGTAACTTATGCTAAGGACAACAAATACACCCATGTCTGCGACACAGTGGCTACCTTTAACAGTACTGGCGACGATGTCTGCCAGCTAAAGCTTGTAATTACTGGCGGATACTTAGCGACTTGCACGGACCCACGTGTAGGCAGCGGGTCGGCCGTTTAGAGCTAGCTCTTTGCTCCTAAGTCAGAGCCGGCCGCGGCCTAACAAGGGCGCGCATGCGCACGCCGCTAACGACGCGGCGTTGACGTATAAATTGCAATTATTGGCGTCGCTATCCGCCGCCCATCTGCGGTACGGCACGGCGCGGCGCGGCCCGGATGGGAAGTGCCAATTAGCGGCTGCTAATGTGAAATAGTGCGTCTCCCGCCGTCGCCCATTAGCTGGCAACCCAAACAAATCATATCCGGCCGCCGGCGGTTTGTTTTTATGCATAGTCTTACCGTTAACAGAGCACCCCTGTCCCTGTCTGGCAGAAAGCACCGCCGCGCTCGCCGTGCCGGAACGAATTGATGGAACTGCAGCGTTTGCAGAATGTTGCTAACGGCTGTTCTAGTACTAGCGATCCTCGCTGCGTGTGCTGTTCTGTGGAACTAGCAGTCCAGCGTGTGGCGACATAATTGTAACTTTATTTAACGTACGGCGCCATTGCGAACGAGCTCGTTAACATGCACTGGCGCTACGATTCCTAGCTTCGAGGGCGTCGATTCGAGTACCAACGAGGAATAATTTATTACACAAGGCGCATGTGAAAAGTTCGTTGAATGAGCTCAGGAAATCAAGGAAACGAGGGCTTCAAGCAAAAGGTTTGTCTTTTTGTTCGTGTTTTATGCACGACTATACCGTACATCCGATTGCGATAAAATTTTGTCAATTCATTGCTTGCACTAGCGCGAAGGTTAGAGGCATAGTAAAATTAACTTCGTATGGTGCATGGCGGAGAGTGCTTTACAATTAGTTAATTCGTTTCTTACGCCTTCACGTTAAAATGATTGGAGGGATATAAATGAAATGTGGAACAGAGGTAGCTTATACCCTGAATAATACATGGGCAACCTTTCGTAAGCCACCGTATTGTACGTGGCGAATGGTACCTTACAATGGGTTAATATGTTTGCTACTCCTTCATGCTGATAGGGATGGACAGATTTGAATGAAATTAGGAATGGAGATAGCTTATACCCTACATTTATACATGGATTATCTTTCGTAAGCCACCGTACGGTGCGTGGCGAAAGTTGCCTTACAGTGGGTTAACCCGCTTGTTATTCTTCATGCTGAAACTGCTGGATGGAATTTAATGAATGTGGAATGAAGATAGCTTATACCCCGAATTAATACATGTGCTACTTTTTCTAAGCCTCCGTAGGTGCATGTCGGAGGGTACGTTACAAAATAGTTCCAAATTGTTTGACTGTTCACCATGAAAGTCAACACACAAATGTATGTTTTCAAGAAGCCCATCAAAGTAATCGCCATTGGCTGCAACACACTTCTGACATCGATTGTACAGCTGTTGGAAACTGCCAGCAAACGCTTCTTGTGGACTTTTAGCACTGATCCCACAAGTTTTTCTATCTCCGCAAACTTTGCGAAGCGTAAGCCTTTCAGGGCAACCATTCTCAAAGACAACCGTCGATCACCCGCAAGCATTTGCCGACCTCGTGCGACTTTGTCTGGGACTGTGACTGCGGACGGCCGACCCGAACGTACCTCATCCTCCACATGTTCTTTCCCTCACTAAACAGTTTGAACCACTCAAACACGCAATTGCTACTCACTGCTTCAACACCATACACTTGCATTAACACCCCATGGGCCTCCGTCGTCGTTTTGCCTAATTTGAAACAAAACGTTATTTTTAACTATTTGCTCCATTTTGCCACCTGTTAGTGGTTCGCAGCATTTTCCATCGCCTCACTGCAGTGGTGTGCACGATACGGTGCTTTTGTTGAAAGTCAATGTGTATGCGCGGGAACCACATACTCGCCAGAACTGTTTGCAAAATATGGGACCATTCACCGAACTTTTCAGACCGACCTTGTTTCTAAATCAAAAGTACAAAGAACGTAGGTATATTACTTGAATATCTGGACTATCTGTTTAGTATGAAGTTATCTGACGATGGCTGAGAAGCCGAAAGCTGCCAATAACAAGCAAATAAATAATATTGTAGAACGAAAATACTACGTATTTAAGTTTTTAATATGTCTTTGTTCCTCCAAGCATCGACGAAATATTCCATAAAAAAGAACGCAGATCTTTGAAGTTTGCAACAATAAAAAAGTAATAACAATAAGAAAGAGCTAGGTTTCTTAATGTTAGATATTTTCATTAAAATTGTTTAATAACCATATTGTGAAAATGTGCTGACAGCATCTTGCAGGTCGAAGAGAGACACATTCCTCCCTCCCCCCCTCCCTCACAGGACATTCACGACTCATATGTGCCTCATAGGAATGAAAGAGGAAGCCGCCTGGTAGAATTTTGCACAGAACATAATTTAGTTATAACAAACACCTGGTTCAAGAATCACAAAAGAAGGTTGTATACATGGAAGAGACCAGGAGACACCGGAAGATATCAGATAGATTTTATAATGGTAAGACATAGATTTCGGAATCAGGTTCTACAGTGTAAGACATACCCAGGGGCAGATATAGACTCTGACCATAACTTGTTGGTTATGAACTGTAGGCTGAAACTAAAGAAACTACAAAAAGGTAGGAAAATAAGGAGATGGGACCTGGATAAATTGAAGGAACCTGAGGTTCTTAAAAATTTCAGAGGGAGCTTTAGGCAACAATTGACAGAAACGGGGGAAATAAAACAGTAGAGGAGGAATGGGTAAAATTGAGAGATGAAATAGTGAAGGTAGCAGAGGACAAAATAGGTAGGAAGGAAAGACCTACAAAAAATCCTTGGATATCACAGGAGATACTAAATTTAATCGATGAAAGGAGAAAATATAAAAATGCAGTAAATGAAACAGGCAAAATGGAGTACAGACGACTAAGAAATGAGATTGTCAGGAAGTGCAAAATGGCTAAGCAGGAGTGGCTAGAAGGCAAATGCAAGGATATAGAAGAATGTATAAATAGGGGAAAAATAGATACAGCCTACAGGAAAATAAAAGAAACATTTGGAGATAAGAAAAACAGCTCTATGAATATCAAGGACACTGATGGAAAACCAATTCTCAGCAAAGAAGGGAAAGCTGAAAGGTGGAAAGAATATATAGAGGGGCTCTACAAAGGAAATGAACTTCGAGACAATATTGTAGGAAGGGAAGAGGATGTAGATGAAGATGAAATAGGAGATAATGTACTGAGAGAAGAATTTGACAGAGCCTTGAAAGACCTAAGTCGAAACAAGGCCCCTGGAATAGATGATATTCCCTCAGAGCTACTGAAGTCTCTGGGAGAACCAGCCATGACAAAATTGTTTCACCTGGTGTGTAAGATGTATGAGACAGGTGAAGTACCCTCAGACTTTAAGAAAAATGTTATAATCCCCATCCCTAAGAAATCATGTGCAGACAGGTGTGAAAACTACAGAACCATCAGTTTAATAAGTCATGGCTGCAAAATATTAACGCGAATTATATACAGAAGGATGGAAAAGCTGGTAGAAGCCGACCTCGGGGAAGATCAGTTTGGGTTCAGGAGAAATGTAGGAACACGGGAGGCAATACTCACTTTACGGCTTATCCTAGAAGATAGATTAAGAAAAGGCAAGTCTACATTTCTAGCTTTTGTAGATTTGGAGAAGGCTTTTGACAATGTTGATTGGAATAAACTCTTTAAAGTTCTGAAAAAAGCAGGAGTAAATTATAGGGAGCGTAAGGTTATTTACAACTTGTACAAAAACCAGACAGCGGTTGTCAGAGTTGAAGGGCATGAAAGGGATGCAGTGGTTGGGAAGGGAGTGAGACAGGGTTGTAGCCTTTCTCCAATGTTATTCAATTTGTACATTGAACAAGCTATAAAGGAAAGCAAGGAGAAATTTGGTGAAGGAATAAAAGTTCAGGGGGAAGAATTAAAAACATTGCGTTTTGCCGACGACATAGTAATTCTGTCAGATACAGCAAAGGACCTGGAAGAGCAATTGAATGGAATGGACAGTGTGCTGAAAGGTGCATATAAGATGAACATTAACAAGAGCAAAACTAGGGTAATGGAGTGCAGTGTAAGAAAATCAGGTGATGCTGAAGGAATTAGATTGGGAAACGAAGCAATAAAGGAGGTAAATGAGTTTTGTTACTTGGGCAGTAAAATAACAAATGATGGGCGCAGTACAGAGGATATAAAATGCAGAATGGCAATGGGTAGAAAAGCGTTTTTGAAAAAGAGAAATTTGTTAACATCGAATATTGATTTAGGCCTAAGGAAGTCCTTTCTGAGGGCATTTGTATGGAGTGTTGCCTTGTATGGGAGTGAGACATGGACGATAAACAGTGCGGACAGGAAGAGGATTGAGGCTTTTGAAATATGGTGCTACAGAAGAATGCTGAAGATTAGGTGGGTGGATCGCGTAACTAATGAGGAGGTACTGAACAGAATTGGGGAGAAAAGGAATTTCTGGCATACCTTGACTAAAAGAAGGGATAGATTGGTAGGACACATTCTTAGACATCAAGGAATTGTTAATTTAGCGTTGGAGGGAAGTGTGTGGGGAAAAAATCGCAGGGGAAGACCAAGAGATGGATACAGTAAGCAGATTCAGACAGATGTAGGTTGTCGTTCTTATGTGGAGATGAAGAGGCTTGCTCAGGATAGGGTATTGTGGAAAGCTGCATCAAACCAGTCTCCGGACTGAAGACCACAACAACAACAATGTGCCTCATGTTGATGCACAGGTCTCAAAATCTGGATAGTGTTTACCTTCGAAAACAAATTTTTGAATTTTAACTACTGTTTCTGATTGTGTTACTAAAGACGAAGCGAGATAGGCAGTTCTCATGTAACGAAGCCGGCTGAGTCTGTAAGGATTAAGAAAGGGAATGGCCGAGGGTTCCTGTTTCCACTTCGACTGCGTGATCCCAAACGTCCAAGTACCGTATACGGCGCTTACCAACGACCACCAGCGCTTAGTCGCAAGCAGGGCTGCAGCAGCGAACAGTGAACATATCGCGAAACTCGTTAAACTCCGAATAATCAGAGAAGCGACACCCTTTTAAGTCATGAGAAATAACATTCGCACACTCAAGAAGTTACCAAAAGTAAATGCCAAAGCAATATAAAATGGAGATCTGATTTAGTCAGTTTGAGAAACGGACTAGGTGAGGTCTGAAGGATTAAGACATGTAACACCATAAATTGACGTTCGCATCTCTCCGATGGGAAAAAAGCAACAAATAACATTTAAATTGTTCGGTTCTTTGAAATCTCCAATAGGAATGATGGAGAGAAGGACCTGAAGCGAGGTTTCCTCTTAAGAAAGGCTCGTCCGAAAATCAGTTCCTCCTGGATCGCAGAGAGATTGACTTCTCCTTCATGAGCAGGACAGAGAGCAACAACGAACTTAGCTGTAGCAAATCTTTAACACTTAGCCGATTTTCGAAGGAGATGGTAATGTATGTAAGCAGCTTCCTGCAGTTAGATGAGGAACAGATTTGTCCCATGTGTAAATTAAACTAGCTTTCTCTTATCTGGTCGGTATCGATTTCTCAGACAGATTTCGTATAGAGTTCAGTCAGCATTCAGACAGTTTAACAGAACGATCTTAAAGCATTGACAATCACGCAAGTACTGTGATATTCAGTCAGACTTTCTCATTAAACTGCTAACCTCATACATTTAATAGGGGTGCACCAGAGACCCATGTTTATAATCTACATGTACATCTACATGGGATACTCTGCAAATCTAGCAGAGGGTTCATCGAACCACCTTTAGACTATTTATCTCCCATTCCATTCTCGAATAGCGCGCGGGAAGAAACAACATCTGAATCTCTCCGCTCGGGCTCTGATTTCTCGTATTTTATGCTGATAATCATTTCTACCTATGCGAGTGGGAGTCAACATATATTTTCGCATTCGGAGGAGAATGTTGGCGATTGGAGTTTCGTACGTAGCCCACGCGGCAGCGATAAGCGCCGTTGTTGTAATGATTCCCATCCCAGATCCAGTATCATTTCCGTAACGCTGTCTCCCCTGTATCGTGACAGTACAAAACGAGCTGCCCTTCTCTGGACTCTTTCGATGTCCTCCGTCAAACCCACCTGATAAGGATCCCACACTGGGCAGCAATACTCCAAAAAAGGACGAGCAATGATCAGTGCTAACAAATGAGGAGGAAATTAAGTACGTTGTAATATAAAACCCAAAGCAATTTAATAAACAGCCCTCAGATAAATGTAAAAAAGAAAATTCAATAGCATTGTCATAAGCTTCACAGGCAATATGAAAATTTCTCGGTATACAAATGGAAATTTTTTATTTTCATTAAAAAAATTATTCTTTTGTGCAAATGCATTTAATTTTTGACATTTTGAACCACTGTGTTTCTGTTATTACGGATCAGAATCCAGTAAAGCGGATGGAGGGGCTAGATCCAATCACCTCGTCTGCCCATTTTCGGAAAACACCAAAGGTACAGCACTGGACCCTTCAAAATAGCGAGTGGCATTTGCCTTCTGAATTTCTTGATATCCTGTGGCAAAGAGGGTTTTTGATTGCCGTGACAGACTAGTACATTTGTCATGAGAGGTGACATCTCACCATCTTAGAGCCTATAGCCTGCTAACTGCCTTTATCTTCTAACAGTAGCCCTGCAACTATAAAAGCTTTACAGTCACAACATCGGATTCAGAGGCGAGTGTGACATTTTCGCTAATCGCAAGAGAACCAGAAGCATAAACATTTAGTTTCAGCTGTAAAAGATAAAAGTCTATAATTCATAGGCAATTTATGATGGGGTATGCTATCAACAGGCGTTATTACGCAAATATGTGGGACTTATTCTGTAATACGTGATACACTATTATTAATAACTAAGAATAAAATATCAAGGACCAAGTACTACCGGTTTCCCGAACTAGTGTGCTGTCTCTGAAAGAAAACATATCGCAAAGACTCGAGATTCTCCAATTATTAACTACAGCCATATTTAAGATTTTCAGCTGCCTTCAGAGAAGCTGTAGCGAGTAGGAGTTGGTCGGGGCTCCTAACCATACCACACTTGGGACAAACTTTTTTCTCGTGGTCAATCATCCCGCTCAAAAATCTAATCAACTTAAAACCAGTATAGCGAACTTCTTTTTCACTTTAAGGCAACGAATAATTATCTAAGGAAGAATTCATTTACCGTTACATGGCTTCAAGATTAAAATTATCTGTGGTATCTCAGGGGAAAGTTCGGATAACCATCTAGGAAGCGACTATAGTTCATCATGATGTTTAATACAGTTCAATATTTTTCCTTGGGACTCCACTTTTACAAAATGCGTCTAACGCTTTCAGCAAATCCACAGTTACGTAAAAGGGAAACATATTGCAAAGGTATTCACGACTGTCTGTCTATTCGAATGAGCGCGATGACTTGTATCACAGTATACTGGCGCACTGCAGTATTTATGATGACGATGAGATAGTGGCGGCGGAGTGTTGGTTTTGGCTCAGCACAGAAAAGCATGTAGTGGCCTGAATGACACGAGTTCAATGTTGTTAGAGTACCCTTTGTCACTAGTATCTAAAAAGGCGACGGGACAATGGAGACCATGTTACGGCGAATGTGTACAGAACGGATAGCAAGAGCAGAAAATATGTTTACTATTATATCGGGGACTCTATTGATACCTGACAAAGGAAGAGCTGAGGATTAATAGCGATAGTATTCGCGTGAAAATTTACAAGAACCTGCATAAAATGAAGACCTGGACCCAATTCATAACGAAGTAATTAACTAGCTGTGAGAAGGCAATAGGAATGCAAAATGTTACGAATTTCAGAGACACTTGTGACGAAAATCTATGTGTTCAGGAGACCACCATCACAGGTAATGCGATATTATGCAACCAGTTAGTATGAGAGCAGGAGAACTAACGTTTGCTTTCGAAGTTTGCAGCTTTCTAATCCTAACATCGAAAGACTTGCAACATTAGCAATTCGACATATTTCAAAGGAAGTTACCATCGACATTTTCCAGTAACATAAATGTTTTCCAAAGTTTGCTGAGGTCGCTGGGGAATAAATGAAGACGCTTAGGGGTGTTTCATTTGGAATTCTGTTGTATTTATTTTAAGATGTCACGCACTAAATACTTTAGACGCACCTTGCATTCATACTGTGAGAAAACCATAGAAATATCAGGGCGCTGACATTCACCACCCGAGTCAATTTCAATAAAATTCTTCTAGCTGTATCAAACCAGTCTGCGGACTGAAGACCACAACAACATGTTACAATTCTTCCAAACCTAGGTATAATGTCTTTTTCTCTCATAATGTCGGTGTATTTTTGTTGGACAAAAACAACGCAAAACTTCGAATCCCTCTGCCACTAGTCTTGTATTGTCATACTCATTTGTGCTATGGAAGTAACAGAAAAACTAAACTAAACTCCATTCTGCACACGCCTAGAGGTCCCAACGAGAACAGAAAAGCAGATCTGAAAGCGTCCTTAAGTAACACTGATTTCACTACGAATAAGAAAAAATGTGAATGGAAATGATTTGATGTAATAGTAAAAATATAAATTCGTCGCAATTGCGGAGTTCATTGATAATACTATTATGTGATACTAGCGACCCGCCCGGCTTCGCATGGGTGGAATTTATTTTCTATATCTACAAAAATTGATGCGGATTTCTATTTTATTCAAATATTTGTACAGCTTATGGGACTTAACTGCGGGGCTATCAGTCCCTAAACTTACAAACTACTTATGAACTAGCTTATACTAAAGACGGCACAAACATCCATGCTCGAGGGCGGATTCGAAACCCCGACGGGAATGGCCTCGCGCATCGGAGCATAGCGCCTCAATGCGCTCGAACACTCCGCCGCGGCCTTCAAATTTCTCCCAGCAACAAAAGGTTTACTTCTAGAAATCGCTTTGGGACGATTAAGGACACAACAGAGAGGGGAAAACAGGGATGAAGTTACTACAGCTTAGAAGGTTCACGGATCGGATATTATATTATTTTTTATACTCTCTTTACAATTACTACGGTTCATTTCAATCTCAGTAAGCTCTGCATATTGAAAAAAAAAGATGTATAATAGTTCTGATACCCAACAGTAGCCTAGAATGTTCTGAAAAACGACAGTATGCTTGAGTAACGCAACGGTATCTTATGGTATAGTAATGTACATCTAATTATCGTTTATGACCGATGCAGTAGACAACTCTAGATAAGGGAGGGAAAATGCAGCTTATAAATATATTATAACCCGAAAAACTTTATATCAGAGTCTATGACACAACCACCTAGCCACCACCACATCCACCTACTGCGTACTCGTTAACAATTATTCCATTTTTTCTTTATTATATTTTAAAGCCTTGACGACGCTCTACAGCCAGTAGATTACAATGATTAGCGAGGAAATATGAACAATGAACGGTGTAAATAAATGGTGAGTTCGCAAAACATGCAATGGAGATGAATATGGCGAATGTAATAAAAACATGGAGCATTATTTTTTCCTTTACTTTTTTTTTTTTTTTTTTTTTTTTAATCCACGAAAGTCTAGTTATGTACATTGTGCATGCAGTTGTAATCGCACGATGTGTTCAGTAATTAAAAAATAAAAATAAAACAAAACAGAAAAAAAATAATTAATATTAAAAAATATGAACCGAACTGCACAGTAATTGCTAATTCAGCTGAGAGAGCACGTATGAGATTTTGGATCGTTATTGGGTGCTGCCGTAATTCAAAAACCTTTCTCTTCACTGAAAAATATTAATGACGAAATAACGAACAGCCACAGAAGCCACGCTTGAAGAGGCAGCACTATAGTTACAGAAGAATGGCAGCTTGTTCTTTCTCCGCTAGGGGGGGGGGGGGGGCAACTGCAGTTCCAAATACTAGACGTAACCTTTTAAGTATATATTAATAAATATCTTGATGCGATAGCTACCAAACTTCACAAGATCATCTGTTGGGCTAATCTGAAGTTTTTATCAAATTTACTCCAGTCATTTCTTACCACATTGGAAGCCACTAGTGTAAATATTCTTCGACATTTGCGCCATTCTCAACTCAAATGGGCCAGTCGGGGCCGATCGATCTCTGTGTCACGCTGCACCAATGGAGACATATGAACCCAGTATGGAAGTGCGTGCTGTCAGCACACCCCTCTTCTGGCCGTTGTTAGCTTTGCAGACACTGTAGCCCTAACTCCTCAGTTTGAATCACGAGCCCTACTGCAGGTCCTTTCAGTCCTATGTCCGTGAAATGTATTAGGTCGGGACCAGTTGGTAATAGAGGTTATGCCCATTGTTGCTTCACCTTTTCCTTTTTTTGTATTTATTGAACTATGATACTTATAAAGCCGGCCGCGGTGGCCGAGGGGACTTCGGCGAGCCAGTCACGGTCTGGACGGCCACTACGGTCGGGGGTTCGAATCCCCCCTCAGGCATGGATATTTGTGCCGTCCTTAGTATTAGCTAGTTCATAAGTAGTTTGAAAATTTAGGGACTGATGACTCCGTAGTTAAGTCCCATAAGGTCTACACACATTTGAACATTTTTGATACTTATAAGGAAATAATGCGTGTGTGTTTGAAACAGATTTTTAAAAAATAAGTGGACCGGCATTTAACTTTTATCACCACCACACATTAAATTGAAATATGATCGTAGATACTAAAAAGAGAATAAAATTTTGCAAGTACACACAAAAGTAAACCTCAATTACTCGATTTTTAAAAGTACAACATAAATTTCAAATGACAAATTACCCGTGTTTGGAATAATTTTAGGTATCGCTTACAAGTAACGATTTCTAAAGGCGAATTACACCGGGAATAAATAAAAATTTTAATTTCGAGTAATTTTTCGCCCTACATGGCTTGTTCAATACAATATAAAGTGACAGTTGAGTTCCTACCGTCGTTAATATAATGCGTATAAGACATGAGACGAAGCGGTTGTGCGACTGCTACCTGGCAGCTACCGTAACGCGGGCAGCAGCCCCTGTGCGGCAGGCAACCACGTGCTACACACAAAAGCCTGCACTCCGCAGCCTGCTACTGGTATGGATCATTCCCTAACTCCATCTGTCCTCACTAAGCTGTCGGCATTTCTGACTGGAGCACGTGTAAAAAACGTGGGATCCAGAGCTTCGCTATTATTTCGGGGAATAACAAAACACTTTCCTTATGGAAATAAAGCCGCCAATCCAAGGACAACCGTTCGAAGAAGAGGGAAAAACCGGTCCTTTGAGACGGTATGTGTGTTAAAATTGTCTAACAAAACTGCACAATATCGTCAGAGTAACTATGGCGGTATTTTAAATTTTTAATTTATATGTTTACCTTTTTTGGGTGAGGAGTACAGTACTGCCGGCCGGGGTGGCCGAGGGGACTAAGGCGCTCCAGTCATGGTCTGCACGGCCACCACTACGGTCGGGGGTTCGAATCCCCCCTCGGGCATGGATATTTGTGCCGTCTTAGTTCGTAAGTAGTTCATAAGTAGTTTGTAAGTTTAGGGACTGATGACCCCGTAGTTAAGTCCCATAGACTATACAAACATTTGAAACATTTGAGTACAGTACTGTTTATTGCTTCCATTTTCCATACCAGTGCTTTAACAAAAGCATTAGTAATATTTTCGATTCTTTTATTGCCTGATCAATTGCCAAAACGTCGATCAGAATGGTTGAATTTAATTTTCCGATGTACAATTCCTCATTTCACGCATTGCTGGGAGCTCTGTCAGAAAACAAATTTTGGTTCCTCGTAGCGACCTCCCATCGTCTGAAGGTATGAAATTCGAAATTATAATAAAACATATAGGATTTGTATGAAAGCTACTGTTTTTGGAGTTTTGTGGTTTTCATTCTTTTAAGTATTTTTAAATTTTTCGTACACTATACAATTAAAAAATTCATTCTATACCGAATGTTTATCGTTATTTGATTACTCTGTTGAAAAAGTACAAACTTGTTTCATGAACTATCATTTCTTGAAATGGCGACGCACATTTGATCATGCGAAAAATACACTAATCGTTAGTCATTTCCAATGTATTCGAGTATCCGATTTTGAGTCTTCTTATTGTTATCATACTGTAAACGAAATCTTGATTTGCTTTAATAGAATGGGTAATTCAGTTGGGATCATTAATATAAGGGACTTTTCAGCTGCTGAATCTTTGAGAATAATAGCTCTAATAATTATTCCGTGTTTTTTGCATATGTGAAAAGGTAGCGACACAAATTTTCTATTATTCATGTTGTGACGTAGTATTTTATTCATAAAGAAAGTAAGTATAAGGGGGTTAGGAGGCACCAAATAGAGCCAGTTTCGTCTTCGGAAAGTGGGTGCAATTTTTTTTCCGTTACAGAATTCTATCGACTTTACAGTTATCGATGTCTGTCGGGATTTAGCATTGCCCACCGTCAAGAGAAATACTGCAGCCTTAGTAACCATCATAAATCAATAATTTTGTTAGTTTTCTCTCTTTTCACGGGAAAAGACAGTCGTGATACGTTTTGGGTTTATACACCAGCACTAAATTCCAGACATAATAAAATACCACTTTCTGTGCTAGATGAAAATTTGATATTTTAGAGCTTTCGTGCTCTCCGGGATTGGGATCATCTTAATGGCTATATGTATGCAACATATCGCCATAAGAAGTCGCAGAGCTAAAAATTATGCACTATAGCTCTCATTGTACACTATGTAACAAACTAATTAGACTAGTAACTAGTATTACATCGGTGTAGTTTCAGACTACTAACAGTCGATTCTAGTAGCCAATATGGAGATGTCTTTGGGAAATTTTCCACATACATCTAGTTATTTTTGAGCTACACTTTACCTATAACCCTAAAAATCAATAACTTTCAAAACACGTTTTGTTCAACTGGCACTAAAGATATTATTCTTAAAAATAATATAACAAAATCCATTAATGTGAAGAGATGTTAAGTTTTATTCGTAAAAAGTGCTGTAAATGTCATTGACGTTAAATAAACTCTTTTGCCTGTTTCCACTTCAAGAAGTATTGATGTGGGGTTTTAGATTATATCCAGCAGGATTCCTCAATTACTGTGATTTAGTTTAATATTTCATATTTCATATTTTTAATTTTACTTTCCAAAGTATTATTGGAGTCTTAAAAATTATTTTTGAACAATTTATTTTTATTTCGAACTCGTTTCATTTATTACCTGTGCACTATTTAAAATTTCCGGAGACGACCTGTTTATACAAGTAAATGAAAACAATAAAAAATTGTAAAATTAAAAAATCTTTGGGACGGGTTCAGTCTCATTAGCTCCACCCTCCCCCCGTGGCTGCGTCAGTGGGTGGCACTGTCGTTTTATGCAAGTGCTGAACGGAACGCGATATCCAGGAAATTGCAACATCGGCGCGTTCTAACCGCTCCCAATCGGTAGACGCTCTCGCAACAGCAGTAGGGGTCAGTCATGGGACGGACGGCCTCAACGTGTCTCGTGTTACCCAGTGCAGTGTGCCACGAATCCTGTCGCGAGACCAATGTGACGATAGCTTGACGATTTGTCGTGACTTCATTAGTTGTGCCGACGATGAACCGACGTTTCTCAAACGTGGAATAACCGGGGTCGATACATGCAGTTTCCTTTACGATCCGCAACTGTAACGACAATCAGCCACTTGTAATGCGGCAACGTGTGCAACATTCAGAGTCGTGTGGGCGCCTATCGTCCAAGCGTGAAGTCTCAGAACTTACTGACTGAACCACGTATATTAGTATAGATTACATCTAATCACGAATGTTCCGAACTGATTACATTTCCATTATAGCAACATTCGTCGTTCACAGTTACTATGTATTACAGTCGATTTGGAGAAATCTTTTGACAATGTCGACGGAATACACTCTTCCAAATTCTGAAGGTAGCAGGGGTAAAATATAGGGAGCGAAGAGTTATATTCAAACTATACAAAAACCAGACAGCGGTTATTAGAGTCGAAGGGCAAGAAAGGGGCGTAGAGTTTGGGATGGGAGTAAGACAGGGTTGTAGCCTTTCCCCAATATTGTTCAATCTGTACCTTGAGCAGGCAGTGAAGGAATGGAAGGAGCAATTTGGAGAGGGCATTAAAGTGCAGGGAGAAGAAATAAAAACATTGCGGTTTGCCGATGACATAGTAATTATGTGAGAGACCGCAAAGGATCTGGAAGAGCAATTGAATGGAATGGATAGTGTCTTGAAAGGAGAATATAAGATGAACATTAAGAAGAGTAAAACGAAGGTAATGGAATGCAATGTCAGAAAATCAGGCGATGGTGAAGGAGCTAGAATAGGTAATGAGACAATAAAAATAGAAGATGAATTTTCTATTTGGGTAGCAAGATAACTTCCGATGGCCGAAGTGAAGAAGATATAAAATGCAGACTGGCTTTGGGAAGAAAAGCGTTGTTAACGTCCAATATTAATTTAAATGTTAGGAATTCCTCTCTGAAAGCATTTGTCTGGAGTGTAGCATTGTATGGGAGTGAAACATGGACGATAAAGAGTTCAGATAAAAAGATGATAGAAGCTTTTGAAATGGTGTGCTACAGACGAATGATGAAAGTTAGATGGGTAGATCACGTAACTAATGAGGAGGTGCTTAACCGAATCGGGGAGAAGAGGAGTTTGTGGCATATACTGACTAAAAGAAGGGATAGATTGATTGGACACATTCTGAGACGTCAAGGAATTGTCAATTTAGTATTAGAAGGAAGTGTGTGGGGGTAAAAATCGTAGAGGGAGACCGAGGGACGAATACAGTAAGCAGATTCAAAACGATGTAGGTTGCGTAACGTATTCTCGCATGAAGAGACTTGCACAGGACAGGGTAGCGTGGTGAACTGCTTCAAACCAGTCTGCGGACGGAAGGTCACAACAACAACAACAACAACAGTCGTAAGAAATTTAGTAGACTCCTTGAGTGTATACGCTTGCAAAGTTAGCTCAGCCCGCTCGGCACTTTACAAGTTTCCGTGTCGTCGTTACTGAAAATTAGCCGGCATAAAGTAACCACGAGGCAGCATTTCTCGGTGTAACTGGGAGACTCTATGTTACGGAGATGAGAGCCGTGTGTTGGTGTGTGTGAGTGCAGTCCCGCTAGCCGCATCATCGCGATGCTTGTCGCGGGCGCCGGCCGTTGTGTCTGGGAGGCAGCCAGCAAGCAGCGGCAGCCGCCGCATACCGCCCGGCGACGCTTCCGCGCACGCCTCTGCCCGCGCCAGCTCACGTACTCCTGCTGCCTCACGTTCTGCACTCCTGTCCCACACACGCAGCTCCTAGCGGGTCATTTGACTATTTTATAGAAATCGCCTTAAATCGTTTTATTACGTCATCTTATACAGGGTCAATCACCTAACACTTGCACCGCAAATATTACGGAAATAGTAAGTGCGATTGCTGTGCCGTTCTCACAGAATAGATTGGTAGTCAAGGACTCGTATTGTTAGCCAATAAACATATTGTAAAAATACCTAGAAAGTTTATTTTTTATGCAAACATACAATTTTTCAAAGGGAACAATGGTTATCAATATTTTTTCGCAATAGCGAATTTCACTTTGGCTCACTGCATAACGTATAGATGTTCTACTAAATGTTGACATATGAAAATTTGTGCCGGGCCGGGACTCGAACCCGGGTTTCCAGCTTTTCGCGCGCGGTCGCCTTAACCACTAGGCTACCCGAACACTACTCCAGGACCGACCCAAACTTCCATATGCCACACTGACTCCACTTATGAGTCAACTCCATTCATCCCTTAGCACTCGCAGCTTAATCTGTATTCCCGCACCAAAGAGAGTGAAAACAACGAGGCATTAACCTTCGCTGTTATCGTCATTGTCTCTCTTAGGCATCTGTTAAATTAAATTACTGTTAAATTACAGTAATTTAACAGATGCCTAAGCGAGACAATGACGATAACAGCGTAGGTTAATGCCTCGTTGTTTTCATTCTCTCTGGTGCGGAGTGCGGGAATACAGATTAAGCTGCGAGGGCTAAGGGATGAATGTAGTTGACTCATAAGTGGAGTCAGTGTGGCATATGGAAGTTTGGGTCGGTCCTGGAGTAGTGTTCGGGTAGCCTAGTGGTTAAGGCGACCGCCCACGAAAACCGGGAAACCCGGATTCGAGTCCCAGCCCGGCACAAATTTTCATATGTCACCATTTGGTAGAACATCTATACCTTATACAGTAACGCAAAGTGAAATTCGCTATTGCGAAAAAATATTGATAAATATATTAACACGTAAATCGTCACCATACAGTAATTTAATGGAACAATGGGTGTTTCTATCATGCGATGGAATTTTTCACACCAGCTGTGCACAAAGAGTTTTGAATGACATTTTTATCACGTTTAGTTTGGCAGCTACAACCATTCAAAGTTTCGGGGGCGGAGGCTACGACAACGTAGCTGATTTTCTGGTGGTCATGATATAGTGGGCCGTGCACCAGGGGCTAGCCACTCGGCCAGTCAGCTACGCTATCGCAGCCTCCGCCTCCGTAACTTTGAACGGTTGTAGTTGCCAAACTAAAGTGATAAAAACGTCATTCAAAAATCTTTGTACACAGCTGGTGTCAAAAATTCCATCGCATGATAGAAACAACCATTGTTCCTTTTAAAAATATTATGTTTGCATCAAAAATACATTTTCTAGGTAATATTACAATCTGCTTGTTGGCTAGAAAAATACGAGCCCCTGACTACCAATCCATTCTGTGAAAACCGCACATCAATCGCACTTTCCGGTTCTGCAATATTTGCGGTGCAAGTGTTAGGTGAGTCACCCTGTATTAATATCTGAAAGGATACAGTACGTAGTAATTGACGGAAAATCATACACTAAAACTGAAGTGTTATCTGGCGGTCCCCAGGGAAGTGTTACAGGGCCATTACAGTTCATAATATTTATAAACGAAAACTCGGCGTCGGCCGGGTACTTATTTATTCTGATGTAAGTCCATTTCTCCTTCTCTTTTCTCTCTCTGTCCACCTTTTCTTTCCTTGTCTTTCTGTCCATATTTTCCTCTTCCCCCCTCCCTCTCTCTGTTCATCTCCTCATTCACCCTCTCCATCTTCATCTCAAACTCTCTCTGTTCATCTCGCCCTTTCCATGTTCATTTACTCCTACCCCTCTCTCTGCCCTTATCCGCATTCCCCCTTTCTCTACCAATCACCTTCTCGTCTCTTTGTTGAAATTCCCTTTCGATCTCTTTAGTCGATTGGAATACACTCTTTCAAATTCTGATAGTAGCATGTGTGAAACATAAGGGGCGAAGAGTTATATTCAACCTATGCAAAACCAGACAGCAGTTATTAGAGTCGAAGGGCAAGAAAGAGACGCAGAGGTTGGGAAGGGAGTAAGACAGGGTTGTAGCCTTTCCCCAATGTTGCTCAATCTGTACATTAAGCAAGCAGTGAAGGAATACAAGGAGAAATTTGGAGTGGAAATTAAAGTTCGGGGATAGGAAACAAAACTTTGTGGTTCACTGATGACATAGTAATTCTGTCAGAGTCAGCAAAGGACCTGGAACAGCAATTAAACAAAATGGACAGTGTCTTGAAAGGAAGGTATAAGACGAACATTAACAAGAGTAAATTGCGGGTAATGGAATGTAGAGTCAGAAAATCAAACGATGCTGAAGGAATTAGATTAGATAATGAGACGATAAAAGCAGTAGATGAGTTTGTTATTTCGGTAGCAAGATAACTTCTGATGGCCGAAGTCAAAAACATATAAAATGCAGAATGATTATGGGAAGAAAAGCGTTTCTCAAGAAGCGAAATTTGTTAACATTCAAAGTTAGTTTAAATGTCAGGAAGTCCTTTCTGAAAGTATTTGTCTGGAGTGTAGCATTATATGGTAGTGGAACGTGGACTATAAGGAGTACAGACAAAAAGATTGATAGTAGCTTTTGAAATGTGGTGCTACAGACGAATGATGAATATTAGATGGGTAGAATACGTAACTAATGAGGAGCTGCTCAACAGAATTGGGGATAAAAGGAGTTTCTGGCAAATCCTGACTATGAAAAGAGACTCGTTGCTGGGACACATTTTGAGACATCAAGGAATTTTCAACTTGTTATTAAAATGAAGTGTGTGGGGTAAAAATCGTAGAGGGAAACCGAGGGACGAATACATTAAGCAGATTCAAAATGATGTAGGTTGTCGTTCTTATTCTCAGTTGAAGAGACTTGCACAGGACAGGGTAGCGTCCAGAGCAACATCAAACCAGTCTGCGGACTGAAGATCACAATAACAACAACAGTCCATTACCTCCACGATCTGTCAAAAATTATATTATTCTGCTAAATTTCGTAACATGTAGGATTTCATGACCGTGTCTTCATTAACTAAAACATTCGGACTAAGATCCTGTGGTTCATCTGTAAAACTTCCTTCTTCTGAGGTTTCGTTGCGGGCGCCATCGTTCGAGATGATCTGTGTAAGTGATGTCTAAATTTATTGCAACATATTCTCCGTCAAGCACCGTTTGAAATCTTAGACGGTGATGTTACTCTTGTTTTGAAGGTTAAATGTGCAAAATTTAATCAAGATATCAATAAAACGATAACTGCAAAAAGGTAGGAAAATAAGGAGATGGGGCTAAATTGAAGGAACCTGAAGTTCTTGAGTATTTCAGAGGGAGCGTTAGCTACAATTGACAGAAACGGGGGGAAATAAAACAGTAGAAGAAGAATGGGTAGCATTGAGAGATGAAATAGTGAAGGCAGCAGATGACAATATAGGTAGAAAGGCAAGACTTACAAAAAATCTCTGGATATCACAGGAAATACTAAATTTAATTGATGAAAGGAGAAAATATTAAAATGCAGTAAATGAAACAGGCAGAATGGAGTACAGACGACTAAGAAATGAGATTGACAGGAAGTGTAAAATAGTTAAGCAGGAATGGCTAGATGGCAAATGCAAGTCTGTAGAAGAATGTTTAAATAGGGGAAAAATAGATACCGCCTACAGGAAAATAAAAGAAATATTTGCAGACAATAAAAGCAGCTGTATGTATATAGAGAACTCAGATGAAAAACCGGTTCTCAGCAAAGAAGGAAAAATTGAAAAGTGGAAAGAGTATATAGAGGGGATTTACAAAGGAAATTAACTTAGAGACAATATTGTAGGAAGGGAAGAGGATGTAGATGAAGATGAAATAGGAGATACTGTACTGAGAGAAGAATTTGACAGAGCACTGAAAGACCTAAGTCGAAACAAGGCCCCTGGAGTGGACGACATTCCCTCAGAACTACAGAACTACTGAAGTCTCTGGGAGAGCCAACCATGACAAAATTATTTCACCTGGTGCGTAAGATGTAAGAGACATGGGAAATACTCTGAGACATCAAGAAAAATGTAATAATCCCCATTCCAAAGAAAGAAGGCGCAGACAGATGTGAAAATTTTAAGTCATGGTTGCAAAATTTTAACACGAATTATTTACAGAAGAACGGAAAAGGTGGTAGAAGCCGAACTCGGGGAAGACCAGTCTTGATTCAGGAGAAATGTGGGAACACGGAAGGCAGTCCTCACTTTACGGCTGATCTTGGAAGATAGATTTAGGAAAGGCAAACCTACATTTCTAGCTTTTGTAGATCAGAGAAACCTTTTGACAATGTTGATTGGAATACACTCTTTCAAATTCTGAAATCAGCAGGAGTAAGACCAACTTGTTATTTACAACTTGTGCAAAAACCAGACAGCAGTTATCAGAGTTGAAGGGCATGAAAGGGATGCAGAGGTTGGGAAGGGAGTAAGACAGGGTTGTAGCCTTTCCCCAATGTTATTCAATTTGTACATTGAGCAAGCTATTAAGAAAAGCAAGGAAAAATTTGAAGAAGGAATTAAAGTGCAGGACGAAGAATCAAAATCCTTGCGTTTTGCTGGTGACATTATAATTCTGTCAGAGACAACAAAAGACCTGGAAGAGCAATTTAACGGAACGGACAGTGTGTTGAAAGGAGCATAGAAGATGAATATTAACAAGAGCAAAACAAGGGTAATGGTATGTAGTCTAAGAAAATCAGGCAGAAGAATAGGTGGGCGGATCGGAACGGAATTGGGAAGAAAAGGCATTTCTGGCATACCTTGACTAAAAGAAGAGATCGATTGGTAAGACACATTCTTAGACAACAAGGAATTGTGAATTTAGCGTTGGAGGGAAGTATCTGGGGGTAAAAATAGCAGAGGGAGACCAAGTGATGAATATAGTCAGCAAATTCAAATGGATGTAGGTTGCCGTTCTTATTGGGAGATGAAGAGGCTTGCTCAGGATAGAGCAGGTTGGAGAGCTGCATCAAACCAATCTCCGGACTGAAGACCACAACAACACACACATCCATTTTTATAGATATAGATTATACACGATGACGTGGTACGGTTCACCTGCTTCAGATGCGATAATATTGTTCGATCTTGTATGGGAATGCGATATAGGGAGTGTAAGAGGGCACGGATGATGGATGTGCTATGGCCGTAGCGTGCGACTTGTGGGATAAAACAAAATAAAAAGCGAGGGAGAGAGATATAGAGAGAATAGCCCAGCCTCAAGGATCTCCCCGAAACACGCAAGATACAAAATCCGAGAAGAACCAAGGTACCCAAGGGAAAAGGACAAGGGAGAAAAGTGGTCAAGGCGACCGCTGTTCCGAAGCGGGAGACCCGTGTTCGAATCCTCCATTTTCACTTGTCGCCATTAAGTAATTTCAATGCCATAGTGCAGCTAAAAGTCATCCCTTTCCATTCTCATCCTGTTTCATTCGCCTCCTTAATAAAATATTTGCAGCTACACAATACCTTTAGGTACAGAACAAACATGCCACATAGATACTACGAAATGTCAGAGCTTCAACATGACTACCACAATACAAAATATGTAAAAAGTAATCATTTGTTTGCTTCCAAAAGTAGCCTTTACGATTTGGTTGTTGAGAGCGCTAGTTCATGTTGCCATCTTCATTTCGTCTTTTGCAATCGGCAAACAACTTTACAAATATCCACTTTGGCAACTCTGAATACATAACAGCTTCAATGAGTGATGCAGAAAATATTTCGAAATATAAAGTCACAGTTCCGACTAACAGTATGATTGTTGTCGGTATAGATTTATGCAGTTGAACAGGAAAAGTTGTGTACCACATGATCAATGTCTCGTAAACCTATATTAGTTACTAAAAAGAGCTCCTGGCTTTCAAGGAAATTCATTACTAAAACTTTACAGTATAACACTAAGATTATCCATTCCATAACGAACAACAATGATTAAGTTAAGTTGTAACTAACATACTATATCACTATAAAGTACGATTGCTTTATATTCTGCTTGACAACAAAATACCTACAATTTTTACGCGGGAGAAGCGACTCGAAGCAGTTAAACGGCGCGCCGTCAACTGAGGTAAAGCCTTACTGTTGACTCAAACCATCCAGAACGCGACCGGATTTTATGAGTAAATTCAAGAAAGCTAACTTCAGCCAAGCTAAAGATTCGGCAGATTTCTGGCCGAAACCGAAACTGCGGTCGAGACCAATATTTTGGCCCAAGCTGGCCGAAACCGAAATCGAATATTCGGTCGGTCTTTACTCACGACTAACAATGTTTTCAAAAAATGTTCAAATGCTTGTAAATCTATCGGACCAAACTGCGTGGTCATCAGTCCGTAGCTTACAAACTACTTAAACTAAGGTAAACTAACCTAAGGACAACACACACACACACACACACACACACACACACACACACACCCATGCCCCAGGGAGGACTCGAACCTCCGACGGCGAGCAACCAAGCACACGGCACCGAGGCGCCTTAGACCGCTCGGCTGCTCCACCGCGGCACAATGGTTTCGTTTTATCGTAAGTTGAAGTGATAGTACCAATATTTCGAGCCGAGCGAACGACACCAGACTTGCATTCGGGAGGACGTCAGTTCAAACATGCCTACGGCCATCCAGATTTAAGTTTTTCCCTAAATGACTCTAGGCGAATGCCGGGATGGTTCCTTTCAAACGGCAAGGCCGATTACCTTCCGCATCCTTTAAGAGAACAATCCCAGGTTGTGCTCTGTCTCTAATGACCACGATGTCGGCGGGACGTTAAACGCTCATTTTTTTCATTATTTCAAATATAATTTTCAGCTCAAAATCATCATGAGTTCACCATGACTCGGCAAACAGCTGCTGTGAGTCGACGCGGGGCTCGGATTGTAGCGGTTTTACCATTAGTAAGCAGTCGCGATGCTGGTGGCGACCGTTAGTCGTTGGTTATGCGTGTTGTGTCGCAGTGTACAATGGCTGACACAAAAGACGACGCTTGTTTCTTCCTGGCTCGCAGTCTCTTCCTAGTCCTATGAACAATGGAACTCAACCAAGGTTTTGGCAGCTATGTGAATGACTTTTCAAAGTCTCGTAATTTAGTCCGTTGTATCAGTATGTTGACAAAACAGAAGGTAGTTTGTAAGGGTTCCAACTTGGGGAGAAAAGGATAACATGTGAATAAAATGTGACATGCAGCTGTTGCCACTTCAGCAGTTGACATTTTCTTCCCGAACAGTCTTATGCGTGGCCAACACGTATACAACCGTCACTTAGGTAGTCAGTCACGAAACTTAATAGCTAGTGATTTGAAATGCTACAGCGACCAGTCGACGTATAATGTTTTCATACCCAGATTTCGAGTTACCACATGCTCGGTTGGTGGGTATTTAGAGACACTTACTTGATTCCAATTACAGCTCGTAGCTGGGATTGTGTGATTGGTATGTGATCCCGAAAGCTACAAGTCTATGTCACTTTAAAAATATCCATTATACAGCATCGCGAATAATAGGAAACTAAGACGCATCTAGTTTAAGAAATTGCTCCGTGATGTATAGACCGTATTCTTCCACTCAAGGGACGTGTGTCTGAGAAGTTTCCTCGTGGCACAGAGGAACTCGCGTGGCCAACAGGATCCCCAGATGTGCTCCTAACGGAACACGTGTCGAAGCAACTTGACCTTGCTCCTTTCCAGAGCCAGTATTGAGGATGTCAAGAACCAGTACAGCAGCAGTTGGCTAACTTGTTCCATACTGAGGTGACAAATAGCATGCGATAGCTATATGTACGATGCAGCTGGTGGCAGTATCGCAAAATACAAGGTGTAAAAAGGGGTGCCCATTGACACAGCTGCCATTTGATTCCGCTGACTCGTGCGAAAAAATTTCTGAAGTTATTATGGCCGCTCGTCGGAAATTAACACACTTCGAATGCCGAGTGGAACTAGGCACATGCGACATTCCACTTCGGCAAACGTTAAGAAATTCAGTTTCTCGAGTTCCACCGTGTCGAGAGTTTGCCGACAATACCCAGTTTCAAACATTACCTCCTACCACACACAACGCAGTGGTGTGCACTTAATGAGAGAGGGCAATGGCTTTTGTGCATGAAATACTCGCAGAATTCAATGTGGGACGTACGACAAACGTTTGTATGAGTGCAGTCAGAGCAATTTGGCGTTAATGGGACGTGCAGAAGACGACCGACTCGAGATCCTTTGCTGACATAACGTCATCGCCTGCAGCAGCACCCCTGCGCTCGTGAGCGTAGTGGTTAGACCCTAAATAGCCGCGCTGGATTGGTTGTGTGGTCTGCAGCGCCACGTCAGGGATGCCACGGCATCTTCCGTCGGAAGTTAGAGTCCTCTTTTGGCATGGCTGTGTGTGGCTGCTGTCCTATAATGACCTTGTAGATAATATCTGTAGTTCAATGATGCTTTCTGCGGATGATGCTGTAGTTTATCGAGAAGTCGCAACACTGGAAAATGGTAGCGAAATGTAGAATGATCTGCAGCGTATTGACGCTCGGTGCTAAGAATGGCAACTGAGCCTCAATATAAACTAGAGTAACGTTGTGCGTTTACAAGGAAAGAAAGATCCTTTATTATAAGTACACAGTAGCAGGACAAACACTGAAAGCATTTACTTCCATAAAATACCTGTGAGTAGGCATAAGAGACGATCTGAAATGGAACGACCACATAACATAAAACCAGTCGTGGGTGAGGCAGATGCCAGAGTGAGATTCATAGAAAGGATGCTCAGGAAGTGTAATCCGCGAACAAAGGAAGTAAGTTACAAAAGTCTCGTCTCGTCAGCGCCCGAGTGTTGCTCATCAGTGTGGGATCCGTACCAGATAGTGTTGATAGAAGACGTAGAGGAGTACCAACGGAGAGCATCACGCTTCGTTACGGGCTCATTTAGTAAGCGCTAAAGCGTCACGGAGATAATCAGGAACTCCAGTGGCAGATGCTGCAAGAGAGGCGTTCTGTTTCATGTTGCTATGAGACGAGCTCTCACACTGGCGCTGTCAGCTGGGTCGCAGCGTGTACAACCACATCACTGCAGTGCTTTGCACAGTAGGGGGCGCTTTTTGCTACGTCTCTCAATGTGCAAGCAAGGGTACCACATCCTTAAAGCGCGGTTTGTAAAATATGGAATCATTCACCGCACTTTTCAGACCAAACTTGTAGTTCGAGGCATTATACTTTCAAGACCAAACCTAACGTTGTAGTGTGTGCGAGTGATCGTGAGCACTTCGCATAAACTCCCAAACACTATGAGGTTTCTTTTTTCCGGAAATGTGTAATTCACGTCTTTTACTTTGTTTTTTGTTTCCTATTTTAGCTGCAAATGTAACTGGAAGCCCAGCTAGTCTGTTCCTCCTGCAAACTATATACAGACGGGAAACCTCCGTAAGAGCCCGGTCCTACGCTCTGGGGTGTGGGGAGGGAGGGTTTCCAGCAGTTCCCTAAGATGTCCCATGATGGCGCTGTGGTCAGAAGCAGCCCTTTAAACTGGCCAGAGCAGGCGGCAGGCAGCGGCTGTCCCCACCACCACCTCCCCTCAAACGCCGGCACGTCAGACACAGCCGTGGCCTCGTGGCAGGTGGCACGAGCTCTCCCCTCAGCCTCCCCTCCACGCTACCCTCTGACGTGCGAGAGGCACCCTAAGCCAGCGACCCGCTGACACCTGCTAGCATCTTACGGAACTACGAGGGGAGCGTAGGACAGTGGTTTAGGGTGGGCTGCTCCTCTGTATATGTTACTCTGTGCCTACGCTCGGGGGTGCGGGGAGGGAGGGTTTCCAGCAGTTCCGTAAGATTTCCCATGATGGTGCTGCGGTCAGAAGCAGCCCTTTAAACTGGCCAGAGCAGGCGGCAGGTAGCGGCTGCCTCCACCACCACCTCCCCTCAAATGCCGGCAAGCCGGGCACAGCCGTGCCCCTCACCCTCCCCTCCACGGTACCCTCTGATGTGCGAGAGGCACCCTAAGCACAGACAAATATATATGTTACTCTGTGCCCTAAGCCAGGGAACGGCCTGACACCTGGTAGCATCTTACGGAACTACGAGGGGAGCGTAGGACAGTGGTTTAGAGGGGCTTCTCCTCTGTATATGTTACTCTGTGGTTCTACTGTACTATAAAGTGAACGGGGGTACGCAGCGGACTCATAGCGGAAATGTGTGACGCAGCCGGATGTGGAGGCTGGCGGCGGAGTCACAAAGCGGCGTGATGGCCGCTGACAGCGGCGGCAGATGCTGCAATTTACGGCCCGCGACCGGCTGCGCGTTCATTACGCCCCGCTGCGCCCGAGAAAGCGATGCGACGAGGCCCACCGGCCACCTGACATTGCTGCGCCGCGGGCGGCCGCCGGCGGAAGGCACACCGGCTCCTATGAGGCTGCTTCTGTTAAATGCCCACCAGCTGCGAGCAACACCAGCCAGCCACGTTACACACGTTGCAGAAAAATCTGCGGAAAGGCGTTGTCGGAGGCCCGGGTTCCATTACCGGTCGGGTCGGAGATTTTCTCCGCTCGGGAACTTGGTGTCGAGTCGACCTCATTATCATTTCATCGTCACTGACAAGCAGGTCGCCGAAGTGGCGTCAGCTAAAGAGACTTGCACCAGGCAGGTTAAACGTGACCCCATTTGCAGTCTAACCAGAACCGACTCTATACTCCGTTAAGCGAAACGAGAGACGGACTGTAAACACAGCAAGGCGCGTGAGCAGGAGTGGACAAAACAGAGGCGCTTGCTCAATTTCGCCGCATATCTTTCAGGTGTAAGGCGTTCATGTGTGTGTGTGTGTGTGTGTGTGTGTGTGTGTGTGTGTGTTACGAGGACCAGTTGCTGAATAGCAGCATAAGTGTTAAGCTTTCATATTGTATCTCTTTTTATCTTTCTCGTCTGTATTAACCAAGTGTGAACTCATGATATCCTACATTTTGAATCCACGCAAGAAGCTGTCAAAGAAGAAATCAACAAGTTCTTAATGTGTATAAAACGGAGCTGTTGTGTCCAGAACAATAAATGACAGATACTGTTATAAAATAGCTCCATCTACGGGTGTCGTTCCCCAGTATCTCATATCGTAATTGATTACAAGCTCACACACTCTTTGAAGTCTCCAAAAAGATATCATGGCAGAAGGTTGCAGAAAGTGTCGATGACTTTCAGAGAAATGGGATAGGAACGAAAGTGTAGGATTTGTAGTTTTGTTGACATAGTTCGTAAAAGAAAATGCAGATTTGGGCAATTTTTAGAGGTTCCATGAATTATTAAAAGAAATGAATTTTTAATAGCTGTGGCGTCTAATATCACTGCTAAATAGCAAAACACACAACCACTTTACACCTGATACAGAGGTTTTAATTCAAAATTAGTAACTTATCCACCAACAGTCGTAAAGTTTATATTCTATTATTTAACGACCGGTTTCGGTATTGCATTAATACCATCTTCAGGCCCTATACAAATTGTGAATCAGTGTTGTATCCATAATATCATGCTGTATGTATGTCATACAAAATATAAAGAATAATTAATGTAATACCTAAACTAGTCGTTAAATAAAACAACTTGAACTTTACGGCTGTTGGTGGATAAGTTAATAATGTGGAATTAAAACTCGATTAACAGCCGCAGTAACGATTCCCTTACAACATGGAACCACATCGATTGATACATTGACTGTGACACTGAGCGAGCGCCCTGTTTTTGTCCACCCCTGGTCACGCGCCCCGTCCTGTTTACAGTCTGTCTCTCGTTTCGGTGAATCGAATATAGCTTGCGCGGGTCCCTTTACCAAACTTCCGCGCTGGGCTCTCCCCGCATACTCCCCTCCACGCCCCCCCTCCCTCCCCCACCAGCAGAGGTTATAACCTTCGTCGCGTTCAGAAGAATTATAAGATTTGTCATCAATACACCACTGTGGTCACGGTCGTGCCTTACATTACAGTACATTACATTAAAAGCAGTTTCAGAAACAAAATTACGGGTGACAATTTTCAAATTACGTTTTAATGTATTGCACACGCCTAAGACCGGCCGTAGGTCTAACAGCCATTAATGCCACACGGTCATATCACCACCATTATCATCGTGGGAAAGACACAGGTACACAAATTAGAAAAAAAAAACTGAATTCATTGAGAGCACACAGCCTTTCACCTGATTATCAGTATCACACTAACAATGCATCATCCTCAGACCAACTTCTATCGCGAATCATCCATATATACAGTAACTTTCCCATTAACGATTAAAAATCTTCGAAACGACGTAGATGACGTTGAGCGTGGGACGGGGGGGGGGGGGGGTACAAAGTCGTCTAACCGGCTAACTTGCAGGGCGAGAGGCACAACGGGACATTTTAATTTGCACTGTCTATTCGTTTTCAAATAAATTCATAAAAAATTTTCAGGTTGACCAGAAAAGATTAAGGATTCACATTCATAGTAGTCGAAGTTCAGAAACACAACAGTATAAATCTATTAAATGTGAAATTTTATTATTTTTGCACTTACTATTTTATAAATTTCTTATTGTAGGTACACTTTTCTTTATCAGTAAGAGAGATTTTTCGATGAATTTTGTACAGCATGTAAAATATACATGCAAGTGTATGAAATTTTAGTATTTTTCAAATATAATGAAATGTGTTGGAAATTGAGTAATTAACTAGAAAATTCGTGTTTTTTTCTAAACATGAAGTTTAAAATGTATTTAAACGTTCATTGTAACATAAATTAAATAAATTCTAGAGTTTCATACACCAGAAAGTATTTTTTGTGTGCTGTGCAAAATAATTGAAGAATTTCTCTTATTTATCAATAAAAGTATTAAAACAACAAATACATCCAATAGTAAGTCATAAAAAATGAAATTTCACAGATAAAAAAAAATGAGTTTTAGAACTTCCCATACTCTGAATCCTGAACCCTTCATGGTCATGCTGAAAAAGTTTTATGGATTTCTTGGGAAAAGTATAGACAGTGCAAATCAAAATTTCCCGTGGTGCCACTCGTGCTACAAGACAGCCAATTTGACGTTCTAGCCCACTTAATATACACACATGAGATCGTAAATATTGAGAATAGCCCAAACGTGGACGAGAGATTTTGAAAATGTGACGTCACCAGATGACGTATCTCGCCGCACTTGTATCGGTAGGGCCTTCTAGACTAAATAAAACAATAAATCTTACCGTCTAACGCAGTAGGGAAAAAAAACCATTGCTCCAACCGTGAGCCGCGTGCTCTGGGGTGTCGCTAGTATGTCCTTATCCATACCGACGTGAACACTTCACGTGGGTTGGGACCATCAGCTGCGATAAACCGATATGCTCATCAGCTGCTCGTGCGTAGATGTAAGTCATCTTGTGACATCACATGTGCAAGATTTTTCATCCTCTTTTTCCCGAAATTTCAATTCAGTGTTTGCGTAACTAAGAGACCAAACCTCTAAGGTCAGTGGCCTCCAGAGTTGCACACTATTTAAACCAACTTACGCTAAGGTCAACACAGATGTCCATGCGAAAGGGAGGAGCTCCCGCGCAATACATGGCAAGGCGCTTCAGACCGCGCGGATCCCGAAATTTGCCGTCCCGTGTGTCTTACATTAAACTACTTATCTCAGCATTATCTACGTCATGAGGTTTTTAAAAGTTAATAACAAACATCGCCGCGCGGGAGTAGTCGTACGCGCTAAGGCGCCTTGGTACGGAGTGCGCGTCTGCTCCACGTCGGAGGTTCGATTTCTCCCTCGAGCATGGATGTGTTTGTTGTTGTGCTTACCATAAGCTAGTTTAAGTAGTTTGTAAGTATAGGGACTGATGACCTCTGCAGTTTGGTCCCATAGCTTTACAAACATTTGAACATTTTAGGAAACATCCTCTATGAAGAAGAGCGTCCGTTTGTTTGCTTGCAATTAATAAAGAATAATAAAAAATCTATAATCTTGATGAAATTTTGCCTACACGAGGAAGATGAATGACGGGGCAAAACGCAACTAGGATACATCACCTCATGAGATTGACGTAATAAATAAATTTCATAAAAACTGCATCAAGCAAAAATGTTCCGTGTTTCTTCCTAATTTACCGGACCTATTTCAACTAAACTTCATCCACATATTCCTTATCGTTAGGCGACACTCTCTATTTGGATAAGAGCCACCTACAACACATACTTTGGGCGGTATGACATCATAAATGATGACATGCACGAAAAACTACCTCATCATGTGACGCGGGAAAAAGCACACATTATTTATCCACAATTAGTGAATGATATTACTTTGCGACTTGGAACTAAATTTACACACGATCCTACTCCTTTTTGAAACTTTTTCTCGCTGACAATGAGAAGGAAAAGATGAAATGAAAGAATTTAATCGCTTATGCCATTATCTTGCATGCAGTGGATCATGCAATTGCAATAGAAAATTATTCTGTTATATCTGACAGATGAATACGTACTGCTATTATTAACGTAGTCATGTTTGGGGCGATGAAAATCCCAACGCTTGAGTTGTCAAAATACATCAATAGACATTGTCAACGTATGAGAAGGCTTGGTCAGTGATAAAGTACTGGGATTGTTTCGAATATGATTTAAAACTTTTTACTGTGTGAAAACGTACGTTCTATCATTCAGAAGTAATAACAAAGTGTACATAACAAAGGAAAATTTAGGCCAAAGAAAGTTTGGCCATTGCCGTAGCCGCGCGTGAGTAGACGAGAGGTCTGGAGAGCCATGGTACGGATCGCGCGGCCTCCCGCGTCGGGGGTTCGAATCGCCCCTCAGGCATGGATGTGTGTGTTGTCCTTAGCTAAGCTTAACTTAGTTTAAGTAGTTTGTAAGTCTAGGGACGTATGACCAAAGTAGTTTGGTCCGTAAGAATTACAAACATTTGAACATTGCCGTAGACCTTTTAGGCCAATCTTACCGTCGGCTTCTTCGAAGAATTATTTACAGGCAGCTGTACCCAGAGAGTTCAGTTGTTGCATTGTACGTACCTGAAAAAAGAAGAAAAGAAGTTACTCGATAATACACCAAAAATATTATTCATATTAACAATCGAAAAATAAGCTACTCAGAGAAAGATAAATGAGATAGAACAGGAACACTGTTCTCTAAGCAACGATATCGTTACTCCCTTAAATCTGGATTCTGTATCTTTACACTGTCCAAAAAGTTAATCGTACACATACATTAATAGGTGGAAGAAAACGGTGGTGACGGATAGGACACATTGTTCAATAAAAACGCGTCAGAACAGATGCAATTTGTTTGTTTTGTCAAATTATATCGCATCGCGTTAGTAGGCCTATGCTACAACCAAATACACAATTTGTTTCGTTAGCATGCTTTTATATGCCAAGTCTATTTCATTCACGGTTTCACCCGTGATCAGTTAAATAAAAAAATCTCCTTACTTTTATCATGTTACGCCACAATTAAGGTCGGTACCTGCGGTTTTTCTGTTATAGTGTGTAGTATCTCCCCGAAAAAATCATGATGGGTTTCTCTTACACCATGGCCACCTAATGGTTCCAGTGCTTTTCGCATGTATACTTAAGAATAAAATGTACTTGTTTTTCTTGCAATTCACAGCTCTCACGTAATTGAGCCGCCATTGCCTATTGTTGCAGTCTTCGGTCAAGAAGCGTTTCATATTGCTGTCCTCTTACAAACTGTCCTATGTTTTTTTTAAATCTGTGACGAGATTCTTTGTGCTGGTAACTTACATAATAAGTTTTTCAGCACCACCTGAAGCACTATTTCAAATTAAGAGAATAATATGTACTTTTTTCATAAAAAATGAATTTAGTTGAGTGGCTAAAATCAGAACTGGCTATTTCCAGGTAAAACAGTTTTGCGTAAAATAGCAATATTTATTTACACATTGTTTTTTTACAATTTTATTTCATTTGTGTATGGAACAGTTAAACTACGGCAAAAGGAAGTGAAAAATGGCAGTCCTAGAAAATATAAGAAATTTATGGCCAAGATACGGGGCTATACTCTTTGGATATAGAAAGTTTTGTTACTAACCTATTGGACATAAATAATTCTGCTCCTTACGTAGTTATACATAAACAGTTGTGTTAGAGATTACTACTAAACAAAAAACGAAGAAGCTCCACATTTTATATTAAGAAACCTGTTAATTAACCAAAATTGAATTCCTTACAGTGTGTTACAATTGTAAGAGCTTACATACTGATAGTTATGACGTCTACAATGTATTTACACAACAAAACGTACAGCCTACACCTAATCCATGTTCGCCAACACTTGCTAACCGAATTCTCCTTCTGCAACTTCTTAAAAAAAAAAAAAAAAAAAAAAAAAAAAGTTCAGAGTGACTGTGTCTACTATTCACGTGTTCAATCACCACGATTTTAAAGTCCCTTGTACAATCGCAAGTGTAAATGTTTTCAAATATTTGTGTCCAGTTCTAATGTAGGACCTGCAGCTTATCTTACATTTTATATGGGGCTTGGTTATTTTTGTTACGAGCAGCATACATGTTTCTTACACGCAAGTGGACATGGACAGTTTTGTTAATAATGTCCCGTTTTAAGGCTGCTGTAAGGGGTTTATGGTCTGTTTTGTTACTAAAATGCATAGTAGGATACTCATGGATGCCAATTGATTCTAAATTCAGCGCTAACTCTTTTATCATAATTTTTTAAATTTATTATTATTATTATTTTGAATAGCCAGTTTTGACACTAGGCGCCTCAGTTAACCTATCCATTTCGTTAAATGCTCTCTCCAAATGAAATTGACTGAGGTCAATTTCTATCCACAACCAAAGAGTTGAGAGAGAGAGAGAGAGAGAGAGAGAGAGAGAGAGAGAGAGAGAGATTGGCAGGAGCTGACGCGTGGGAATGGCAGTGCGATTCTAGGGGCTAACAGTGCAGAATTTTCTTGAATTAAAAGAAACACGGAAACAGCAAGAGCTCCATAATTTCAATCCACCCACAGCGGTTGCTTCAGAAACAAGCCAGGTCACTAACAAAACTATAAACCGTCATTGCTGTGAATCGGATACAACGTAAATACGTCGGCCATCCCAATTGAAAACTGCTCGGCGAATCGAGAACCGCAGGCAAAGTGCTATGGCTTCCGGGTCATCGGCTGTAGACTTAGTTGGCTGAACTTTAGGGAGGCGGGTAACAGCAGTGCCAGGCGGGAATGCGCGCTGATGAACGTCCCGGAAACGCGGCTGCCTCCCAGCGCGTCTGCCGTCCCGGCCACTGGCCGCAGCCGCAGCCGCAGCCGCGTTTACAGCACGCGTAAACCCGCCACTCACTGACCACTTACTCACTGCACAAAGATACAATAAACGTTACTGTCCCGACAGTAACCCATCTCTATGCCCCACGCGTAAACTGAGGAATTTCCGTGATTCACGAAGCAACGTGACACTCGGCTATGTAAACAAAAGTAGCTCTTACAAAAAATCTCGGAAACTACTTGCCGGATTTACTTTATATTTTTTTACGATACCCTAATGAACATTCTGACGAACATGGGCTACAGGTAAAGCAGTCAACAATACGAAGATTGGATTGAACACCAAAGTGAACAACTTGTACAAAAACCAGACAGCGGTTGTCAGAGTTGAAGGGCATGAAAGGGATGCAGTGGTTGGAAAGGGAGTAAGACAGGGTTGTAGTCTTTCTCCATTGTTATTCAATTTGTACATTGAGCAAGCTATAAAGAAAAGCAAGGAGAAATTTGGAGAAGGAATTAAAGTTCAGGGGGAAGAATTAAAAACATTGCGTTTTGCAGACGACATAGCAATTCTGTCAGATACAGCAAAGGACCTGGAAGAGCAATTGAACGGAATGGACAGTGTGCTGAAAGGTGCATATAAGATGAACATTAACAAGAACAAAACTAGGATAATGGAGTGCAGTGTAAGAAAATCAGGGAATGCTGAAGGAATTAGATTGGTAATGAAGCAATAAAGGAGGTAGATGAGTTTTGTTACTTGGGCAGTAAAATAACAAACGATGGTCGCAGTACAGAGGATATAAAATGCAGAATGGCAATGGGTAGAAAAGCGTTCTTGAAAAAGAGAAATTTGTTAACATCGAATATTGATTTAAGCCTAAGGAAGTCCTTTCTGAAGGCATTTGTATGGAGTGTTGTCTTTTATGGGAGTGAGACATGGACGATAAACAGTGCGGATAGGAAGAGGATTGAGGCTTTTGAAATATGGTGCTACAGAAGAATACTGAAGATTAGATGGGTGGATCACGTAACTAATGAGGAGGTACTGAACAGAATTGGGGAGAAAAGATATTTCTGGCATACCTTGACTAAAAGAAGGGATAGATTGGTAGGACACATTCTTATACATCAAGGAATTGTGAATTTAGCGTTGGAGGGAAGTGTGTGGGGTAAAAACCGCAGAGGAAGACCAAGAGATGCATACAGCAAGCAGATTCAGACAGATGTCGGTTGCCGTTCTTATGTGGAGATAAAGAGGCTTGCTCAGGATAGAGTAGGGTGGAGAGCTGCATCAAACCAGTCTCCGGACTGAAGACCACAACAACAACGGCGCTGTTTGGAGACTTTCTGACTGACTTACCTAGTCTCTTATAGGGGGATCTACTGTTAATCGTGGATTCCGAACCACGGTATTACTCGATATTTTTCACATTAAAAACATTGCCCAAGGTTAAAGAAGTGAAAAGTGACAGATACAAATCCTAGGACCTGGCGAGTATCGAACCCGTGACCTTTGGAAACATAATGAGGCACTCTACCACTCTACTTTCGAAAGTATATAAGTTTGTAAACCTATTGTACCAAACTGCTGTGCCCGAGGGAGGACTCGAACCACCTGTGGGAATGGCCATCCAGTCCGTAGCATAAAGCCTTAGACCACGCGGCCAATCCACGTGGCTTTAAAATATTTTCAATGTATTAAAATATAGAGGGTGATTTCAGAGGAATTGCGCAAAATTAGTGAGGAAATTCTAGAATTTTTAAAATGGAATTACCGCTATTCTCTCTTATAATTGATTTATCAAAACACAATCATGATTACGGCAATGCAGCTATTTTCAGGTGTCATTCATGTTTCAACTAAATGTCATCGTCACATCAATACACCTCTGTCTATATAAACAAGTTGTCAATTTATAAAAATCATAAAATAATGAAACTACATTTTGTTGTCGCATCAATCTGAAACGCCCAAACTTGTCTAAAACGTCAAATGTATCAACTTTCTATGAGCATAGATGGGACATTTTAACGGATTGTAAGGCAATTGTTATAGAGCTCCTGCTATTTCTTATATTTATAAACTATTTAGGAGACAATCTGAACAGCTGTCGGACTATTCGCGAATTATGCTGTTATTTATCGGTTAGTAAAGCCATCAGATGATCAAAAGAACAGTAAAATGATTTAGATAAGGTATCTACGTAGTGCAAAAATTGGCTATTGATCATTACTACTAAGCGGCCGTTCGCACCGACGAGGGTGTGTGTGTTGTCCTTAGTGTAAATTATTTAAGTAGTTTGTAAGTCTAGGGTGATTACCACAGCAGTTTAGTCCAACAGGTTTACAAGCGTTTTAATTTGAATGGAAATTGATCACTAAAAGAAATCCGCTGAACTTCATGTAAAAGAATTTCACCTGACTGTAGTTACCCACCAAGGAAAATTGATTAATTTTAATGTGAAAATAAACCGATATTCGACCGTTACAGAACTGGAGACTATTGAAGAATAAACTCATTATTTACCGAAATGCTTTGTGGTGGAGAGACTTTAATGTAGCCAACGCAAAACTTCCTTGTATATCCATTTCCAAATCATTCATATCCCCTTTAACCAGTTGATTCGGGTGACATGGCAAGCTAATTAATGGATTCGCCAAGGCCAATGTTGTCCCGATACTTGTCTTGAGTATCGTTGCCTTTTCTTAACTGACTGAGCAGCCCGACATTATGATGGTATATGTTTACTGGGTAGTATTCTGGATTTACGTAATGCTTGAAAAACTCTAGGAAATGTCCTGGTATAGGGGAAATGTTTATGGTATTCTGTCACACAAGGGTATTACCATTACAGTTCTAACTTGTATACAAACGACATGTCTGCATATTCTGCATGGAAGAACGTACGCGGTATGCTGGTATTCATGGACATAAGGGATTTTCAAAAATAAACAACGCTCAAGCACGGCACGCACACCAACTCACAACTTCTCACTTATCCAAATCACGATTGTATTTTACAGCTCTATGCACGATAATTATTTTTTCAAGAAACATTGTATGCTCTATAAAGTGAATTTTTGTTTCCTTCCTCTTTCTCAGTTTTAGAGATAACTAGGTAATCGTACACTGAAGTTACAGAAGTCTTGCGATAGTTATATGCAAAGATACAGATGGCAGTAGCATCGCATATAAAGGGTGTTGCATTAGTAGAGCTGTCATTTACTTTTCACACATGGTACGCCAAACCCCGATGGTTCACCTCCTTGGTAGGTACCTGGATAGCAGGACCTTCGTGTCAGAATTGGGGATGCCATCTCTTCGAGTCGGCGCGTCCTTGCTGGGGTCCCACGGGACTCGGTGTTGGGTCCTGAGTTGTACAGTGTCTACAATACAGACCTTCCTAACTCACCTCCAGTTAAAAAAAATGTATCTATTCTGGCGACACCGCCCTGATGTGTCGGCACCGACCCCACAAGTGATTCATCGCAGTCTTCGTTGCCTACCGTGATATAGAACGGGCATCAAACAGGAGAATACAGTTTATCGCTGGCAGGATCCGTGCTCTCTTGCTTACGAGAAGACAAGGCGTGGTAGTAGAAAACAGCACGCTATATGACACCCCTATCCAACGGACACAGAAGACCAAATATATAGGGGTCATGCTTGATCGGCAGGTGACTGTGTGGGGTATTGCTGCCAATATCCAAATACGGGGGGAGTTGGAAAATAAGTTTCCCTTGTCGACTGTGGGCAGAGTTGTGTATGAAAGTACGCGTCGTACTGTGATACAATTTCGAACGTACATTCAGCTTTAAGTGTGTATTTTGTCTGCAAAATTTCCTGCGAGTACAATTGATAGTGTATAAATTATAAATTGTAACGTTATACCGAATGCCATAGTTTTGCTCTATGAACAGCGGAAAAGTAGTAAGCCAGAAACTTTTTCCTTTTATTATTTTGGTGTGGTTGTCTGCGAGAAAAAGTTTAATAAAGTTTGTTGCAAGTCGCCAAGTACTGTCATTCTCATATAGTGTATTTATAAAGTTTGGTCGCACTATGTGGCAGTTTCTTGCAGCTCTTATTGTTTATCACATTATATCTCCTGAACCAATGTCGTATGTAGTTCGTACTCCTACAGCAATTGTTATCTCGCGTAAGGAATATGTGTACTAATTTGGTTGAAATAGGTCCAGTGGTTTAGGAGAAAATGAGCAGCATTGTCGTTTGACGCAGCATTTTTTTGCACATCTCGTTGTTTACAACGTCATATCTCCTTATCAATGTCTCGTACGTGATACTTACCCCGACAGCGATTGTTGCCTGATATAAAGGAACATATGTACCAAGTTTGGTTGAAATCAGTTTAGGAGGAGATGTGGAACACACACACACACACACACACACACACACACACACACAGCCTATTTTATAAGATGTAAGATTTCATAACAACTAAGATTCACTTGATCCGTGTGTAAAGATCGAAGCGTTCATCTGATCGTGGAGATACAGGTATACAACAGCAGCCCAAGGAACCCGGCTCTTTATTTATTGCAACCTACTGTTGGCGTACCTCCTCCCCCTCCTCTCTCTGTCCGCCTCTTCCTCTACCCTCTCTCTTCATCTCGTCCTTCCACTCTCTCGATATACCCCGGCCCCCAATTCTGCCCATCTCTTCATTTCCTTCTCCATTTCTTCCTCCTCTTCTCTCAGTCTATCTTCATGTCTATGAAACTTTACTTATTCCTATCAACTGTCACGATAATCAGTAAAACGGTGTCGACATCTGTTGCAACGTAATCTAGCCATACACTGTGTGAAATCCCATGTAGACAGCGATGTTTTAATGGTCAAATGTACAAAATTGATCAATATCGGAATAAAACTATAGACCGCTGTGGTAGACGTTTGTAACGTATTCTACGTCATACACTGCACAAAATCGATCTTTGTTTTGATTCGAAGGTAAGTGTGAAACATTTCATCAAGATCTAAATAAAATCGTAGATCCCTATGAAATACAAACAAATATTTGGACACTCTTCTTTATAAGTTAGAAGATGGCAGACAGTAATCCAAGCATGCGCATACTAAAAGCAGATATATTATCACGAAATTTGTATTTACAGGGGTCGTTATACATTGAAATAATTAAGCATGGTGAAATTTGCTATGGGGTTAGAGATAAACCTAGTGCAAAATGCAAGTAAGATCATGCTACGGTTTAATGCAGAAAAAACGGAGGTAATTGAGGTATCCAGAGAAGCCCCTAATGAAATCCCATTACAGATAGGCATTTGGAACTTCGCTAAACTCGTAAATTTTAAGTACCTGGGTACATGGTTCAACAGACGAAATGATTTAAATATAAGGAGAGGCACTGAATTAAAATTTGTGAACCAACTCATTGGGAATGGGACTAAAACAAATGAACCAACTCATTGGGAATGGGACTAAAACATATATCAGTATGAGGCCGATAATCTTATCAAAGAATCTGTCAATAAAGACCAAACTTAAAGCATATAATACAGTAATAGTAACAGTGTTTTTAATTGGAACAGAAACCTTAAGCGCAACATGGAATGATGAAGAGAACTTGTTGGTGATTGAAAGAAAAATTATGAGAAAGATCTTTGGGCCAGTCGGTCAAGAGAACCCATGGCAACGGAGAAAGAACAAAGAGCTGTATTACCTAACGAAGCAACCCAACATTGTACAAAAACTGAAAGCATGGAGAACAAGTCTGTCAGGCCATGTACCTAAGAGACCAGACACCTCACGGGCAAAAGCCGTTCTCATGGGAGGACCTGGTGATAATCGTCCAATTGGAAGACTCAGAAAGCGATGGGAGGATGAATTACGAAAATACTTTTGTCAGCTAGGAATGCAAAGTTCACAAGATCGTCATTTGTGGAGGAGCATTGTGAGGTCGGAGCATGATCTACAGGGTCCTCGATTGCCGATTTGATGATGATGATGAAACTTCATATATTCGAAACATACGTTGCATTTTAAAAGAAATTTCTATACTTCTGCCCATAGAAAAAGCCCTCGGCGAAAGTAACAAATTTAATAGCTAAGTGCTTCCTCTGTGCTGGGACGATATAGCGCGAGCGCGTCAGGTTTGTGGAACTGTTAAAATTTAAGTGTCTTGTTTCTGATGTGGCAAAATACAGCTGGGTTCCTTACACGTCACGCTACCCCAGTACAAATGGAGACAGTTATTTGCTATGTGTGGCAATAAAGGGAAGGCAATAGCGCACTGCTCCTCTAAGCATGTGCTATTTATTACCCACGCATATTTACTCCCTGGTGTAAAAGGCGTGCTTGCTAGATTTAGTCGCAATAAAACCAGTACTGTGCACTTCTGCTCATATTAGGACTGCAAAGGCAGTACTAGGTTACCTTGGGCGGACCTCACGACTCCCATTTCTGTTATGGCAAAGACAGCACCTCTATGCAGCAGCTCGTTCGAATGTAATGGATGAGTACTCGTGAGCAAATGAGCGAGAATTACCTGCTGGGTTGTAGAGAGAGAGAGAGAGAGAGAGAGAGAAATTTTGTCGCCGTGGTAAATTCACTGGTTATACAAGTCAAGTGACTTGGATGTCGTCAGACGTTGTACATTCCTCGGCATGAGAAGAGAAAGACGCATGTCTCACTAGAACCGAAAATCAATCAGTAAATATTTCCACATATTATTTCCTCACAATATATTTATTCTTGAGAGTTACAATTCTGTGATGATCTCGGCCAATATTTCATTTTACGTGAGCTATTTCTCTGCATCGTTCCCATCATGTTTTATTGCCTTACGCCAGCGTTGTGCAAGAGCTTGTGTGTTTTGTTGTTAAAGACTCTTGTCCCGTGTCCATAGCAATCTGTTTACTGCATAAATTAGTTAGGGTGTCAGGTCTGTGCTTTACGGCAAATGAGGCATTTATATGCAACCCAGTCGGGCGTAGTTTCTCGCGTTCTGAGACGAGTATTATCGTGTTGGAGCAGTGTTTCTTGTGGATTCTTGTCGGCTAGAACACGGAAACGCTTCTTGCGATAAAGATAAATACAAAAATTGCAATTAACCACTTTTGCTAAATGCTTGTTTATTCCACAATATTTTTAGCCTTTTGAGGCCAGCCATTAGATGTGTACTTAGTGCATGAAAAGATGGCACTGGCAGTCCCCAAATATATCATGTAATATAAAAGATCATAAAAATACCTGCAGTCAGAGACTGTTTTGACAATAAGAGGTAATCCGTCTTGTGCTGACTGCAATTAAGACATTAATTTTACAACTAACGCGTTTCACTTTATATATTAAAACACTTTTTTAAAGAACTTTGTGCACGTTAGGCCTAATTGCAGTGAGCACAAGACGGATTACCTCTTACAGTCAATTTTAACAGCTGCTGCTTAATATGTCCACACAAGCAAACACAGACTGTTTTATTTATAGCTTGCTTCTTCGCTGAGTTGTTAATTGTGTGTTAGCAGTTGTATTAATTTAAAAATGGAAATTGAAAAGTGCCGTGAATATGTTAAGAAGAAAACATTTATGGTATACAGTACTTACATTATTTAAGGTGACGATCCTCCACAATCGTAACCGCAAGAAAAAACACACAGACAGCAAGAACACTAAAACTGTTTCTCAACACAGAAGAAGCCAATCCCAAAATTCTTGTTGTCTCAGCCAGAAACAGTAACAATTTTCGATATATTCACTTTCGAAGGAAACGTAATTATAGTTAAACAAATATTTGTGTGTAAGAAAGCTGAGTGAAGTGTAAGAATATGCGAATTATTAGATTCCATAGCGAACTGTTACGTGTCAAAATGCCAATCATAATAAGAACATGAGCTTGCCCACCGCGTGGGGCGCTACTGTCGTTGCAATGTCATACTGAAACAACTTCTTCAGCAGTGAATGTCGTGACTGTATCATGTCAGACAGCGGTGTAACTAATTATCAGATCTTGGTAGGGAAAGCTGTCCATACGTTTTGTCAAAAGTGTCGTCTTTATAAAATCTCCTCTGATAACAGCGACTTAATACTTGTGTTATTATTTTCCAGTTGTAAAGAAGTTAGCAACATGGTGTTGTATTCCTAGCTAACAATTTTTAGAGCACTTAAATTTAACTACCTATAAAATTTTGTAACTCATAATCACGAAATTTAATTTACATCTGTGTGAAATTTAAACCGTAGTTAATGATCAGTATGAGATGCGTTAGGCAGAACATTTTCGCCGTAAGCAGTACTATGATGCTTAATGACTACAAGTAATAATGACGTACCGTGTGTTGGTGTGTTAAAGGCTCTTGGAATAGTAATATGGCGGCGAGCGCAAAATAATACCTTCACTAACCCAAATGATTTTGCATACGGTATCTGTGTGAAAATATCGGAAGGGAGAGAACACCATCTAATCTGTCAAAAACAGTATTGTCTGTAAACATCATTACGTGACTCATACAACTTTTAACCAAAGAAGATGAATTAGATACACTAGTCAACCGAAACGTAAGTAAAATTGTCGGAGAACTCTGAAGCTTACACAGACTTGAGTAACCTACATTAGTTTTAACAGTAACAAATAGGTTGGCAATGGTATACTAGTCGAACCAAGCTTGTAGTGTATAATTACAACCAGCACAAGCTAAGTGAAATATTTTGCAGCTAACTGGGATTCAAATTAGGGTAAAATGATACATTTTCACTCCATATACACTTTAAACAAATCCACACAGTAGAACACATCTAAAATGGTTTAAAATATTCTAGATATGATACCTAAATACCCTAAAATGAATATTTTGGATGAAATGGAATTTTTCGCGTAATGAATAAAGAGAAGAAATTATTGGTCTCTTCGTGTGCTTCAACGTTCCTACACCACTACTGCCCCTTGTGACAGTCACGTTATGTGGGTTGCATGGCAATTAGGCGGGAACCAGCAGCAACCACCTGACACATGACGGGAGTCTCAACTGTTCTGGCGTGTTTACATTTGCGAAGGCACTAGGGTAAACACATCGCAAATATGCAATTGATTTGTACTGTGGTTTTATTTTAACGTCCGATCGTATGGTAAATTAACAAATAGCCATAGAACATTCCTCCTAAGCTACTATGCCTCACTATTTTAAGCCCAGTTTCAACTGTGTAATACAGATGACACGTTTCAGTGTTTCTTCCTTTTTGTCTTATGCGACTGGTCTCCTTCATAATTACTTCGGTGCCTACCTTCCTCGCCATGTTCACGCCTCTCTCTCGTTTCCTAATATTTCGCACCTTGTGCATTCAGTTGCTTCCCATTTGCCCTCTTCCAACCCCAGTCTCCACTTATACAATCAGGCGATTCGATTTCCGGCAGGGGACTGGGTGTTGTGTGTTGTCCTCATAATCATTTTCATTGACATGCAAGTCGCCGAAGTGGCGCCAAGTAAACAGACTTGCAATAGGCTGCCGAACAATCCCATGCGAGGTCTTCCGGCCAAAAATTCCATACGATCATTTCATTTTACTGCATGGAGCCACTTTTATCCTTTATTTTTTATGTATTTTATTTCTTGACATTAGGTGTTTCTTCTCCATTTAAACACTTTTTCCAAGAACACGAGTTTGTGGGCGAAGTAGAAGCCTGATCCCATAGTTGTTCCAAAGTTTTAATTACAATATGCATCTATTTGTATAAAGGATAGTAATCAGTCAAGACCGCGAATACAACACGCTCAGGCTGACAACCACGCATCTAATGTCTGCTGACTTGATTCTTCAAATGAACCCTGTCGGGGGTTCGAATCCCTCCTCGGGCATGGATGTTTGAGCTGTCCTTAGTATAAGTTCATTAGTAGTTTGTAAGCTGTGTTGACCTACCGCATTAAAATTTCCTGTCACCTATTATTTTATAAGTTACAGAGGCAAACACACTTAGTGAAACACTCTATATATGGCGTCTATTCTGAAAGAACAGACGTCAGCCGGCCGCGATGGCCGAGGGGACTGAGGTGCTCCAGTCACGGTCTGCACGGCCACTACGGTCGGGGGTTCGAATCCCCCCTCGGACATGGATATTTGTGCCGTCCTTAGGATAAGCTAGTTGATAAGTAGTTTGTAAGTTTAGGGACTGATAACCCCGTAGTTAAGTCCCATAAAAAAAAAAAAAAAAAAAAACAGACGTCGCTACTAAGTCTGCAGTAATTTGTAAGTTTAGGGATTGATGACCCCGCATTTAAGTCCCATAAGCGTAAGAAACGTTTTCTGCGTCACGCACCTGAGGATGGCTGAGTGGTTGCCAGCCAAAGTATAGTGCCAAGAAGTCGACGTCATGCGGCTGCAACCCCGAAAGGTGTTGTAAAATAGCGTAGTGTGGGAACACAATGGCACGGAGACACGCAGCTAGATGCCCTGTCAGCGGTGAGAGTCGTCGGTCGGGAGCCGTGCTTTAAGCGTCGGCCGCCATGAATCAGCAGGTGGGGCCGGCCGCCGTGGGAGTGCACCTGCGGCCGCGGGCCACACCTGGCTGCTGCCTCTCTCTCTCGCTGGCTCTCTCGCTCGCTCTCTCCGTTACACGCACGCCGATCCACGCCATCCACGCCGGCGCCGCGGGCGCCCGCCGCCTCGCCTCGTGACGTCACGCCTGCCTCTCGGCGGACAAAGCACTCGCCTCCATTTCGCAGGTGGGTTAATAGCCGCGCAGGGCTGCGCTGCCGGCTACACGGCAACAACAGTACGCCTGTCGGCTCACTGGTCTCAACCAGCGGCAAAAAACTGACAGCTCTGGTTCGCAGAATTATTAAACCAAACACTGATCCAATTTCCGTTACGAGGTGCTATCCAAAATTTTCGGGACTGGTGCTGCCATCTGTTGGAAACCTTACCTTTAGACAAATGATCACCGTCACCCTCTAAGTAGTTCCCATTCGTACGTACACACTGGTCCCAGCGCTTCTGCCATTGGTCACTCGTTTTCTGGAAGTCCTGTTCCCTGAGGGTATTTAGTACCGCCAGCGATGCTTCTTGAATTCTCTCCAGAGTGACGAACCGACGGCCTTTCAACTTGAGTTTTAGTTCTGGGAATAGCGCGAAGCCGCAAGGTGCCAAATCTGGCGAGTACGGTGGATGGGGTACAACCGCGCGTTGTCGTGATGCAGCAGCCAGTTCCCCTGACGCCAAAGTTCGGGCCGTCGTCGCCGCACGTTTTCACGGAGCCGTCGCAAAACATCACAGTAGTACGCGGAATTCATTGTTTGCTTGGGTGAGACGAATTCTTTGTGCACAATTCCCTTGGTACCAAAGAAAGCAATGATCATGCTCTTCACTTTGCTCTTCACCTGTCTCGCCAGTCAAACACACACGTACGACTCATGCTCTGACCCCCAAACACTTGTCGAATCTTCAAAAATAATAATACCGTGTACCTCATTGGCCTGGTGCAAGTCTTTCAATTGGACGCCACTTCGGTGACCTGCATGTCACTACCTTACCCCAGACGATCTACAGCTTAACGTGGAATCCGAACCACGTGTCGTTTCTGGTGACTCCTCACATCGTTAAGATGTGAAGGATGGGTTAAACGCAGACTGAAAAAATCCGAGGTCCGACCTGGTTTTGAATCCGCGACCCTTCGAATCATTGCAAGGGTCTTTGTAGCACGTTTCCCAATATTTGCATACAACTTGATACATAGGTGCCGCTCTGATAGCGGATCCATCATAAAATCGCCACACACCAAACTCAGAGTATTACGGAAATCACCGTGGACACACAGCACGTCCTCCCAGCTGGATGTCACTCTGCTCACTGACTCATCAGATATGCAGCTCTCGCCACATGTGGTGCAAAGATCTATTACTCATACTTTCCAGATGGTACAACCAGTCCCGAAAATTTTGGATTTCATGTCGTACGCTATAGACCTATTGTGCAATGGATAAGTGATGACATTACCGAGATGGCATCTACCCTTACGGCCTTCTTGCCTTTTGCCGGAAGCATTTTTCTAACAGGAGTGGCCGTAGTTTACCGAGCGAAGTGCCGCACTGGTGAAATCGGTAACCGGATCAACGGTGTCTATCCAGTCACTCGTTGATCGTTCTGGGGTGATAACAGAAGACACCAAAATGAAGTCCGAAGTTTTAAATTTAACATTTAAGAAATCATTCACGCATGAGGATCGTGCAAACATACCTTCATGTGATGATCGCGGAGGTAGTATTTGGCATAGCCGGTGTACAGAAAAAGCTAAGAGAGTTGAAAACAAACAAGTCGACATGTCCAGCTAGGGTACCAGTACGGTTTTACAAAGAGTACTCTCTAGCATTGCTCCCTTACTTCGGTTGTATTTATAGCGATTCTTTAACGCTGCACAAAGTTCGAGATGACTGTAAAACGTCCCAGGTGACTCTTGTGTAAGAAAGGCGAAAGTACTGACCCACATAATCACAGACCAGTATCATTAAAATCACTATGCTGTAGAATTCTTGAACATATCCTAAGTTATAATACAGTAAATTTCCTTGAGACGGAAAAGCTTATGTCCATGCTTCAGCACGGCTTTAGGAAGCATCGATCGTGGAAAACTCATACACGGCGCCGCACTGCAGACTACTAACGAAGGTACGAGCATATGGTATCGGTCGCCAAATATATGAGTGCTCGAAGATCATTTAAGTATCACAACCCAGTACGTTATCCTCTAAGGCAAGTGTTCATCATGGACTAGGGTCTTGTCAGGAGTGCCCCACGGAATTGTGATGGACAATTTATTATTTTCTATCTATATAAATGATCTGACGGACAGAGTTCCAATCTGCAGCTCTTTGCTAATGATGCTGTCGTGAACAGGAAGTCGTCGTCATTGAATGAGTGTAGTAGGATGCACGATGGCATGGACCAAATTTCGAGGTGGTGAGGGGAATGGCAACTAGCTCTAAATGTAGAAAAATGTAACGTAATGCAGATGAGTAGGAGAAAGAATCCCGCAGCATTACAACACAGCATTAGTAGCCTGCTGCTTGACGAAGTAGCGTCAATGTTCAAATGTTTGTAAATCTATCGGACCAAACTGCGTGGTCATCAGTCCGTAGATTACAAACTACTTAAACCTAGGTAAACTAACCTAAGGACAACACACACACCCATGCCCCAGGGAGGACTCGAACCTCCACGGCGAGCAACCGCGCGCTCCGCAGCGAGACGCTTTAGACCGCTCGGCTACTCCACCGCGGCGTAGCGTCAATTAAATATCTAGGTGTAATGCTGCCTACCGATAGGAAATGTAACGAGCATATAAAGACAATCGCGGGGAAGGCAGAGGGTCTACTTAGGTTTATTGGGAGAATTGTAGGGAGATGTGATTCGTCTGTAAAGGAGACCGCATATAAAACGCTTGTACTACCCCGTCTTGAGTATTACTGAAGTGTTTGGGATCCGCACTAGATCACTTTAAAGGAAGACATAGAATCAATTAAGAGGCGGTCGGCTAGGTTTGTTACTGGTAGGTTCGATCAATGCGCGAGTGTTACCGTAGATGCAGATGTATATGTAGAATTTCCACTAACCGCTGGGACAGTCGACACTTCGGGTCAACAGTTAGTTGGTGAAGTACGACGTGCTGTGAAATAAATGTGAAGATAATGGGATCATTTCTAGTAGCTTTTTGGTGAAAGTTTGTAAACGTGAAAAATAAGATCTTGCACAGTTGTTTGGATTTCATGTTAAATTGTATGCCCTCTTACAGATGCCTGTGTAAAGGACAACACAAACATCAATGCCTGAGGGAGGATTCGAACCTCGGACGCAGAAGGCCGCGCGATCTGTAACGTGGCGCTCCAGACCGCTCGGCTACTCCCCCGCGTCTAGAAATTACAATTTAGTTTTCAGTTGTAGTATCTGTAGATTATAAACAGTTCACATCTATTTTCCAATGTAAAAGTGGTTAATTACAGTTTATTATCTTTCGGATTTGGTTTTTGCGTTTCGTAGCATAAGGTCACAGTCTGACATCGTAGAATTATTGTATTTATGTAATACAAAGGTGAATGGTACTAAGAAATCTAACAAAGTAGAGTTCCTCTGTAACGAGCCACGTAAGACCAAATGTCCATTATACTAAATGTTCAAATGTTTGTAAACCTATCGGACCAAACGGTGTGGTCATCAGAGCGTAGCTTATAAACTGCTACTAAAACTAAGGTAAACTAACCTAAGGACAACACACACACACCCATGCCCAAGGAAGGACTCGAACCTCCGACGGCGAGCAACCGCGAGAAACCGCGCGCTCCGCAGCGAGGCTCCTTAGACCGCTCGGCTACTCCACCGCGGCTCCATTATACAAATGGGAAATGTCTCTTACATTATGACACTATAGGGAAGCAATTATATCTACATACGACCATTTCATTTTTTCTGAGTGAAGCTATAACGCTACAGGTCTCTAATTTGGGCAGTATTTTACTGAATCATTTAAGAAACATTTCACAATTCCTGTTTTCTTCGTAATTTCCATAGTAAAATGATATTTACACCCGTCAATGTTCAATTGATCCGCTATATTTCAGCTCGTAAGTTTTATTTCCAATTACAGAGCAAGAAGAAAAGCTTGTATATTATCAACCGCTGTTTGATAGTCCACATTTTACAATGTTGCATTAGCTCGACAAGTGTCACCAGATTAATCGCCCATAAAGCCATGAATCACAAGCAAACAAATATCACGTTTCTTAATAAGCTATATTGTGTGCTACTTCGGAAATGGAGATCAACATTCATTAATATTTACACAGTAAAAGCAGACATTGTGTTTTTTACCTCTTGTCTTACGGAATTTGTTGTAGTTATTGAAAGTATGAAGGAAAACACACCTTAAACTATGCAGCACTTATTTCGTAACAGCATGACTTCTCATACTTCACACAATAGTCGACTTTTATTTTGTAATCGAGAGTGGATAGTTTACTCCGCTTTTATTTACACTGGTGAGCAGCTAATACCATAAGCAAATTGTCACTTTCTAATAATTCCTTGAAATATGAAGCACAATCTATTTCTTGACACTATTTTCTTCGTAAGTTTCGCTATAGACACCGAAGCAACTTCAAATAATTTAATGAATACCTATATGGCTCACGTGTTAAGAAAATACTAAATCTTTTAACATATCCGCTTAGACAAATTGTTTTCCTTAGCAACCGAATAGAAAATGTAGCTTGCGGGTTATGGAGAACATGTAGTTTCATTATCTACAATTTGTATTTTCCTGCCGAAGCTCAGTCATTGTCATTAGTAGTGCAACTACTATCGAGATAGCAGAATCTGTTTGGCTATTAAAAAAAAACCGATGTAGATAGAAATTTCATTATATACTATTGAGAATGTTGCTCTATAACACCACAAATATTTGTGAACTTAAATCGTTTAAATAATTCATTTCTTTTTGCATCAGTGACGATACTCGAGGGTTTGATCGATATTAAATCGTTTCGAACTTAGTATTAACTAAAAGAAGTTTTAACAGAAAAGCGATAAAAAAGAAATTAATAAACAGATGACCAAAATGCCAATGAGGAAATTTCAGTTTTACACAACGTAAACTTTATGACAAAAAGTATCTTAAACTAAAAGCATTGTTACTGCGAAATACATAGTATATCGGGAAACTTACGTTTCTCTCAAGAGAATGAATCTCACAGACAGTTAAAAATCATAGTAAAAATTCTGAACCTCTGTTAAGTTAGGGGCATATATATATGTTCATCAATGTAAGGTACGTATTCTATAAATAATGACAAAACCTCCGACAATGGTACAAACCTACCAAAGCATGTTCGACCAAAACTGAACATTGATAAGACTGCTTTTTGTTCAAATCATTTCCTTTGTTGAACAAACAGAGACGTAAGCTTCACAAAATCTGAAAAGATAATTCGTTGCCGGCCGCGGTGGCCGAGGGGACTAAGACTCTCCAGTCACGGTCTGCACGGCCACTGCAGTCGGGGGTTCGAATCCCCCCTCGGGCATGGATATTTGTGCCGTCCTAGTTCGTAAGTAGTTTGTAAGTTTAGGGACTGATGACCCCGTAGTTAAGACTCATAGACTATACAAACATTTGAACATTTTTTGATAATTCGTTCTAATGTCGATTCGAAGACATTAGAGCGTCCTGCACAACTGGAAAATATCTTGATGAACTAGCGCTTCACTTACCATTCGACGTTTTGATCAGGAGCCTCACCAACGCTGCTAACACACACCACAAAGCGTGAATGGAGCGCCATAGTGCAGGTGACAGAGTGAGCTGGCCAGCTTGTCGCTCGGCGCGCTGGCTGGTTACTGAGGAGCCGTGCTCACCCAGCAGGAACAATTCCCTCTTCATCCCCCCTCCTCTCCCTGCCTCCACCTCCCTCCCTCCTGCTCACTATACTTCCTCCACTTTTCTGTCTGTATAACTCTCGCACTTACTTTGGAGCGTATTGTAGTCGATAAGATTAGGATATTAATGACCGCACTGTTACACCCTAAACCACACAAAACAGTTTAAAGATCACGGCTATGAGTCGCCCTCGTATAATTTATTTCGCCATCAAAAATGAAGCTTCGTATTGGCTCATTCAAATTACGGAGACAATCGATAATCCCATGTTGAAGAGAAGAATAACGATGATAATAAGCGTCGCTAGAGCCGAGGACGTCATCGCAAGCTATTTGGTTTTTGGTTCATTTGGATGGTTCGAGAAATGGAGAGGAGGGGAAGGAGTAGCGCGGGCAGAAATGGCCGCGCGGTTCTAGGTGTCATGTCAGTGACTGCGCGGTTGTTCCCGCCGGAGGTTTGAGTCCTCCCTTGGGCAATGGTGTGTGTGTGTGTGTGTGTGTGTGTGTGTGTGTGTGTGTGTGAGTGCGTGTGTGTGTGTATGTGTGTGTTGTCCTTGGATTAATTTAAGTAATTTGTAAGACTAGGAACTGATGACCACAGTAGTGATCTCACAGATTTGCAAACATTTGAATATTTAGAGGGGGTAGTCGGTCCGAACCTGGCACTGGAAGAAGGTTTCACCGCCAGTAATTCTGAGCCAGTTTTATGGATCTGAAACTAGGACATGTTGCAATCGGCACCTTAAAAAGCTATAACAGTATCATCGACGAAGAGGCAAATACAACCAGTGCAGAAGCGGTGATATTAAGATACCAGTTATGATGGACAACGAAGTAATCCGCATGCTGAAAAATCGTATTCCCAAACAAGTGTTTTACTCTGAGTTAACGATGGAAGGTCAGAGGAAACGATTCAAAGATGCGATTAATACTAACACGATGAAGTGTCACATTCATGTTAACAGCAGGGAGGCTCAGCCATCGACCGTTCATCCTGGAGGTCACTAGCCCATCGAATAATACTTATTTTCGAAGAATAAAATGCAATGTATAAACGAAGGAAATGCGTTGACGAAATTGAAGGTTAGAAGCTGCTCCTCCTGGAGCACACACATCTTCTCTGTACAGCAAAATCGCCGTCTCTCGACGTAATTGAACCGTTAAGAGGAGTTTTAGAACGGAGAATGAGTACCAGATTTACCGAACCAATATGGTTAAAGTAATTGGTAGATGTTTTGGTACAAAAATGGATTCCATCCTCTAGGAGACTATATATACACATTAACAATCTGTTTCTCGAAAACTTGCAGCTGTTCTCAAAACCTATGCTGGGCCGACTACCAGCCAATAAATAAATATTGTGTCTGTGTTAGCTGTTTATGTTATTTTGTGCACCCTCTGTATGTTGTTATCACAAGCATATCACAATTGCTCTACGTTTACTATGAAATATCTGTTCCAAAGCAATAGATACTTAGCAATTTACATGTCAAGACAGGCCAATGATGGTACGAAAGTGCCTTTCTTCCTCGCGGGAACCACACTAAATGTGTGCAAGCACTGGGGGGGGGGGGATGTAGACAGATCGAAATTTGGGTCTGACCGGGAAGCGTGTTCGCGTGGCCGAGTGGTTAAGGCGACCGTTCGTGAAATAGGAAGAGCAGGGTTCGAGTCTCGGTCCGGCACAAGTTTTCATTTGTCACCAAGTGGTTGAACGCTTTTAGAAATGCAGCTAGTGTTGGCAGGATTCGCAATTGGTGAATGAATAATTGGTTATTTAAGTATATACCTTTCTTCATGTAGAGTAAATGAAATACGCAGTATGTCTTTTATAACAACTTGAACTCAGCTAGAGACACTGTCAAATGCTAGAGAAAGTGATGATGTTGAACTCCGTGTTTCAGAACGAAATCGACTTTGTAACTCATCCCAGAGGAGTTGCACTGAATTCAAGTCGGGTCACTGCTCAGGGCAGTCCATTTCTGGGGTGTTATTACCTACAAACCACTGCCTCACAAGTGTTACTGCATAAGAGGTGCACTGTCATGATAATACAGTGATTTTCTCCCAACTGTTCCTCTATTGTACACAATGCTGTGAAAAGTGTTCATATCGTTCCGCATTTAGTGTAGTAAGGGGACCACATCCTACCCTTGAGATATTTGCAAAATAGCCATAATTCTTTCATTAAGAAAAATTAATGTGTCTGTTTGCACCCTCAAACAAGTGTCCCTCTAAATATCAACAATAATTCAGTTCCTTGAGACAAACATTGTCTCGTTATACCAAAGGTATTAAATATAAGGAGAGGCATTAGATTAAAATTTGTACTGTGACCGGGATTCAAACCCGGGACCTCCTGTTTACCAGGCAGGCACTTTAGACCACTTTTTAAATATTCCAAAATAAATTTTAATGTGTTCTTCAGGAAATACAAATTTCTGTAACCAAATGAGCTGTCTGTAATCTTATGGCAAACATAGCAAGCACTGTTGCAAGAAAACTTCAAGTGGTACAAGTAAGTTTACACTTTTTCATATAGTCATTACATAAAAACTTTTAAATTATATTAATGGTGAGTACACCACATCAGTCTTTCTCACCATTAAATTCCACACACATTGCCACCATCATAGAAGACATTTAAGCTTCTGTGCCACCCCTGAGTGCTAATACCAAATGCAGTACTGAGCCTCCTTGGAACTTATAACCTTGGGCAGTCTTTTCTTCATCCATTTGTTTTCTTCTGTTGTTGAGGTGGTATTCCGTCCTTTTCCTCCAATCTCTCCTTTATTCTCTCAACTTCATGAATTGGCTCAAAATCTAGTTTACTCAATTAGTCTAACAATCAACATCACGACCTAGTTCCACTCATTTAACACTGCATTACTGACAAAGTGACTACGCGGAATGTCTTCAAGCACTTCTTCCTCCACACCACATACTTTAATTTTAAGCGGGGTGGAGAAATGGCCTCCTGGCTTCCACGTGTCCATCTGTCGCTCGCCCTAAACATTATATGAGTTACTGGTCATATAAATCCAACAGATGGGACCACAAAAACATTTCCTCATACTGACACATGTAGGGAAGTGGGAGCTCGCCGCCACGCCACGGTAGAATTCAATGAAATATAAAAAATCGTCAACTCCCAAAGAATATTCTGATCGAAGTCATTGTCTCTTCAGCATATATTGCTTAATTGCGTAAGTTACGAAGCCAGAAAGAGGTTCTGAATAGAACATTTCAGCCGCTACTTATCACAGTCACTCTTAAACACCACATTGCAGCAGACTTACTCACAGAACAGTATTGCCAACTTCAGCGATATGATATCACATTTTTTCGTACATTGTATCCGTTTTTCTCATGTCCGTTTAGCCCAACTTTCTCCTCACTTTTCAGTTTGCCTAGAGAGGCTGAAAAACGTAGAAGCCAGGAGCCCATTTCTCCGGCCCGCTCGTAGATTGTGAAATAGTGATGTAGCTGTTTAGTTGATTGGAATGGGCAGATCGCGTGTCGCTCCTGGTTTCGATCTTTGTGCCGGTCCACAGCCCCATTCCCGGGGCGCGGGAGATGCCTCGCGTGTTTTCCTCTCCGTTCTCAGAACTGGGCCCCCGGTGGAGCTCTAACAAGCCGCAAGAACACCGAATCGAAAACCTCGTGCTGGGCCCGCAGTAAAAACTGGGCACTTCACCAAAGTGCGAGATTGAGCGGAAAATCAGCAAAGGCGGCCGCGGAAGGGGGCGACGCGGTGCGGGAAAAACCGGTGCGCTTAAAGGGCGTGTTTGCTGATCGCTGAGCAGGAAAACTAAGTCAATTACACCGGGCAGGTACGGTGTCCGGCTGTACAGTGAAATGATAAAGTCGAAAGGAATTCAAATCAGGTATGCTAAGGCGCTGCAAAGAATAGTGGGTTTTAATAGATAATGCTCTCATCCACAAAACATGAATTACAGAGTGGTGAAAACATGGGAGTGGAAGATACGACTACAGTATTAAAGTATGCAGTCACCCCTTCATAAAGTGTAATCTGGAATTGACCACCAGTTATCTCGAAAGGCGGAACTACCAGTATAAAAGCCGCGCGGGAGTAGCCGCGTGGTCTAAGGCATCATGCTACGGACTGGACGGCCGCTCCCGCCGGAGTTTCCAGTTTTTCCTAGGGCATGGGTACCTGTGTCTACCTTAGTGCAAGTTAAAGTCTACCGAATGATGACCATAGAGATTTAGCGCGATAGGTTTACAAAAATTGGACCAATACAAAAGGAAGTGGGGATTATTGTAAGTATAAAAGCAGTAACAGCAGAATAAGTCTGCTAGGAAAGCTCAGAGACTTCGAACGTTATCTAGTCAATGCATATTACCCTAATAACAAATCCATAGGAGATATTTCGATTCTTCTAAAGCTTCCAGAATCAACTGTTGCTTATGTGATTGTGAAGTGCAAGTCAAAGGAGCGACAATAGATATAGAAAACTAGCCAGACTTCTGGGACTAACGGAAAGGGACCGTCGAGCATTGTGGAGAGTCGCTGTAAAAAAATCGCATGAAATCACTTGATTGGATGACTCGCGAATTCCAAAGTGCTCTCAGCAGTCCAGTTAGCACAAAGATTGTGTATATGGAATAAAAAAGAATGGAGATCTATTTTTGCTGAAGCACGGAACCGTGCAGCTACATTCGGGAACGCTGTAAACGGTTTCTGGTACCTGTGGGATTCATCTCTTCAACCAGAATGGCTTTGCTAAACAAGTGTTTGCTCCTGCGTCTGTGCATGAAGATCTGGATAATTCCATAGTACCTGATCAACAGAAACTAAAAGCAGACTCACCAGAGGCAAGTGTAACAGGAAATAAGCGAGTGGTGGAACTGCAGACACAGTAAACGACAGTCGTCCCGAAAGACAATGCGAATGGGAGCATAAGTTTGAAACTTAGTCCTGTGCCATCGTCTTCAGGCTCTACCAGTGTAAAAGAGAAAACGGCCGGGGGTAAACAAGAAGGTAGCCAGAACTGTTGCAATGATTAGAGTAATTTAAAAGTCAAGTGTCTGTTTGCCTCATACAAAGTATTCAATTGTCACTGTACTTTGGAGCAAACGGACATGATATTCAGATTAAAATGAATTTGTGATTGATATTTTAATTCGCGGTATGCTATGCGCGGGGCTTCATACAATCGCATTTGTTTCTCCGACTACAAATGCTCGCTGCGTTGCTAGCTCTGCTGCCACAAGCTTTACCAAGCGACGCAGCCTATGAGGCTGCACTGCTCTAAAAATATTACATGCACCTAAGGTAAAACTACTTGTGTTTCTGAAGCTAGTAGTTTGGTAAACGTTGTAGTCTGAAAACAACGCTGTCAGATTCACTATGTTAACTACTCGATCGTAAAGAAACTGTAAAGGGGAAGAATTCAGTTTTTTGACATCATATTTTGGCCTTTAGTAGTGCTTCTATGAGAAATCTTGTTGATTGGTACTTTAGGTCAGGTGGACTTCAGGTCCTATGTTACTGTAGACAAAATGTAGCCATCAGACTGAAAGTGTCAGAGGGGAGAGACATTTCACAACGATATGGATTAAATAGTATTTTCAAAAGTTGTGGTACACAACTGTGCACTACAGTAGAAGTTACCAAGCACACCCTGCCGAATTAATTGATGCTTTTCGAATTTTTCGTGTTTCTGTTTTTTATCCCATTTATGAGATCAGTTATATCCGCAGTTTAAATTAGCTACCGAAAAAGTTGCGAGCAGAAATACACATTTATATCTTTCTTAAAGTTGTCGTAGTTATGCGACCCTCATTTTAGTTTAGTGCATAAAAGTAAAGAGCTGAGAATTTATGTCAAATTACTAATGACTCGCCCAGACTTCGCACGGGTAGAATTTATACTCTGCGTCTACAAAAATCAATGTATGTATTTTATTGCTTTTAACGGAATGTATACCATGCTTATACAATCCTCAGGCATTTTAGCTTCTCAACGAAAACAAGCCTAGATCACGTTTATGAAAATTTATACTTTATTTTCACAAGACTAGTTTCGACAAATTTGTCATTGTCACGTGATTAACAATCAAGAAGCTATTTGAAAATATGCTTAGCATATATCTACAATATTTATGTGTGTCAAAACACTGCTCTACCTTAAGATGAACACATAATATATATGAATTCTGTCAAAACATGACACTGCCATTGGAAAAATGACACATATGTAATATGTTTCGTCAGAAGGCAGGTTACTAATTCGTTAATGACTTTCGTACATGATAACGTGCAGTTGTCTGAAAACAGTACAGAATGCATGCAACCACTGTGTGACTAACTTTCGTATCTGAAAAGCAGTAGTTGTCTGAAATACAGTGGCTTGTAACCGTTGCATATAGTCTATAAACGCCGTCTTTTTTCTTAAAACCAGCAGGCGCCCGAAAGGACAAGTGTTGTCACGTGTTGCTGCAGCCGCTGCAAATATATATTTTAAATAGGGGATTTCAGTCTTGGCTGCTAGCGACGGTGTAAACATACAAATTGCACAACCTCCCGACACAAATTTTCATACTTTCCTGTTGTCTGTTTACCTGGGTTACTAGCAGTCGAATCTGAAAACCCCCATTTAAAATCTACAATGAATGTTGACGAGAGCCTCATAGTTGCTAGTTCCTCCGGTACTTTGGAACAGTGCGTCAAAAGAGGCAATAGAAATTAGGTTGGCTGACAATTTGATGAATAGCAATGGGGGCTTTCCACTAAGCACGACGTGGAACGTGGTAATATTTCGCATCAACACATAATGTTCTATGATGCAGCCAGCGCGAGTGTTTGAGGATAATCTATAATGTGCGGTATATCTTTGCCGAAGGTGCTGCAACTGTGGTGGATGACCCATGCGCCGTGCACACTTCAGAGGCCCATAAAAGACAAAGTTTTGCAGCTTTGGCGCCAATTTTCAGAGGGACTCAAGCAGCAGTGGCGTCTTCGTAAAGGTGGCTGACAGGTTGGGCGCCGAAATATTTAATCAGTATGATTTTACGACCCTTCAGCAACCCGAGAAGATTTGTGAGGACCGTAGACTACATTTACACGAAAATCAAAGATTGCCGGGAAGCACCCGACATGCCATTAAGGAATATATTAACGGGGTGAGGCACTTGCTCAGACTGAGAAAACCACATGACCGGATTGTGAACGGAGCGAGAGACTTGCGCGGGCTGTTAATGAGGCGAAGCAGAATGCTAGGTAGACTGATAATGAGGTGACTGTTAATGGGGAGCAGCACATGGTCAGACTGTTAACGGGGTGAAATATCTTGCGAGACTGTTAACATGGCAAAGCATATGACAAGGATGTTAATGGGGCTAAACGTATACTCAGACTGTGGTCAACCATGTGCTTCAACTCGTATCATTGATATGGATAAAAGTTAGAATTTAACGAAATGAAATGTTCAAATGTTTGTAAATCTATCAGACCAAACTGCGTGGTCATCAGTCCGTAGCTTACAAAAGTAAACTAACCTAAGGACAACACACACACACACACACACACACACACACACACACACACACACACACACACAGCCATGCCCCAGGGAGGACTAGAACCTCGGACGGCGAGCAACCGCGCGTTCCGTAGCGAGGCGCCTTAGGCTGCTCGGCTACTCCACCGCGGCAGGATTTAACGCAAGACCTAGAATCACGTGTAGCTATTCGTGATGATATTTAAATTAATTTAACAACCTGAAAACCCGAAGTTCCCCGATATTTATATATTCTAATCTTCTTTAGTCCATCTCCTCCACCCTTCTCTCTCTATATCCACATCCTCCTTCCTCCGTCTCTGTGTCCATCTCCTATATCTACTTCCACCCCCCAAACCTCCTCCTCCTCCGCTCTATCATCCATCCCTCTATCTGTCAAGTCCCTCCTCCCCTGCTTCTCATATCTACATGTGATCGACAATAACATCCCCTACGTTACGTATTTATTACGGTCACCCATTAGCCTCTGCCTTTCCGGAATAAGTTGATTAGAACTTTTGTGTTAATATATCCTCTCCTCGATCAATACATAGATTTTGTAGAAGGTAAAAAAAAAAAATTACATTGTAAGCTACAGTTTTGTTGTTATGGTCTCACAAACATTGCTGTACTGAAACACAGGAAATGTTGACGCGCTGTAAAGGATCGCAGTCGACCTTTCTGTCACTCTTTTAGACGGTCGCCCTCGACGTGGGACGCGAGGACAGGGCACGCCCAGCCACTGTCGGTGTCGGTGTTGGGCGTGCCGTGGGAAGCCAGTATTGAGACGGCAGCGCCGTTTGCAGCGTAACGAGCCGCGAGGAGGCGGCGCGCTATTTGCAGATATAGGGCACGGGGCGTCGCGCTAATGGAGTGCCGGCGGCGTGCCATACATAATTCATGCATATGCATGGCTGCATTTGCATGTGCCGGCGCGCCGCGCCGCGCGCAGCCCCGCATCCGGAAACAAACGCCCACTTCCGGGAGGCGGACACCTCGCGCCTCTGCTCCCGTGTTACAACCCATTAGTCGAACTCCTGTGTCTTGTCACGCGCTGGACATTTGCTCCGTAACGAGCTAAACATAGTAAACGAGGTTCAATTATGAAGCGTACATACAAAAACGGAAAAGAGAGTGGTAAGCCGAAGCTACATTTCGGACTATGCAACATTTCGGTCTCTTAGAACTGAACCACTGACGACTGCGATATCACATTTCGTCGTCAGTGGTCCGTTGATGTTCCACGATCCGAACTGTAACTTCGGCTTACCACTTTGTTTTCCGCTTTTGTGTATAGGCTCCATAAACTGGAAAACTGCAGACATCAACGAATCGTCAACAAGCATTAGAAGGAAGTGTGTGGCATAAAAATCGTCGAGGGAGACCGAGAGACGAATATAGAAGGCAGATTCAAAAGGACGTAGATTGCCGATCTTATTCTCAGATGAAGAGGCTTACACAGGACGGGGTAGCGTGGAGAGCTGCATCAAACTAGTCTGCGGACTGAAGCCCACAACAACAGTGCATTCTGGTAAATCAGTAGCTGGAAATTACACTTACGAGGTGTAGTCAAAGTCGTAAACTCCGATGACGAAACTTGGTCCTGTCGGAGATTCGAGTCCTCCTTCGGCCATGACTATGTGTCGTCCTCACGATAAGTTAGTTTAAGAAGTTTGTAAGTCTAGGGACCCATGACCAGAGTAGTTGGGTTCCTGAGGTGTACAAATATTTGAATCTGAACGAAACTTTGCGTTGATATTGGTCTTCCTCTACATAGGACGTCTGTTCATACAAATTCCGGAACTTTATCCACAAAATTTATCTACACTTGTCTTCTACATAATGCGCATGGCCTGTTCTACATTTAATACACAGCTGCCAATGCGGTTTTCACTTTCGGACGCAGTAATGGTTCGTCTGTTGCTGGATCGTGCGAAGCACCGTCTGCGGATTTTCTTTTCTACGAGTATCTTCTCTCGTTTGATATCTTCGTCCTTCCGACATCTCGTTCTCATCTGCGTGATCCAAATGATCTTCACAGATTGCGACGCGATGGTTTTTCAGGTCTTGATTCATAGGCTGTGGTACGAACTTGGCGGCACCAGGATGCATTCCAAGTTGCTATGTGAGGATTTCGAGACATGATCCACCTGACACGTTACATTCTTCTTCAATCTCTCGGCCAGTCAGTCTTAGCTTGAGACGTACCACGAGCGTTGTCAGTAGACGAGGAGAGCCTCTTTGAATGATACTGAATAAAGTAGTACCTTTTTTTATCGAAAAATTCAGTATTTTATGTCCAACCGTGGACTTTCCACCTAGCCACCGTCTAACATCGTTTGTGTATCGCTCGTTATTAACTTTTCTTTATCACGTTGGTGGCAAAGTTTCTGAATCTTGACTTACTAATTTCGAGTGACAATTCAAATGTTCAAATGTGCCGACCGCGGTGGCCGAGGGGACTGAGGCGCTTCAGTCACGGTCTGCACGGCCACTACGGTCGGGGGTTCGAATCCCCGCTCGGGATTTGTGCCGTCCTTACTTGTAGGTAGTTCATAAGTAGTTTGTAAGTTTAGGGACTGATGACCCCGTAGTTAAGTCCCTTAAGCTTAACAAACATTTGAACACCCATGCCCGAGGGGGGATTCGAACCCCCGACCGCAGCAGCCGTACAGACCGCGACTGGCATGCCGCAGACCGCTCGGCCAATGCGGCTGGCGAGTGACAGTTCTTAGAACATGGATGGTGCACTTGCGATGTAGTGAGACTGTTCGTTCGGAGGGTCCTTTATATTCCATTTATACTTACTCAAAGTCTATGGCGGATTATTAGAAGCTATTTATTAGCCATACAGTAGATTCAATACAATGAAAAGATAAATATCCATTATAAATATTCAAAGTGTCACCTAGAGTCTCCATTTTTAATAAACAAGCATTTAATCAAGGGAGTAGATGAAGAGTTAACAATTCGTGTGCGATAAATATTTCAGAGAAAGCAGGTATTTTCAGAAATGTAATTTGTTGAAGGTAGAGAAAGCGAAATTTCTACTTGTTACTGTTAGTTTTATGGGGAGTAAAAAATACAAAGCTAGAAGACAATAATATGAAATTCAAGATATAAGACTAACGTCGTATTGTTGCAATGAAATGCCATTCAACAGAGCGGCAAACACAAGAATTTCATTACAGTTCGGGAACACAAGTGTGAACATTTCGTTCCAAAGAGGGTTCTCAGCAAGCTAAAAATGAATTGCATCCGAAACGTTCCCCATATTTTTTTTTTTACTTTAAGATGGCTACAAGACTATTCTTATCGTTGACTATCCAGCACATTTTTAAATTATATTTTGTGGGACGTCACAACTATGGCAAACTTTGCGAGCAACGTTGCTCTACTATATTAACGCCTGAGTATACGCTGGCTACCATGGGTCTCTGAAAAAGTGATCGAGAATAGTGGGACATAGTTAACAGCCTCCTCTTCTACGGCTACTGTTGGGGTATAAACAGAAATCCAACAATGCATTCAGAATTATGAAACGGAATGGAAATTTATTCTATTAGTGGATTTATGATGATATTGTACGAAAGTGGATATGAATTTTGATTTTAATGAATTCGAGCAATGATTCCAGAACGATAGTTTAAGAATCAGATATATGTATATAGAACGTGTTTAATGGTATATCTGAGCATGATTTCAGTTCATGAGGTTCAAGTGGAAATGTCCATTACAATGGAGGTATAGACTGAATAAAGGCAAACTGATCGACTGATATTTCGATATTTAACATTTGACATCAAAACAAACTTTGCCACGAACATATCTCCCAAGGGTGTCACGTACATTTTGGAAGATATACCTTCAGGATCTCAGCAAGTTAGCGGTAATTGTTTCCAGTATTAAAATTTGATTTTTCCTACCTCCCAAGTAATGTACACACGGTACAGTCTGAATGATACTTATCTTTGTATCAAAATAGTCATTTTTGTGTTAAACTGTCAAATCGTTTTCAAGTTGACAGTTTGTTCTGTTTATTGGCTGTACACAACAACGTCGAGCCGGCTAGTGTCTGAGGTGCGGAACATGCCCTGTTCGTCAGTCACTGATCCAGTACACGTCCCACTACTCATCTGAGAACAGACTTTGCGGCATCCAAAAAACAAACATTAAATATAATTTCAAATCCTTGCGAAACTTTTTCTCGCTGACACCCATGCAAAATGACGAAAAAATTTAAAATTTCAAATGTTTGTAAATCTATTGGACCAAACTGCTACGGTCATGCGTTCCTAGACTTACAAAATAATTCTACATTTACACTCCGCAAGCCACTTGACGGTGTGTGACAAAGGGTACCTTGAGTAACACTATCGGTTCTCTCTCCTATTCCAGTCTCGTATTGTTCGCGGAAAGAAAGATTGTTGGTACGCTTCTGTGTGGGCTCTAATCTCTCTGATTTTATCCTCATGATCTCTTTACGAGATATACGTAGGAGTGAGAAATATACTGCTAGATTCCTCGGTAAAGGTATGTTCTCGAAACTTCGACAAAAGCCCGTATCGAGCTACAGAACGTCTTTCTTGCAGAGTCTTCCACTAGAGATTATCAATCATCTCCGTAACGCTTTCACGATTACTAAATGATCCTGTAACGAAGCGCGCTGCTCTCCGTTGGATCTTCTCTACTTCCTCTATCAATCTCACTTGGTACGGATCCCACACCGGTGAGTAGTATTCAAGCAGTGGGCGAATAAGTGTACTGTAACCTACTCCCTTTGTTTTCGGACTGCATTTCCTTAGGATTATTCCAATGAATCTGTCTGGCATCTGCTTTACTGACGATTAATTTTATATGGTCGTTCCATTTTAAATCACTCCTAATCCAAACTCCCAGATAGTTTTCAGATAATGTACTTAAATCCATTTCACTGAATTCTTTGTCCCTGCCACCCGTTATAAACGTTTGAGTCTTCCAGTCTATATCCGGTAAATTAAAATCTCCTTCCAAAACTCGAAATATTTTCCAAATTATCCTTCAGGTGTTCTGCCACAACAGCTGCTGAGCCAGGAGGCCTATAGAAACATCCAATTATTATGTTCTAGCCTGCTTTAAACGTGACCTTCACCCAAATTATTTCAAATTTCGGGTCTCCTCAATTTCCTTCGATACTAGTGCATTTTTTATCGTTATAAAATGCCTCCCCCATTACTGTCCATCCTATCTCTGCGGTTTCCTTTTCAATATAGGTTTAGAATTTCATTACTGTTTACATCTGGTTTCCGTCCCTAGTACTATGTAGGCGTCTAGATCGTTTATTAATGATATCAGTTCTGGGACCTTTCTATAGACGCTTCTGCAGTTAACTAATACTACATTTATCTTATTTCCTGTTGCGTTCTGCCTACTGCTACCCTGTCGCGGCTCAGGAGGCGTCTTGTCGGGCCTACGGAGGAAATTCTCTAACCTAAAACACCCCCATGTGCACTCCACACGTACTCCGCTACACTTGTAGCCGCTTCCTGCATGTAGTGCACGCCTGACCTATTCAGGGGGATCCTACATTTCTCCAACCGATAGCGGAGGTCGAGAAATTTTCACCCCAGTTCTCCGCAGAATCGTCTGAGCCTCTTATTTAAGCTTTCCACTCGGCTCCAAATCAGAAGACCGCGATCGGTTCTGGGAACGACACTACAAATAGTTAGCTCAGTTTCCACCCCGCGTGCGAGGCTTCCAGCCTTCACCATCTCCGCCAACCACCCGTATGAACTGAGGATGACCTCTGAACCCAGACGGCAGGTGTCATTGGTGCCGATATGAGCAACAATTTGCAGTCGGGTGCACCCAGTGCTCTCTATAGCCGCCGGAAGGGCCTGCTCCACATCTCGGATTAGACCCCCGGCAAGCAAACAGAATGCACACTGGCCTTCTTCCCCGACCTTTCCGCTATTTCCCTAGGGGGCTCTATCACCCGCCTACCATTGGAGCTCCCATTCACTAAAAAACCCCTCGCTCCGTGCGCCTGCTGGACTTTGCTGAAGGAGCGGCCACATGTCCAATCACAGGCAGAACGGGCGATGCCGCACGGCCAGCCTCCACATTGACCCTCCGCCCAGAGCGACGCGAGTGCTGTTGAACCCGCCACACCGCTTGCGGAGAGGGTGGCTCAATTAAAATTATACTAAGCACAACACACACTGACATGTCCAAGGGGGGTCTCTGGCGGGAACGGCCTCGCGGAATGGCCGCGTGGTCTAAGGCGTCATGATACGGACTGGGCAGCCGCTCCCGCAGGAGCGCGCGCGCGTGTGTGTGTTGTCCTTAGTGTAAGTTATTTTAAGTAGCTTATAAGTCTAGGGGCTGATGACCATACCAGTCTGGTCCAATAGGTTTACAACCATTTCAACATTTAGTAATTCTACCGTCGTGAAGTTCTCATAATTCCACTGTTTTATGTGCCCGAATACTGATTATCAAAATATATGATAAGTGAAATTGCAATGGATCTATCTCTCCATGTACTTTAACTATTATATTGCTTGTATTTGCCGATATATGCATTAAGATGAAGCTCCACAGATCGCTGGAGTGGGGAGCACTGGCACTTCTAAACTTGGGCATGTGCAATACTATATTTATGGATTCCAAATCATTTGGGCCGGGTGAAGTTTTTGCCCCTGATTGTGCAATGTTTCTTCGCAGAAGAGGAAACACTGCTCGAAGCGGCGTGAACACTGCATAGGTTGACACTATAATGGATCATGGCACATTGCACCAGAGTACCATACCTACTCCTTCTCTTCGGTGTAGTCTGATTTGCAGCAGTACAGTACTATTAATCGGAACAGCCTTGTGGTTTCGTTAGGGTGGACGTCTAGCGACGTTCGGTTGCGTTAAGTGGCGCACGTTTACGTCAGACAGAAGGAGTGCAGCCGAGTACTTAACGACCGCGAAGCTGTGTGCAGCCGAGTGGGGTAGAGAGCCCTCTGTTCCGAGCCGCTGGGCGCGCACCAGCGAGACACAGGCGCGCTGCTAGTCAGGACTCTGCCAAGTGGAGCGCGCCGCGGCCGGCGTACGGCGGCTGCCGGGGCCTCCAGGCAGGCGCTAGTGGGCTGCGGCGTCACCTGACTCTCGCAACAACCTTAGTGTCACCATAAGTTCTACACCGCTAGACAATAACTCAGCAAGCTGAATCCCTATTTCAGTACAAGAAGGCACAAGAATTCACCAAAGCTGCCTGCTTGTTACTAGGCTGACAAGATGCGGCTTTTGCCTATTTTCATAAGCCACATACAAGTCCTTCACACTTCGTCGTAATGTATACTTTTGTGTCTCGATGCCGCCAGTTGTCCTAGGTGTCGGTGGACGAGTAGAGAGAGACCGACACAGGAAAATAGGACACACGCGTGTGCGGATACAGAGTCTGAGGTGACCAGACAATGGGACAGCAGAAACTAGAAACACTAAGTTAGATTGGAACAAGATATATATTTCGTAGACATAGTACAATTCTTAACTATGTTAACTGAAGACTAGTGGAATGCAGATACAAAGTTTAACTAGGTAGAGGCCTGCCTAGTGATGAGAGACTTTTATAGTGCCTGTCCGATTGTCAAGTGACCGATGCAGTTCAGTGGTGCCCACGAGCGGGGTTGAAGCAGAGGGCGCTCGTGGCCGACGTCGTAAGAACGCCGCGGCGAAAGTACGTGGCGCGCACTTCAGACTTGTGCGACACCACATATACTATGTGATCAAAAGGTTCTGGAAACCTGGATGAAAATGAAAATCAGTTCGTGGCGCCCTCCATCAGTAAAGGTGGAATTCAGTATGGTGCTGGTCCACCCTTAGCCTTGATGACAGCTTCTACTCTCGCAGGCATACGTTCAGTCAGGTGCTGGAGGGTTTCGAGGGGAATGGCAGTCCATTCTTCACGGGGTGCTGCACTGAGGAGAGGTATCGATGTATGTCGGTGAGGTCTGGCACGAATTTGGCGTTGCAAAACATCCCAAAGATGTACTATAGTATTCACGTCAAGACTCTGTGCAGGCCAGTCAATTACAGGGGTGTTATTGTCGTGTGACCTCTTCGCCACAGGCCGTGCATTATGAACAGGTGCTTTGAAGGCGTGTGCTGTGCTAGTGCCACGCAAAACAGCAAGGGGTGTAAGCCCTCTTCACGAAAAACACGGCCACAACATACCACCACCGCCTCCGAATTTTACTGTTGGCACTACACACGCTGGTAGATGACGTTCACCGGGCATTCACCATACATACACCCTGTCATCAGATCCCCATATTGTGTAACGCGATTCGTCACTTCACACAACGTTTTTCACTGTTCAGTCGTCCAATGTTTACGCTCCTTTCACCAAGCGAGGCGGTGTGTGGAATTGACCTGCGTGTTGTATGGCTTATGGGCAGACTCTCGACCATAAAATCCAACTCCCGCCTATCACAGTACTTGGAGTATATCCTGAAGCAGTTTGTAATTCCTGTGCGATGGTCTGGATAGATGCCTGACTATTACACTGTACGACCCTCTTCAACTGTAGGCGGTCTTGTCAGTCAACAGACGAGATCGTCCTGTACGCTTTCGTGCTGTACGTGTCCCTTCACCTTTCCACATCACTATCAAACAAGAAACAGTGAACCTAGGGGTGTTTAGGAGTGTGGAAATCTCGCTTACTGGCCTCTGTCACAAGTGACACGCAACCACCTGACCACGTTCGAAGTCCGTGAGTTCCGCAGAGCGCCCAATTCTGCTCTCTTACGATGTATAATGATTACTAAGGTCGCTGATATGGAGTACCTGACAGCAGGATGCAGCACAATGCACCTAATGTGAAAAACGTATGTTTCTGGGGTTTTCGAATTCTTTTGATTACTTAGCTCCCCATCGGGGGTCCTAAATCCTCTCTGGGCATAGGTGTTTGTGTTGTCTTTAGTATAAGTTAATTCATAAGTATCTTGTAAGTTTACTGACTGATGACCGCGCTGTTAAGTTCCATAAGCTCAACAAACATTCGAACATTTGATTACTTAATGTGTATCACGCTGTTTATTTTTCGAATACTTTGTCGTAATTTCGAAAACTATCAGAATCATGGCAAAGTATTCGGAAAAAAAGTGGTAGTATAAACCAATATATATCTTCATCCTATTTATACTTTGCGCAAAGATCAAGAAGGTGAAATTGAAGAGAATAGAGCCCATACAGAGGCTTAGCTGCAGAATCTTTTCTCGCGCACAATACGCGACAGGAAAATAAGGAACAACAAGTGGTGCACAAAGTACCCCTTGCCACACACAGTAACGTGGCTTCCTGAGTATAGGTGTAGATGCACCTGTAGGTTTGATAAAACCTGCTAGAAAATTTCCCTACTGCTAACCCCTCCATCTCACAGTAGTATTACCCGTTCCCTTTACAATTGCCGACGTCAGAACGCGGAACTAAACTATTGAGAGAATCACAATAGCATTATGTACTAACTTCGATTTAATTTCTTTAATTTCATTATTGTTTTAAAAAATAGAACAAACGCTGAATCCGATTAAGTGAATAAAAACTGTGATCAAAGTCATTTCGATAAATATTACGAAACGAAGACTTTTCGAGCGGGTAAGGATATTCAAACCTAAACTCTGACAGAAGAAGCAGGCACGCTATACACTTGCTGTAGCAACTAATCCAAGTAGAATCATAATTTAAAGCCCTAGAGTATCAAACGAAATTCCGAAATTGCTTTTCGGCCATTAATAGTAAGCAAGCACTTCGCAGCTGTCTGAATATCTGTTTTAAGGCTCTAGAGATTTATGCAAAATTCCGAATGTTTTTTGTCGATTTCTCATAAATGAGAGCTCACCAGGGTGAATGACCAAGCTACTCCAGCGTATGATACATTATGGTATAAAAAAGTCAGTGGGGACCTTTCCTACTTAGTTATTATATCGAAAACTAAGAGTTCTATTTTAATTTCTTACGCTTTTCTGTAGAAAAATGTATTCATAGAAAATGTGGTTTTATCAGCTACACGTCCAACTCAAGTTATTAGACCGTAAATCTAGTCTTATATTAATTTCGTACGATTTTCTGTAGAATACCGTAATGTATTAATACTAAATGTATGACGCGTTGGCTTCAGTTCTTCGATAGTAACCCTTCATTTAAAACATTTTCCTTCACATTAAAACCGATCTTTTTCTCTTTAAAAATTACTAAAAATTTCCGGGCTATTATGCCGTGGTCTTTTGGATTTATTCTGGAAACCCAACGTTTCGTTCCCGACTGCGGAGAACATTCTCATGGGGGATCGTGGCAGTACTGACACAGTAGCGAGCCAGGGTGTGCATCGGACATTCAAAAGTGCCACGATCCCCCTTGAGAATGTCCTCCGCAGTCGGGAACGAAACGTTGGGTTTCCAGAATATATCCACAAGACCACGGCATAATAGCCCGGAAACTTTTAGTAATTTTCATCATTCCGGCCGTGAAAGTTTGCATTTTTTCTCTTTATTGTCATTTGGAAGCCACTGGGTTGTGTCAGGCTGGCAGCAGCTTCAGTGCCGCTCTTCAGCCGAGAGTACAGACAGTTTTTCAAGAAGAATTAAAACATCGACGGAGAAAAATAATGCTGAATTTAAAACAATGCAAAGGAGATAAAAGTGGATAATTACTAGAAAACATAAAGAACAGGAAGATATACATGCTGACTTGTCAAATGGCCACGGTGGTTAAAATAGACATATATACAGTGATAAAACTTTCGGAGAATAAAATACACTCAGTGGAGGACAGGAGACGACGACGAGAGCACACACTTAAAAGCATGTGGCAACTCGATTATTCGGCCTGCTCGGCGGCTGCTGAGGTATGAAAACACCACTTGAGCACGTAGCACAAACACTTGCACATCACTAAACGGCGCATTGTTAAAATATGTCGACACAGGTGCCATGCAGTAGGAAAAGGGAAGGAGGGGGAAGCACGGTGGGAAAAGGACGGAAGGGGAGGGGGAGAGGGAGAAGGAGGGGAGGCGTAAGGACTCACCGTGGGAAGGAGCTGGCAGAGGAGAGCCAAGCCTGCGAGGGACAGGGATGGGAGGGGGGTGGAAGAGAGACGTACAAATACGGGGAGGGACTAAGGTTGAAAGGGCGGGTAGACGTCGGGACGGAGGGCGTCATCTGGGAGAGGGAGTTGACGGAAGTTACCCTCGGAGAGAACGCGGAGAGTGTGGAGGTGTAGGGAGGGAGCGATAATAAGATATCGGCGTGGCAGAGGCCGAGGATGCTGCAGGAGGTGGGAGACGACCAGGTTGCGGGATTCTATTTTACGAGACACATAGCGGAGGCGGAGATGTTCTAGGAACTTCAGAAGGTGAGGAAAGGGAATCAAGTCGTAAAGGATCCACGTGGGGGACGGGAGGCGGATACGGTAAGCGAGGAGGAGGGCGTGTTAAAAGCGAATGTGCCGCTGTTTTATTAACACGCTGCTGCATAGTTTGACGTTTTTATGCACAAGAATGAGTTAATAGTATATACATTTGTTTTATCTGCTGCACATACACCAAGTTCAAGAATCGTGTTACATTTCAATTGATCGTATTTAAGTTATACAGTTCGTACGTCATTCGAAACAACACAGAAAGAGTTTGCAGTGCCCTCAGCTAAAACGGCAATTGTAAAGCGAACGTGTTATACTTACATCCTACGTCCAGGATTATTTACTAAACGTATTACAATCCCCGTCTTCGTCTACACTTTTAGCTTCTACAGCTGCTTCTAGCGTCATGGTGCTTACTTTCTAATGTCTTACTATCCTCCCCATTGCTACCGTTATTGTTATCCTTAGGTTTCTTTCTCCGCTTATTCTGCGAAAACCTCCCTGTTTGTGGACTGATGATATCAAAATACTGTGGTGAAAAAGTTAATAAAATGCTCCAACAAATTTCTAGGAGGATTTAAGCATAAAACAAAGAAGTCTTAAAAGAATATAATGATAGTTAACAGTAGCCGGCCGCGGTGGCCGAGGGGACTGAGGCGCACCAGTCATGGTCTGCACGGCCACTACGGTCGGGGGTTCGAATCCCCCCTCGGGCATGGATATTTGTGCCGTCCTTAGTCTTAGCTAGCTAATAAGTAGTTTGTAAGTTTAGGGACTGATGACCCCGTAGTTAAGTCCCATAAGCTATACAAACATTTGAACATTTTGAGTTAACAGTACCATAACGCCTACAAATGTTCAAATGTTTGTTAAGTTTATGGGACTTAACTACGGGGTCATCAGTCATATAACGTCTACAAATCCAGATCGTGTTCAACCATTAATCTGACAATCTATTTCCCATATAAGGGTACGTGAAGTTATTACAGTACGAAAGGAAGTAGAATGTGGTTAGTGAAGTTCAGCTGGCGTAGTGTGGGGGCTGACGTCAGCCGGTGGTTCCTGGCGCTGCGTGCCATCGGCCAGAACGAGGCCGCGTGCGGAAATTCCGCCGCCTGTGACTCAGTGGCCCGCGGCGTGATCGCCAGGCCTGCAGGAATGCGCGGTACATCCCACTGCCGATGCCGCCGAGCCAAGTAGGGCGCCGGTACACCGCCTCTTAGCAGCTCTTCTAATGGCAATTTAAACAAAACACGTATTCCAGTATTAGATTTTTGCGATGTAGTGACTGAAACGTAGGATTCGTGGAAGAGACGTTACATCGTCCTATAGTAACGGAGATCTAGGATCATGTCTGCTTAAATCGCTTCAGACGAGGCGATGACTTTTGTAATCTTCCTACAATGCTCCTTTTCGAATCGAGAAGAGAGAGGATTTGAGAAATTGTCCTACAGTGCCTGAAACGACATTAGGGGTGAAGACAAAACTGCTAGTTGATTGGGGAACGAAGCCGATGCACGGGAGCCCTTACTTAAAACTCCGTAAGATTCTTGCTATTTTGGATGACACGTTCCCAACAAACGGAAGAAAAGAAAGAGATTTTGTCGGCATGCTGTGTTCTATCACTACTTCTTGGTTCTTGTTTTTAATTGTAAGTGCCTTGTTAATCTGCCGGGTATAACATCCGTTGTCCCTAAACGAGCAACCTCGTTAGGCAGGCTTACTGCATCTAATACTGTGTGTGCTGTGTGTACGAGTGTTTAAGGACACTCATAGTATACGATTGGTGGTGGCAACTCGAAGCTTGTAAATACAAATCGTTATGAGTGGGCGTACGATAGACATAAAACATCCAAAAAAGGAACCATTGACGCCCTCGCCAGTCTACGACGGCTCGCTTGCGGATGACTGGTCCGTGGACTACGGGCTGGCTACCATTGGTCTAGCTGATTTACGAGGAGCGTTTGAAAGGTCCATGCAAAAATAAGAACTACTAACACACTTGGGGAAAACCATTTTTATTTTTCGACATAGTTTCCCTTTAGACTTATTCACTTCGTCAAACGCTATTCTAATTTGTTGATCCCTTCCGTATAATATGAATTGTCCAAGTCTGCAAAATATCTATTAGTTTCTGCAATTACCTTCTCGTTTGAGTGAAGTCTTCGTCCTGCCAGCCATTTCTTCAAATTGGGGAACCAATAGTAGTCCGAGGGAGCCAAGTCTGGAGAATAGGGGGCATGTGAAACGAGTTGGAATCCTATTTCCAATAATTTTGCGGCCACAACTGCTGAGATGTGTGCTGATACAATGTTGTGATGGAAAAGGACTTTTTTATGGACCAATCGCCGGCGTTTTGTTGCAGCTTGGTTTTCAAACGGTCCAATAACGACGAATAATATGCACCTGTAATAGTTGTACCCTCTTCTAGATAGTCGATGAGGATTATACCTTGCGAATCGCAAAAGACCGTCGCCATAACCTTTCCGGGCGAAGGACCGGTCTTCGCCTTTTTTGGTGCAGATTCTGCCTTGGTAATCCATTGTTTAGGCTGTTCTTTGGTCTCAGGAGCATAGTAATGTGTCCTTGTTTCATCTAGAGTGTCGAAACGACTCTTAAAGTCGAAATCAAATGTTTGTAGAGCTTATGGGACTTAACTATGCGGTCATTAGTCCATAAACTTACAAATTACTTATGAACTAGCTAATACTAATAAGTCGAAATCAAATGTTGGTAGAGCTTATGGGAGTTAACTATGCGGTCATCAGTCCATAAACTTACAAACTACTTATGAACTAGCTAATAGTAAGAACGGCACAAATATCCATGCCTGAGGGGGGATTCGACCGTAGTGGCCGTGCAGTCCGTGACTGTCGCACCGCAGATCGCTCGGCCACCTCGGCCGGCGCGGATTCTTCCTGAACATCTGCAAAAGTTCATTGCAACACTTCACAAGATTTCATTTTTGACCAACATGAGCAATCGCGGCACCCACTTGCAGATAGCTTTCTTATGCCCAAATGTTTATGCAAACTGTTGTGTACTCTTTCATCCGAGATGCCCACCGCTCTAGCAATCTCACGCACCTTACCTCTTCTGTCATCCATCACCATATCCTGGATTTTATCAATGCTTTCTGGAGTCGTAACCTCCACAGGACGACCAGAACGTTTGGCGTCACTTGTGCACATATGGCCACTCCGAAAATTTTGAAACCACTTATAAACTGTTCTAATCGAAGGTTCAGCGTCACCATAATGTTTATTAATCTTCTCTTTACTGTCCTGAGGCGTTTTACCTTTCATAAAGCAATGTTTAATCGCCAAACGAAATTCTTTTTCGTCCATTCTTTGACAATCACTCGACTTCCTTGATTCACACGAATGACACGAATAGACAAATTTGGCTGAAACTTGGAGTGCGTTCTTTCCAAAGGTGATACTAACTGAACATGATCTCGATCAAGGAGGTCAGAATACAAGGAGACGCCCTTGGCTGAAAAAGTGAAGCCTGCCTCCGCCATATTGCTAAGTTTTGGAGAAGTCATAGAATGAAGGCTTTCACGGCAGGTATCGTCATTACTTAAAGCTTCCGGGCTGAGATACCGTGGTCCATACATAAAACTTCCCCTCGTCTGCGGAAGGCAACGTCGGAGGTAAAGCGGCGTACAGTACGCATCTTAGCCTGGAAACTTTAAGTAATTTTGGAGAAGTGTTCGTATTGTGGAGCTAATGTTATCTGTCACTTAAAACAGAAATAAACCGTTCGACCGTTTTGCCTTGATGTACAACGTGTTAAACGAGTGCAAATTAGCCGTTAAAAATTAAGTTTTCAAATAAAATATGCTGAGTATTTATTACTATTTATTGGAGAAAGTATATTGTTTGAAAGTACATACTTCGCAGTGACTGTCAGTCCAGTGCATTAACAGTAAGAGGGTCGACTTAAAGCATAGTTTTAAAGGAGAAATAGCAATCCAGCACTGACCAAGTTGGCGGACAGGCTTCAACTGACGTGTGTCCTCTGCACAGATAATGCCACCTCCCTTTATCCTAATCTCCTCAATCTCGATACGCACCGGTGGTGGCATCTCTCGGACTTTTGAAATGGCCCTGGTACTTTGTACGTGGCCTAGGCCATTTGCGGCAACGCCGGTAAGACATAGTACGAACGGAACTCTGAACCGAAACCGGGGCAGCGTTGTCCGGTTGGCGCGGCGTTGCGACAGAGGGTAACGGAGGCAGGAGCAGCGGCAAGGGCAGGGGCAGGGTCACGGCGAGGGCAGCGGACCCGACCGTGCCGGTGGTCAGTGGCACGCCCGCAGACCGCAGCCCGCGTCGCGTGGACGGCCTCTGCCACACGACATCCTGCGCCGGAACTATGTCATTACTACCGTCTTCTGCACAGGCACGGGGTCGCGGCAAAAACTTACAGCAGCGTGCCGACCGAAGATTTTCCAGCAGTTAAGAATCGTAATATTGACGCGTTCACACGAAGACTGAAGTACCCATTTTTAATACTAATCACGCGAGGAACTACTTGTCTATTTCTTTGGTGGCAGCGTTTTAAGCTAGTTGGTTATTAGCCTTCTGACACGGTCTCTGGACAGAGGATACTCTCCCTAACGGAATATTGCAAAATCAGTTAAGGGGAGTCGTAGCGCCCTATCTCGACAAGGTTAGATTAGCTATATAAATGCCTCGTTTACTCAGGAACTGTTCCTTACATAAATATGGTGTTTTCATCACATGTTCTCGCATGTTTTGTGACTGTATTGCTCTGCAATCATTATGAAATAACAGCTAGAAAAAACTCAAAAGTTTTTGATACGTCGCGTTTTGCAGCTCTTAAATGTCGTATGAAAGACATTTTTATATTGCACCAAAGCTGCTTTTATTTTATTACGACTTGTGCATACAATGCAACATTGCCATATTTATATATCTTCCTCTAAAACTTGCTCGACTTGTGCAGTTCTGCTCGTAATATTTTTGACCTCATGTGTTTCATGTAAGTACTGATGTCTTCACTGTTCTGCCTGTGTAAAAATCTTTCCTTATATAAGATATTTATTCTGTTATTATCATTTATAGGTAACTGTTTTCTACTCTTCTGGTGAAGTTGTCCCTAGCGACAACGAAACGTAGTCAAGTACCTTAAAACTACGCAACCGGTTGGCAGATATATAAAATTGTTAAAAATAATCGGCTTACGATTGCTGTTAACCAGCCATGTTCAAAGTTATAATTTTTTGGTGTAAATTTTCATTTTTTATTTCTTGAATTTTCAATATTTCAGTAAACACTACTAAAGTAGAGCTACAACATCATTGTACTATCTTTGTTATATGGTAAATAATTCATTGATGTAGATTCAGAAGTTTCTGAGAAAAAGGGGAATTTATACTGAAAAATGTCATCTTGAGAAAATTGCGTTTAAAGAAAAAAATTAATGTACAGCCAACTAATACATACAAAATAAGTTAGAATCTTCCTGGATTGTCGTCTCCATCTCCTAATTCATCTGCTTCACCCAGTGCTGCACTCTTATTGGATCTGGCTTCTTTTGACAAATTGTTTGTTGCGATCTCTGCCTTCATGATTCGCAGTTGGTCCACGTCCATCACACTTTTAGAGGTGTTGTAACCTTTATGAATCCCAAGATATTCCAGAACCTATAGCCCTACAGAATAGCCACCATAAAAGTAAGAACAGTATCAAAAACCCAAGTCATAGTGACTATCGCAGGAAACACAGAAACTAAAACACGGCTAGTGAATAACTGTTGTTGTCAAACACAAACAAATGTACGGGTGAAAGTTAACTGCGAAGTACCGCTAGTGTAGGCAACTTACAAAACGGACAGTTCTCTACAAAACAAAAGAAACCACAGCCTTCTAAACTATATAGTTCCAGATAAAATGCCAATATGAGAAATGATGGAAAACAAAATTCGCAAAAATATCAGTTCATGGTTATTTTCAAATATTTATTTAAAATAGTAAATTATCGAATATTTCAATTAAATCAACATTTATATTTTCATAATTTGCATAAAAGTAAAAAGATGAAATTTTGTCATTTTGGGCGGTACGACACCCATTAACTAACTGATGAGGCGTCCAAGAAGTCGTCCGCTAACGAGTAACCTTGTTCTTTTCATTCTGCACTCCAAGGAGTGGAGCGGGCTGTTTGAGATCCGGCCCATAAAGAGTTGCGGTTCTATTCAGCCAATTATCAGACAAGCTAATAGTGGGGCAAAGGGGGGATCCCAATTGGGAATAAATGGGAGGGGCTTACCAGTTCCGGCATACGCCTTACAACAAAGGAAAACCTCCCGAAAACCTTGTTCGGAACCGGGGGATTGGGAGCAATTTAATTTATCTCTGGGACGTTTCCCAAGTTGGAAAGCCAGATCTTTACTGACCCTGAAAGCACATCCAACAGTGAGAATTAAGAAGTATCCCGACCGAAGTGAATGACAAAAAATATGTAACCATTTTCTGTGAGGTTGCAGATATATTTAGTCACCTGTTGTGAATTTTATGTTCCATCCAGATAACTGAGTGTGTTAAAGCGCCCGGTTCCAACACGGGGAGATGTGCCTACCACGGTTTGGATCCAGCGGGTGGATTAACGACGAGCCAGGACGCACGTGGCTTTTTGGCGGTTTTCCACACTCCACTAGATGAATACCAAACTGGAAGCAAGTCCCGCTTCAGTTACACAATTCGCAAACCTCTAAAAAAACATTCAGACTTTCACATGTTCAATACTATACGCAATGTTCGATTGACGCCAAGATATAGAAGATGATTTGTGGGATTCATGTATTTATCACTTCAATATGTCTTATGTTTGTGTATTTATGTATACTAGTATTACCTGTGTTCGAAATTAGATCAATTTTTTAAAATGTAATTTGAATTTATTGCTATACAGATACATAGTTCCTACATGAACCCTGCATTTCCATATAATATGGAAAGAAGAAAGTCGTAGCCAGGAAATAAGGTCAGTTTGTTAGCGCTTATTCTACCGGTAGATGGATGTCGTGCTAGATCTGTACCTTTAGTGGCGTATCGTCGTCTAAAAACCCCTTTAGATATCAAATCATCCACATCCTTTAATCACTGTTAACGGCTGCGTACATACATGATTTTTGTTTTGTGCACATCTGTGGCAAAACCCGTTATGAATTATATGTTTGATTGGCCTCCTTGAATAATTAATATTAAATTGATTCTTCAATTTTCGTGTTGGCGTGTTTATATAACGATATTTTGTCTGCTGCTAAGGGCCTAAATGAAATGATGATGAACCATACAATACAATCTTTATCTACATATCTACTCTGCTAATCACATTTAAGTGCCTGGCAGAGGGTTGATCAAACCGCTTTCATAATTTTTGCTACCGTCCCATTCTCTAATAGCGTGAGGGTAAAAGTAAGACCTAAATGTTTTCGTTTACTATCTGATTTCTCTTATTTTATTATTATGATGGTGTCTCCCTATGTATATGGGTGCGAACAAAATATGTTCGCTTTCGGAGGAAAAAAATTGGTGAGAGAAATTTCGCATTAGATCTCACCGTGTCCACGCGGAATTGCCTCGTTGTCTAAGGCGTTAAGGCGTCTTGTTACGGACTGGGAGGCCGTTCCCGTCGGATGTACTATTCCTCGCTCGGGCTTTGTGTGTGTTGTTCTTGGTGTAAGTTAAAGTAGTTTGTAAGTACAGAACTGATGACCATAGCAATTTGGTCCAATAGGTTTACAAACAAGTAAACATTTGATTTCGATATCACACCTTGACGGGTAACTTATTTCTTTTTAAGGATTTCCACCTAACTCGTGCATCATTTCTGTTACGCTCTTTTCTCCGTGTCGCGATAATACAAAACGAGTTGTCGTTCTCTGAACTTTTGCTATGGCTTCTGTAAGTGCCAGCTAGTGAGGATCCCACAATGCGCAGCCGTATTCTAAAATAGGACGAACAAGTGTAGTGCAGGCAGTTTACATACACACAAATCGAATGGTACTTTTCTACGTATACATACAGAACAAAAAGTCATGTTGTACAGAGCCGTTGAGAGTGGTAAATGGAGGCAGATATTTTATGTATAACGAAGTGGTTGTAACTTCTGACCCTGCTATTGAACATTGCTATGACAGAAATGACTCACGAAAGCAACCAAATTTCATGAAATCTCAGTAATACAACAGTACCGGGCGGCCACAATGTTACAGCTGCTAGGTCGACTGGGTGCGTGCCTTGCCCTTAGCATAAGTTAGTGTAAGTACTTTGTAAGGCTAAGGAGCAATGACGTCAGCAATTTGGTCTCTAAGGTGTATAAATATCTGAATATTTGAATTTCATAATGTTGTCAGTAGTGGAAATCAAAACAACGCACAAACGAAACCTGTAAATAATGTTGTTTCTTGGCATTGTTATTTTCTGGAACAGTAACTTTGTTGTCATTTATCAGAGTTACCGGTAGCACAGTGGTAGAGTGCCAGACTATGATTCCAAAGGTCGCGGGTTCGATCCCCGCCAGGTCCTAGGGTTTTTATCTGTCTCTTTCCACTTCTTTCACCTCCCAGGATGTTGCAGATGTGAAAAATGACGAGTAGCACCGTGGTTCGGAACCCCCGTTAAACTGTAGGTCCCCCTATAACTGGCTGGCTAAGTCAGTTCAAAGGTCGGAGGAAGGCAACGGCATACCTCCTCCAAACAGGACCATGCCTAGTAAAGCACTGTGGTGTTCAAACCACAGCTGTAACACTTTGTGGGACTTCCTTGTTTATGTAACAGAGGTCCGTTATTTAAAATATCAACAACCGGTTGCCAGCATGGAATAGCACAAAATTTACTTCGACATTAATTAATTACAGTTCAACAAAATAATGGGGAACTGCATTCCAGAAATAGGTAATCTGTAATGTCTCCAGTTTTGTTTGCTGTGCCTCAAGATATGTGGCGGAGGGTGCTTGGCGTACCTTCGTGACTTCCGCCTATTCCAGTCACGTATGATTCGCGGGAGAAACGATTGCCGGTAATCCTCCGTATGGGCCGTAAACTTTCTAATTTTATTTTTGTGGTCGTTTCACGAGATGTACGTAGGAGGGAGGAAGACGTTGGTTTAGACTTCGACAAATGTATGTTCTCGCAACTTTGACGGAAGGCAGTACTGCGATACAGAAGTTCTCACTTGCAGCGTCTACCAATGAAGTTTCTCAATGATCTCTGTCTATGGGCTCAACATGTAGTCGCTCCGGAATACTCAAGACTTCGGCTAGCAGGCACAGCAAGTGGTCACGTAGGGACTGTATACACCTCGTGTTCCCGTATGAGTGCTCTGCACAAAGAAACTGCGATGCATTGTCCTGAATATCTTTTAACTTAACGGGCATGAGGTGCACATACGCGGAATTTCCTGCACAGATATGATGGCAGAAACGTCATAGTAAACCATGCGGTTTGGTTCAGTTGTCGACAGTAATGACACTTAGACGGGTGAAAGCACGTTCTTTATACAAAACTATTATCTGGTTTAACCCATGCCCCCCCCCACCCGAAAATAAATATGCAAGATTAAACACGATAAGTACGGTAACAAAGTGTAATAATTGGCCTCTGTCAAGCCAGTACAATTGTAACGTAGTAAACTTCATTCAGACGGAAAAGCTTCTGTCCACGGCTTCAGGAAGCATCGATCGTGTAAAACTAAGCTTGTCCTTTTTCTTATGACACCTTACGAGCTTTGGGTAAAGGACACCGGCAGACTGCATATTTATCGATTTTCGAAAGGCGAAGGGCACGGTACCGCACTGCAGACTGCTAACGAAGGTACGAGCACATAGAAAAGGTAAACAAATATGTGAGCGTCTCGAAGACTACTCATGTAATAGAACCCAGTACGTTGTCCTCGACAGCGAGTGTTCATCAGAGACCAGGGTATCGTCAATAGTGCCCCAGGGACGTGTGATAGGACCGCTATTATTTTCTATCTATATAAATGATCTGACGGGCAGATTTAGTTGCAATCTGCGACTGTTTTCTGATAGTGCTGAGGTGTATAGGAAGGTGTCGTCATTGAATGACTGTAGTAGGATGCCGGATGACTTGGACCAAATTTCTAGGTGGTGTGAGGAATGCAGCTAGCTCTGAATGTTGAAAAGTGTAAAGTGATACAGATGACTAGGAGAAACAACCCCGTAATGCCCGAGTACAGCATTAGTAGTGTACTGCTTGACAGAGTCGCGTCAATTAAATATCTAGGAGTAACGCAGCACAGCGATATGAAATGGAACGAACATATAAGGATAGTCGTGGGGAAGATGAATGGTAGACTTCGGTTTATTGGGAGAATTTTGGGAAAATGTTATTCGTCTGTAAAGGAGACCGCATACAAACGCTTGTGTGACGTCGTCATGTGTATTGCTCAAGTGGTTGGGATCCCCAACAGATAGCTTTAAAGGAAGATATAGAAGCAATTCAGAGGCGGCTGGCTAGGTTAGTTACTGGGAGGTTCCACCTGTGCGTTTCACTGAGATGCTTCGGGAACTAAAATGGTAGTCGGTGGAGGAAGGGCGGCAGTGTTGAAGAAATTTAGAGGGCCGAAATTTGAAGCTAATTGCAGAACTATTCTACTGCCTCTAACTTACATTTCACGTAAAGACGAAAAAGATAAGATCAGGAAGATTAGGGCTGGAACAGACGCAAAGAAATATTTTTTCCCTCGATCTATATGGAAGTGGAACAGGAAAGCAAGTAACTAGTACTGGTAGTAGGCACCCTCGCCCCGTGCCTCTGGATGAATTGCGCAGTACGAAGATGTAGATATCGATCTACGGAATGAGCTCACCATTGAGCCAAACGATTATACAGGTAATAATGTTGTGAGCATGAATGGAGATGTGTATCTGAAACCACTGAAGCGAGAAACAGATATTTTGAAGAGAAAACGCAATAAACTGAGATAACACTTAGTTATCCACAGTCCACAAAGCTGAAAAATCATAAGGGCGTATATTGTTACATTCTCACTGAGACTCTCGACCCTTCAAAAATAGAAAAAAAGAGATGGTATTATCAAACCAGCAGCTGCTGAGCGTCGCCTGGAGTCGTATCAGGTTTTAGTGAAGCTGCGTGTTGTTTTCCTCTTTGCTGTACTCGTACTGCTGTGTAAATCATGTGTTTTTCGCGCTAGCGACCTTGGCAGCACGCGTTTGCGACTACTTTAGTTTTTGCAGCCGCAGTTCGCGGTCTAGCGGTTAGCACTGCCGCCCCTAAATCACGGGCTCCCGCCTTGGATTCCCGTCTGGTCGGACATTTTCTTTGATCGGGGTCGCGGTGTTTGTGTTGTCCTCAGCATTTATCAGCATTTATTCGGTTCTCCTCACAATCAAGCGTGAGCAGCCGAAGTGACACCAAATACTAATGCTTACACCATTGGGTCTCCCAGGAAGTAGCGCTATACAGTCAATTAATTTTTACGATTCCGTACCACATTCCGTGAAAAGTAACTCTTACATAATAACTATGTTTTCCATCTGCTGTCTGCCTGCTTGTCTGTCCGGATGTTACAAAGTAGGAAAAGGAAAGAAGACTGCGGTTTAACGTTCCGTCGACATCGAGTTCATTAGAGACGGAGCTCAAGCTCGGATATTTTGTTTTCAGGGATGGGTAAAGAAATCAGCCATGCCCTTTAAAATGATCCATCCCGATATTTGCCAGGAGTGGTTTAGGGAAATGCCGGAAAACCTAAATCTGGATGGTTGGAGGCGAGTTTGAACGGCCACTTTCCTGATTGCGAGTCCAGTGAGTTACCAGTGTGCCACTTCGCTCGGTTCAGCTGTTTAAGACTTCTTTTTATGAGGAATGGTAGAGGTGTGAAGTTTAAATTTATGTCCAGTACTAAAGTCCAAGATCCCTTGGCTGTGTAGAAAGCTGAAGTTAATGCAATCGGAAAATACGGCCATTTATCGTACATATTTAGATACAAACTCACTCGTCAAATTCTACAGGGTTCTTCTCTTTAACCTAGAATAATGAAATAAGGTTTCACACTATAAGTAAATGAAAAAGGAAAAAAGAACCAAACAGAGGCCAGTCGCAGTGTCTGAGCGGTCTGCGACGCGCCAGTCACAGTCTGCATGGCCGCTGGGGTCGGGGGTTCGAATTCTCCTTCGGGCATGGTTGTTTGTGTTGTCCTTAGCGAAATTTGGTTTAAGTTAGTTAAATAATTAGTGTGTAAGTTCAAATGTCTGTAAATCTATCGGATCAAACTGCGTGGTCATCAGTCCGAAGCTTACAAACTACTTAAACCTAGGTAAACTAACCTAAGGACAAACACACACACCCATGCCCCAGGGAGGACCTCCACGGCGAGCAACCGCGCGCTCCGCAACGAGACGGCCGGCCGCGGTGGCCGAGGTGACTGAGGCGCTCCAGTCACGGTCAGCATGGCCACTACGGTCGGGGGTTCGAATCCCCCCTCGGGCATGGATATTAGTGCCGTCCTAGTTTGTAAGTAGTTCATAAGTAGTTTGTAAGCTTAGGGACTGATGACCCTGTAGTTAAGTCGCATAAGTTGTACAAACATTTGAACTTTTTTTTTTTTTTTTTTTTTTTTTTTTTTTTTTTTTTTTTTTTTTTTAGCAACGAGACGCTTTGGACCGCTCGGCTACTCCACCGCGGCAGTGTGTAAGTCTGGCGACTAATGACCACGAAGTTTGGTCGCATAAGACCTCTCACACACACACACACAGACACACACCACACACCACACACACACATACACACAACCAAACAGATTTTTTAACCTCTAATAATATCACACGAAAAAGTGTTGTTTGTCGATTGTTATTCCGTTTGACTGTCAGTCTGATAAGGCCTTTTTTTTAAAGAATGGGTAGATGTACAAAGTTGAATCATTCTGTCGTCTACGGACTACGGTTGACGGTTCACGTCTTGGTGGTGTAAAGCATTTAGAATCACAAGTGAATGTAATCCATTAATGTAACATATTTCGTTCGTCGCAAACTCACTCATCAAAAGCTACACAGTAGTTCCCGTTGTTCTACAATCGTGAACTTAAGCAAGAAACAAGGTTTTACAATATAAATAAAGGAAGAATTTCCGAAAGTCGTTAATTTATAATTATATTTCGTATAATTCTTTTGCCATTACAAAGCCAAATTGCATTCGTAATTCGTCGGAAATCACAGCAGTTAATGGTAATGTTTTCACTAATAGTTAAAATGATTCACGAGGAATATCTCCATGTATAATTTATAAATGTTTCATACTAATTGACTAAGACATGACGAAATGAAGACCTCCACCCATGTGAGAACAATACCTTTGCTGTCTATGCTAGAGATGTCTGATGACCGCTCTTACAGTCTGTGCCTACGACACGTACCTCATTATGTAATGTTTGAAAGTCAAATCATAACGGTAATTGATACGAGATTGCACTTCCATTGTTTTGGATGAGGTTTGAAATCTTGTACAATATCCATTCAAGCGGCCTTCATGAACAATTAGACATTTGCATGAAACAATAGCCATATGGCCGCCTGTACCGTTTCCTTTTCTGCAGACTTCCAGCACATCTTATCAGTACTTGGAACAGAGACGAGAGTATAAGTCAGCGCTTAGACAACTGCCAATTTCAGTAGTACGTTACTCCAAAATTAATAACATTATTAAAAAATTATATTAGCGAATGTGACATTACACATAAAATTAAAAGTCAAACAGAAAATTAAAATGTATATAAGAAGTATCAAGAATCTCATGCAAATGTATACTACATGTGTTTCGAACCCAGGTCTCCTGCCTACGAGGCAAATGCACTCACCAAAGTAATGACTAGTGTTAATTCATCTATGTGAACACTAAAAGAAATCAGCTAAACTTAATTTCCACGACAAATCATTCACATCTAATGGTCATAAGTTCAACTAAATACCTAGGAATTACAATTACAAACAACTTCAGTTGGAAAGAACGCAGAGAAATTGTCGCTCGGAGGCAGAGCCAAAGACTGCTAAAATGTTCAAATGTTTGTTAAGCTTATGGGACTTAACTACGGGGTCATCAGTCCCTAAACTTACAAACCACTTATCAACTACTTACGAACTAGGACGGCACAAATATCCATGCCCGAGGGGGGATTCGAACCCCCGACCGTAGTGGCCGTGCTGACCGTGACTGGAGCGCCTCAGTCACCTCGGCCACCGCGGCCGGCCAAAGACTGCGTTTGTTTGGCAGAACACTTTGAAGATGTAATACTGCTACTAAAGAAACCGCGTACACTACACTTGACGTCGTATTTTGGAATATTTTTGCGCAGTCTGGGATCATTGTCAGATGCTACTAACGGAGGACATAGAAAACGTTCATAGAAGAGGAGCTCGTTTTGTATTATCGAGATACAGGGGAGAGACTTGCACGGAAAATATGTACGAGGAAACGGTTGAAACTATCTACATACAGAATAAGTTTGTTCGTAATCTTCGATGCGCCACTTCTACTTGCAGTTATTTGGATTATTAATTTTTTGTAGGAATTTTGTGCAGGGGCCTTCTTGCTTCACTCTATCGTCATATTCCTTGGTTTTTATACCCAATAAACTACACTGATAAAAAATTAGGGGATCAGTTGAGATATCTAGGTTCTGAAGTATTGTCATCGGCAGAATGAACTAAAATGGTACGACGTCTTTCTGTCGGTTCTACGGAGTGGATACAACAACATTACGGCAACCGAGATAGCGGTAACAACAGAGAGTTGCTGTAGAGGGGTTCGTGTTGACTTGTGGCTGCAGCTCTTGAATTGTCCCCAAGTGTAATTTCGAGGACCGAGGACCCAGACAGCTCGAAGCGTTAAAAGAAGGCAAGGGCAAGGTCGTCCACGGGTAACATCAGCAAGAGATTACCGTTATCTGCACAATGTGCTGGATTGCTGCAAGGTGGAGAAGTAGCGCAATAACCATTTATATCTTATTACCCGGACCAGAGCTGCCACATGCACCGACAAGTGTACGAATCCTTGTCAGGATTAGGTGGAAATTACAAGTTATTATCCAGAAGATTCGCCTCTTACTGTCAGATTGTGTTGCTACCTCATAAAAAATAAAGTTGCTAAATACGATGGCATTAAGATGCGCCAATCTGTTCTAAAGAAACAATAAAAGATCTATACTTAGAATGTGGTGACATTGTTCTTTCGCGGTCAAGTTTCTTCTTCGCTTGAGACATAAGCGAAGCTAAACAACATTTTTTAAAGTAACTCAGTCTTGAATCGGTAGCAATCTAAGACACGGCAAATGTTGCGGTCAACCTAAGATGTATTGGGTGTATGATGTGGGTGGTAGCAGAAGAATGACAGTGGCAAGTGTCGGCTTAGAAAACGGGTTTGTGAAGAAAGCGATACACGAGGGAGCTGGAGACATGTGCGCAGAAATCCAAAGAAGCTCACAGGGGATCTTTTAATTCTGTTACTGCATTCGTCTGTGGTGGGTGCATGAGTTATAGCCGACGTGATTGTGTCATCTAATCGCAACTACACGCTCATGACTCCAGTGACGACTCATCGAAGGAAGAACAGCGGAATATGGCAGCTCATCTCGCAAGGACACAGCTGAAAGTGACTCGTCAGGTACCGACACGGCCATGAGTGACCGCGAAATGACTGACATGCATTGTGAAACTTTATACGCCAAATGTTGATATTATAAATGTTGCATTATATCATTACGGTTGTATTCTTTGATAACGTGCCATCTACTTTTAACTTCATATCATATCTTACAAGTGTTACGGCCTTTGTAATAACAGATGATTTCGTTAAACGTGTGTACGGGAGTTTTACGTTCTGTTGTACACCACGATTCAGATGAGTTGTCACTGAAGCAAAAAATACTCTGAAGTAGCGTGCCGGCACTGCTAGAGGCAGCCTGGGTTTGTCTCCTGCACCTGCACACTCTCTGTAACGGCCGCAGCTCTCGTGTCTTACGCTCGCAATCGACTGCCACGATATAAATGTAGATTCCGATTAATTAGGCATGTGTATGAAAACATTCAGAGGACTACGCTGCGGTCTGCAACGCCTTTCTAAGAGAAAATGTGTTTGTCACAGGCGTTAGGTCAAACAAGAGCCGGTATCACGATTTAAGTGAGTTTGACGTGGTGCTATAGTCGGCGCACAAGAGATGGGGCACAGTATCTCAGAGGTAGCGATGAGGTCGGGACTTTCCCGTACGACCGTTTCAGAAGTGCGCCGTGAATATCAAACATCAAGTCTCCGATATCATGTAAGATCGGGACCAACGAAGACCAAAAGAATGGTTCAGCGTGACAAAAGTGCAACCCTCCCGCAAATTGCTGCGGATTTCAATGCTGGGACATTAATAAGTGCCAGCATGCGAACCATTCAACGGAATATAATCTATATGTGCTCAGTGGTGTATCATCACTGGCGGCACGTCACTAAGCTTTACGCCTCGCCCGAGCCCGGCAACACTGACTGTTGATGACTTGAAACGTGTTGCCTGATCTGACGAGCTTCGTTTTCAGATAGAGCGAGCGAATGGACGTGTGCGGATATGGATACAACCTCACGAAACAACTAACCCTGCGTGTCAGCAAGGGGGCTGTTCAAGCAGGTGGACGCTCTGCAATGCTGTGAGGCGCGTGCAGTTTGAGTGATACGGGGCGCCTGATACGTCTACATACGCCTGCGACAGGTGACACGTACTTGCTGATCACCTGCATCCATTCCTGTCCATTGTGCATTCCGACGAACTTGTGAAATTCCAGCAGGACATCGCGACGCCCCACACGTCCAGAATTGCTACAGAGTGACTCCAGGAACACTCTTCTCCGCTGGCACTAAAATCGCCAGTAATGAACATTATTAAGCATATTTGAGATGCCTTGCAGCGTCCTGTTCAGTATAGATCTCCACCCTCCGTTCTCTTATGGATTTATGGACAGCCCTGCACGATTAATTGTGTCAATGCCCTCTAACACTACTTCAGTCATTAGTCGAATGCAGGCCACGTCGTGTTGATAGCCAGTGGAGATGTTTAAACTCAAAAGAATGTTCCTGTGGTCACTCTGGACGTGTAAGATGTCGCACTGACCCATTGGAGTGGAGCACAGTGGACACAAATGGATGCAGGTGATAATCAGGATGCGTACGTACGTGTCGTCTGGCAGAGTCGTACCTAGACGTATCTCGGGTCCCAAATCATTCCAACTGTACACGTCCCACAGCTTTACAGAGCCTTCACCAGCTGTAACAGTCCCCTGCTGACGTGCAGGAGCCACGGATTAATGACGTTGTCTCTGTACTCGTACACGCCCATCCGTCGAATACAGTTGGAAACGAGACACGATGGAGCAGGCTACTTGTTTCCGGTCATCAGCAGGCCAATGTTCGTGTTGACGTTCTCAGGCGGAAGGCTTTGTGTAGTGCAGTCAGCAAAGGTACACCAGTGGACCTACGGCTCTGAAAGCCCATTCGATGATGTTTCGTTGAATGGTTCACACGCTGGCGTTGTTGATAGCCCGAATTCTGCGTGTTTCCCGGGACCCTACTCGATATTACGCTTCATAATTCTTCTTTCTCTTTCTCTTCAGTCCTTGTCCCGCACATGTAGGGTCGGCTTTGATATTTCAGATTTGGCATGTTAATATTGACGGGGGTGGCCGGATGTCCTTCTTGCCGCCACGCCCTGCCCCCCCTCCACCCCGCGGGAGGAAATGTGTACCTCAAATGTCTGTGTATAGTGTTATATGTGTGAAAGGGTAAAGTGTTATGAAATGATTGCGAAGCGTGTAACTGAGTCGGGACTTGGGGACCAGCCCAGTATTCACCTAGGGGGATGTGGAAAACCGCCTAAAAACCACATCCAGGCTGGCCGGTACTCCGACCCCCTCGTTAATCCTGCGGGCGGATTCGAACCGGGGCGGTACGCCTCCCCGTCTCGGAAAGCGGTGAGTTAGACCACACGGCTAACCGAGCGAGTATACGCTTCATAATTATGAAGACTTAAGGGCTTCAGAGCTGCCATAGCCTGCACAGTTTTGTTGCCATACCTTCACAGGTACGTCTAAACTTGTGACGAAGGCGAGAGTCCGTAAAGAAGTTGGTTTGTATGTGTGCCAATGAAAAGTAAAGCGTGCACGGCTACGTAGGTGTGGTAACGGGTGTCAGGAGTAGCGGCGGCCGTGGGACCGCGCGGCAGGTGCGCGCAGAGGAGAGTGCGGCTCGTTGCAGGCGAGGCCGACGTCCGAGTTCTCACAGCGCGACGCGGACCCTCGACCCGGGGGTCAGCGCCGGTCGCCAAACACAGGCCGCCTCGCCGCCTATCTGCGCATCGCACGCCTGCCGCTGCCGCCTCTATTGGCTCCGGCAATAGCCAGCCGCCGGCGGAACTCACACTAAACTTTCTAAAACACACTGCAGCAACGGGCATACGAGTGGACGAAGCCAGCTTCATACCACACAATCTAAGTGCAGTACGGTACACAAAGTAGGATACCTAACTGTACACGGCCACTGATATCGAAAGCTGTGTTGCGAAGGGCTTACATGTATCCAATAGGAATCGGTGAAACATCGTGACTGGGAATGTAAGCACGCAAAGCAAAGGAGAGTGTGCGCAGAGGAGAGTGCCGGCTCGTTGCAGGCGGAGGCGCAGGCTCTGCGTTCTGGGCTAGATGGGCCGATCGGGCCCGATCGATAGTCGAGCCATCCTCTTCCAATTGAGTCATTGGATACACTCCCAGGCGTTGTAGGATTTCTTGACTTGAAATTGCTACTACAGTTGGCTTTCCAAGGCCGAGTGCGTCCCATTCCAGACCTCCCACCAAGGAAAAATCTTTGTCAGTGCCGCCAATCGAACCCCAGTCATCTGCATGTCAGTCAGCCGTGCTGACCACTCACCAATGGAGACGGTTCAGGGAATATCAAAGGGTCAGGAAAATCCAACGCCCTACAATCCCGTAAGTGCTCTACATCCAACAGCAGCAATTTGATAGGCCGCCATTATGGTGGTAAATTACGTTCCATTCGTTCTAAAAATAACTTCCATTGAGGTATGTCCCATTTAAATATGTACCTACAGGATAGTACATGCACTGAAGAGCCAAAGAAACTGGTGTAAGCATGCTTATGCCTATGAAATACAACCCTTCCTCAAATCGCTGCGAATTTTAATTCTCGGCCATCAACATGTGTTAGCATGTGATCCATTCAACGAAACATCATCAATAAGGGCTTTCGGAACAGAAAGCCCACTCGTGTACCCTAGCTAACTGCACGAGACGAAGCTTCGCGCCTCGCCTGGGCACGTCAACGCCGACATTGGCCTGGTGATGGCGAAACAAGTTGTCTGCTTCGACGAGTCTCGTTTCCAATTGTATCGAGTGGATGGACGTATACGGGTATGGAGGCAACCTCGTGAATTCATGGACCCTGCATGTCAGCAGAGGACTGTTCAAGCTGGTGGAGACTGTAATGATGCGTTTGTAGTTTTACGTCTAGATACGACTCTTGACAGGTGACACATACGTACGCATCCTGGCTGATCACCTGTATCCATTAATGTCCACTGTGCATTCCGAGGGACTTGGGCAATTCCAGCAGGACAATGCGACACCCAATAGTCCAGAATTGCTACAGAGAGGCTAGAGGAACACTCCTCTGACTTTAAACACCTCCACTGACCACCAACAATATTGAGCATACGTGGGGTGCCTTGCAGCGTGATTTTAAGAAGAGATCTCCACTCCCCGATACTCTTACGGATTTATGGACAGTCCTGCAGGATATATGTCTTCATTTACCTTCAGCACCACTGCAGACATTAATCGTGTTGCGGTACTTCTGCGTGCGCGTTGAGGCCCTACACGATATTAAGCACGTCGATCAGTTTCTTTGGCTCTTCAGTATACATATGCGAACATACAGCAAGCTGTTTTTTTTTTACGCACCACAAGAAATTTGCCGTTACTGCTTGCTCACAACGAACTGCAGCTTATTACGTTAGAATGAACGGGAACTGTAGTATTTATTTCTCCAAATTTTTGAGGTGAAATGTTTATTGCACCAGTTTTTGAGCCTCATGTGCACCGTGACTCAAAAATTGCAGCTAAAGAATTTAAATTTAGTTATCTAGTCCTTCTGCAATGTAAGTTTCTTACTTAAAACAAATCCACGTATCTGTGAGAGTTATTATTGTTCTTTTCCCGAATTTATTTGTGCAGTTCAATATTGCCTACCTTTTCACCATGTTAGTTACGCATATTGCAACGTGTAGGTAGCAAAGCGATGACAAATACCATAGGTAAACACTAAACAATGTACAATGGTCGATATGTTTCCTTACAAACTGCAGTACACTTCAAATTACGAGCCTGTTATCACCACAATGGCGTCCAGATTGTCCCGCGCCTGCGTTGTCCTCGGTAAGTCTAGTTATTTTTACAAGGTCTTTGGGAAAAATCTCTCTCCAAGCGACATTAACTGCTGTTGCAGGTGATCTGTGGCGTGCATATTTCTGACTATCCATATTCTATATAGGTTGATTTCGTAAGAGAGAGCAAAAATTTAACAGGATGTAAAGAATGCTTCACTGAACAGTTTGAGGTATGGAACCTGGGTTGGAGAAGCCGGCCTAAGCCGCTCCGGCTCTCATTACTGCCTTCTGGCTTTATTACAAGTTGACTCGCAAAATCAAGTGTTCAAATGTTTGTATAGCTTATGGGACTTAACTACGGGGTCATCAGCCCATAAACTTACAAACTACCTATGAACTAGCTTATACTAAAGACGGCACAAACATCCATGCCCAAGGGGGGGGGGGGGGGAATTCGAACCCCCGACCGCAGCGGCCGTGCAGACCGTAACTGGCACGCCGCAGACCGCTCGGCCTCTGCAGCCGGCAGTTGACACGCACTGTACCGTCTATTTACAAGTATATTATTTATTTCCTGCAAGGAAATAAGGATGTCGAGCCTGTTTACTAGGAAGTCATGTTTATTTATCCATGACGTGACTCTGTTGTATTTACGTTGTCCCTTGAGAGAAGTGCTATGAATCAACGACAGACCCATTGATTACTCACTGATGAAAAGAAATGTACACTGGTCAAAACAATTAGGAGATTAGTTCAGATATCTAGTTTCCGAAGTATTGTCATCGGCAGAATGATCTAAAATTGTTCGACGTCTTCCTGCCGGCTCTGCGGAGTGGAGACAACAACAATAGCAGTAATAACAGAAGGTTACTGCACAGCGGTTGCTCTTTACTTGTGTTTACTTTACCCAATGAATTACACAAGGAGTTCGGTTCAGATAGTGTAGTTAGCAGGTAGTGCAAAACAACAACATTGTGACTTTCCCGAAGCTATGGCATGGAGAGCCGTAGGAAGGTTGGAAGCGGGACAGACAGAGAGGGGGGTGGCTGAATCTATTGGAGTTATCTGAAGTGTAATTTCCAGGACCTGGACGTGATGTAAGACAACAGGAACCGTTAAAAGAAGGCAAAGCCAAGGTCGTCCACGGGTACCATCAGCAAGAGATGACCGTTGTCTTTGGTTAACAGCATGTCGAGACAGCAACTCAGCTGCAACGCACCCTCCAGGTAGCATCAGTACGCGCAATATCTACACAAACAGTCCGGAAGGTGGCCTCCACACAAGGAGGCCAAGGTGTGTGTCCCATTAAAACGACGACACCGTTTAGCATGCAGAAACTAGGCGGAGGAACATCAGGAATGGAGTCGTAACGAGTGGCGCCGGTTTCTGTTTACTGATTAACCCTCGCACCGCACACTGGGGTCCTAGGGACCCCAGCGTTAATTGTATTGTGTATTAGAGAGAGTACGTTGGCTATAAGTTTTTGAAACTTGGTGTATATTAGGATTGTAACACTGCCTACACGTACGTGATGTCAACTCAAACATCCGCATTGTTGTTGCACAACTGTCAAGCTGTAAAGATTGCTGAACGCCTGTGGGGTGTTGATTACCCCAGTGTTCATTCCGTGTAGCTCATTTATGGTTCACTATATCCGAGAAAAAGGGACACAAAAACCAAAATGTGTTCCCAGGATTGTAAAAGGGCGATCTGCGATGAACATAGAGACATAATTTGTACTACGTGTGCTCACTGACAATGTAAGTGGTGACTGATATATGAGTTGTGCACATTTTATAAATATCATTCGTGACTCATAGTTGTAATAATAAAAAATCACTACGGGTAACTAAATAGTTATTTACAACGTTTTAGATACATAAGACATTCCAATGTATATATTAATGAGCTTGTTACACTTGATATATGATAAAAATTTTCTGGGGTCCAGTAGACCCCAGTGTGCAGTGGAAGGTAATTGAAAACAAGTGTGCGGTGCGAGGGTTAATAATGATGTTGTGTTCAGCCGGACAATAGTCGTTTCCTCATCTGAAGAGAACGTGCAAATCAGAACAATCCTGCTTACGTGCAGAAAGCATTGCCATATCAAGTTGGTAGATGACTAGTGTGGGCAAAAGTCAGCAATGGCGGACTTACGCTTCTCTATCTCGTTCAGAATGGCGCTTTGACTCTTCAGAGGTATAGAGACGACATCTTTCGGCCCTCCTGTTGTGGCCTATGCTGGTGCTATAGTAGATGGTGGACGATAACGCTCGTCCCCGCAGAGCTGTACTGGTGAACAACAAGCTTGAAGCTGAGGGAATTGATCGAATGGAAGGCCCAGCTTGTTCAGCGGACTTAAACACGATTGAGCATGTCTACGATTTACTTGACAGACGCATTGCAGCTAGACCAGCACCTCACACAACGGTTGTAGAGCTGGATATTTCAATATATTTCAATCGTGGAAGAAAGGCCAAATATCCCTGAAGAGCTGATTGATTACCTTAATACTGTTCATGCGATGCAGGTGCGCAACTATTCTGGCCGTTCGAGGGGATCACACACCATGTTAGTCTGTAACAAGAACGACTTTTTAATTATTATTAACAAGAACGACTTTTTAATTATTATGGTTGCCCCATGGTGCCTCGCTCTAAGTAAACGTAATGTAAATATCCAGTAAAGAGTTGAGATAGCAAAATATCTTACTGTACCAAACACAAATTACAATTGTAACCAATATCTGAGCGAAGCTATGTCACCTGATCCCATTACTGTTCTGAGCAGTGTACAAGAAAATAGGTTAAGACGGTATGGACATGTGCAGAGAAGGGAGAAATCACTACGTTGGGAGAAGAGTTGAAAACCGGTAAATTCAAGGGTCAAGCTGAAGAAGACGACCAAAATTAAGATTACACAAATCAGCAGGGTATCAGAGAGAAAAAGTTAGGAAGAGAGGAGAGAGGAGACGCATGTTATAGACATTTACTGAAGAGTAGCAAAGGAACGCCGACCCCAAGAGACACGAGAAAAGGCTGATGTGGAGAAATTCAATAGTTGAAATGGGTCAAGGAGTGTTGGTGATGAGACGACTAGTGACTGTGGCGTGGAGGCAGGTCGGGCGAGGTGCAAGGCGGCAGCGGCAGCGGCGGCGCGTGGTGTACGTCAGTGGGACGTGAGGCTCTCGTCTCGGGTGTCGGCGTCAGGTTGCGCGGCACGCGACCCGCGCTGCCGGGCCACACGCCAGATTCAGCCGTCATCCGGGCTCGGTTGGACGACCAACTCGCTGTCACGTCATCACGACCGCGTTCTCTGCCTTTGCTGGTGTGGAGGAGAGGATGAACATGTCTCTAATTGAAACTGGTGCACCACTCACAAGGAGACCACATGACTATCAGATTGCCGCGGTGGAGTAACCGAGCGGTCTAAAGCACCTTGCTGCGGAGCGCGCGGTTGCTCGCCGCGGAGGTTCGAGTCCTCCCTGGGGCATGGGTGTGTGTGTTTGTCCTTAGGTTAGTTTACCTAGGTTTAAGTAGTTTGTAAGCTACGGACTGATGACCACGCAGTTTGGTCCAATAGATTTACAAACATTTGAACATTTGATTTTGGCTATCGGATTTCTAATCAGGGACCCCATAATAAAACACAATAACATCTAAATACGCAGACAACACAATACACTTATCGTGGTGTCCAATTGGACGAACGCTTGCCCTTAATGTACATATACGACTGACGACCGACAGGGCCACGAAGATGACACAAAAACTTGCCAGACTAAACATCACAACGTACAGACTACCTACACAAACACTACGTACATACCATATGTCATGTCCGGCACCGAAAAGTCACAGTGGAGAAAAGTACTATCAGGCGTACCACAGGGCTCGGTATTAGGTCCACTTCTCTTTTCATTGTACGTAAATGACGTATCATCGGTCTTGTCCTTTTGTAAATACCACATGTATGCCGATGACCTCCAGTTGTATTTAAGTGCAAAACCAAAAAACCTGAAGACAGCAATCGAGAATTTTAATTCTGACTTATGTGCACTATCAAAGTGGGCACAGAATATAGGATTGAAGCTCAACCCAAGTAAAACACAAGCTATTCTGGTAGGTCATCCTAGACTCATTAACCACAAATACCGCGAATCTCAACCATCATTGGTTTTAAATGATACACCTATCTATTTTTCGCCCTCGGCAAAAAGTCTGGGAGTTATAAAACGACAAACTAAATTGGGCTGAGCACACAGCCGCCGTGTGTAGGAAGGCATCAGCATCTCTTCATGCCCTACAGAGATGTAAGAAGTTTTTTCCTCTCGATCTTAAAAAGAAACTTATACAAACACTCGTAATTCCAATTATTGATTACAGTGACGTTATCTTGCAAGGTCTTTCTTGGGAAAGCTCACGACGTCTGGAACTAATCATGAATGTCTGCGTTCGATACATATGTAACATCCGTCTCTTTGATCACGTTTCACCATCTTATAAGCAACTATCATGGCTCCGTGGCCGGCCGCTGTGGCCGAGGAGACTGAGGCGCTCCAGTCACGGTCTGCACGGCCACTACGGTCGGGGGTTCGAATCCTCCCTCGGGCATGGATATTTGTGCCGTCCTTAGTATAAGGTAGTTGATAAGTACTTTGTAAGTTTAGGGACTGATGACTCCGTAGTTAAGTCCCATAAGCTTACCAAACATTTGAACTTTGGCCCCGTGCTGAGAAGCGAAGAGATTTTCATACGCTCTGTTTCCTCTACTCTCTTATCAACATACACTGTCCCTCATATCTTTCCTCGACCTTAACACTCTTATCTGATCAACATAACAGAACTACTCGTTCCTATCAGAGCAAAACCCTTTCTGTCCCTATCCATCACTCAGCCGGTTTCTCAAAATCTTTCAGTAGCAGGAACCAGGCTCTGGAACAATCTACCTCAGTATATCAGAGAACTGAATAGCACTGCCAGCTTCAAACGACGGTTAATAGATTATCTACTAAAGAAATAATTACGCCAGTCTTTATAACCCTACGGTCCAGGTACGTCACATCCATTCCTCCTCCCAGATATTCTCCGACTGCCATTGCTCTCGCCAGGTACAGCTTTCTTAACTTCCTACTGTCAGACTTCGCTATGCCTAAACCATTCTCGATATATTCAAAAGTACATCTTGTATCTGCTAATATCAATGTTGTTACTTCTATTATTACACCAGCAGCAGCAGAAGGTGTCTCAGTGGTACTGCTAGTATTAATCCTATTAGAGTTAAGTCAATACCTTTTATTTACATCCTTTTACATGTAATCAATCCGTATAAATTATGTTATTAATTGCTTATCTGTAAAAATCATTATTATGTTATAGGTAACTCATGTAAAGAAATACTGTATGTGTAAAACCCTGGTCCGTTGTAAGAGAGGGCCTGATGGCCCTAATCTGATCAGGCTAAATAAACAAATAAATAAATAAATATAACCCTCTTCGAGTCAGTAATCTGCTTCGCGGCCAGTTCATGGGCAAAGCGTCTGGCACTACAGAGCAACATTGCTACTGTTAGGAAAGGCCAAAGAAGTGTCCTATTAAGGCTAACTGGAGCCTTCAGCACTACCTTGGACAAAGCACTCTGCGTGGTACTGGGGATACCACCAATAGACCTTACCATACGACTCAGACCTGCTATGTACTGGCTGAAGGCGGGGAAATACGACAAGGTCCACGAACTTGTTGGACAAGAGATAACAGAACGGAGCCAACTAATTGGATGGAGAATGGACACATGGCAAAGGGAATGGGATAACTGCGAGAAAGGATGACGTGTCTATGACTTCTTCCCGAATATAAGGGAACGTCTTCGAATGGGTCATATCAATCCCAGCCGGGGTATGATCTACTTCCTAACGGGACACGGCCCCTACCCCACACACCTTACACGTGTGGCTCTCAGTGACAATCCATGCTGTACGTGTGGAGAAATTGGGACATCAGAACACACTGTCATACACTGTCAGCTCTACAAAACACACACTCACACTATGTTTGACACGACTAAAGACCTAAACGAACTAATACGAGATAAGAACAGATGGGACATAATGAACAGGCTGACGGACGAAGTCTCACTACGAAGAAAAAAACGAGTACACACAGAACGTAAGACGTAAAGCAACACAAAACGCCCACAACAGAAGGCAAAACACTTATGATCAACCTGACACTGACAGCGCAAACAGTGCAAATTACACCACAATTACAGCCCCTCTACATTTCACAGTGAAGAAAACGCATAAGGGTTGTAATGACATGTTACTTACTTCGTGTGAGTTTGATTAGTCCATCTATTTTCATAAAGTTTTTACAATAGGGAATTACGGAGCCATACTAAACGACACACTTTTTATTAATCATCAAGATGAAATTGAGAAACGGAAATACTTTAGTACGTTTCCTGAGAAGAACTTAAAGAAAATAAAGAAAATAAACCTTGAGAAATGAGGTCAGTTCATTGGAATGCGGCTCTACTCGGCTTTCGTTCTTCACAAGAATTTCTTAAAACCATCTTAATCGAAAAAAGCTTTACACGGTTTATCTCAGTGGAAACAGAACTACCTCAACAAATTATTTTTACGTACCAGTCTGTCTTACAAGTGAAGAAGATAATTTTGAGTGTTTATCACTGGCTCCAGTCGACGAAGTACCGCCACTGACTAACAGCGCATCATTAAGATGGAATAAAAAACTACTGGAAAAATTACTGAAAATTGGAAGAGAAACAAATAACTCTGATTGAGGCACAGAAACATTTTATCGAAGTAGCTGCACTAATTACTTTTCGATGTGTCTCAAGTTTTCAATAAATTTCAATCTCATCACAGGGAAACATTCGTAAAATTTCAAATACAAGAGCTTGACTACAACGGAGGCAGCCAGTTATGAACAAAGTTCTATGTCAGAACATTGACTTATCGTTGTACTAAATTTATCTTCTGATGTTACACTCCTGCAAAACTATGTGTTTTGTTACGACATTTAGTCTTGAATGTTCTGCAATACATACCTAAATGTACCGAGTTTCATTTTGTAATACGAGTAATACTTTCCAAGAAATATATTTTTTTATTCGTCGTGTACAGAAAATAACTCTTCAAAATGCGTGTTGCTATTTATGTGATGAGTCCATATCGTTCTCTTTCTTCTGCGCTTTGAATCTTCGACGGGTATACATATTGCAATCGAGTAATTATACAATAGCCCAGACAGACTGGCCCTGAACAACTGATGGCTACACACGTGTTATTAACGACGTTATATGTCAAATCTGGACGAGTGGAGATTATCTCTCCGGTACACAGGGCTCACTAAGGAGAAAAGGAAAAGAGGAGAATGACACACACACACACACACACACACACACACACACACAAACACACACATATACACATACACAAACACACGCTTGAGGGCCTCCTGAACCTGCAAATTATCTTTTCTAGTAATTCAGATTTCAAATTTTGCGAATCCATGGGATCAAACAACTGTGGCCGTCAGTCCCTAGCCTTACAAATTACATAACTAACTTACACTTAGGGCAACACACACACACACACACACACACACACACACACGCATATCCATGCTCGGCCCGAAGGAGGACTCGAACCTGCAGCGGGAGCGCCCTCGCAGTCAATGAAATGGCGCCTAGACCCATATCCGCGCGACTCGTTTCTATTTAACCATCACTAATAACTCGACGGGACGTTAAACTCTAACTTCCTTCTTCATCCTTCCTTCCTCCCGTGAGATAAAATCTAAGCGGAAACTACTGTGCGAATATAAATCAGTATTTGGTAAGGTGCGATCATGCAGATCCAGTTGACTTTGGTATCAGCACATGACATTTCCCCCAAAAAATATTATTCCTAAGAACTGCCGGCCGCGGTGGCCGAGGGGACTGAGGGGCTTCAGTCACGGTCTGCACGGCCACTACGGTCGGGGGTTCGATTCCCCCACGGGCATGGATATTTGTCTAGTTCATAAGTAGTTTGTAAGCTTAGGGACTGATAACCCCGTAGTTAAGTCCCATAAGCTATACAAACATTTGATTTTTTTTTCCTAAGAACTACGCACAGTTTATATATATATATATATATATATATATATATATATATATATATATATATATATATATATACACTAACCCCTAATCTTCCTTCCTTTCTGCTCTCATAGAAATACGAAATTAAGACTGTCTTGTCCATTAGAGAACTTAATATTCAATCATCTATAATCGATTTAATTCTTTGGTATCTGCCCTTTTTCATCTATGCTGTGTTCTAAAATATATCGAAAAGTAAACTGCACATTATCAGATATTTTCAGTACAAGATATTGTTTTTATGTGTTAAGAAGTGTGTCCGTTTGTCTTTTTGTAATTCACACAAATGCACAATTTTATTCCACTCTCGATAGAAATTTGCACACTTCAACCACAAAACAAAGGGAAGGTCACTGTCCACATAAAACTTTGTACGGTGCTTGGCGGAGGGTCCTTTACAACAAATTTCGACACAAGTCTGAAGTTTTATTTGGATACTGAAGAAATTTTGCTCACTTGACCTTCAAAATAAAATGAGCATCTGTGTACACACACTCATCAGTGTAATCATACTATGCATGGGGGATGATACTGTACAACAGACTTCGTCACAGTTTGGCCGAACATCATGCAAGTTGGCACATGTACGAGGGTTGGAACTTAAATAGTGGAAACACTGCTGTGAAGACACTATCCATTGGAATCTACTATTGTCGCAGATAGCACACGTTGTTGACATACCTACCTTACCTCCGAGCAAATGAACTCACTCGTCCCAGGTCACAAGCGTGCGCGCAATCGAAGGAAACGCAGTCACTTGTGAGGGAGCGGTGTAACGTAACGGTGTCACTGTTTTCGAAACAGTAACAACGGAGACCGTCAATGCATAGTATTATTGTTCGTTTTTGGAGTGTCACCTGCGACCAGCTTTGTGAAAGAAGCGGCAACACTTTCTGCCCAACCCACCCATCATTTTGCACGGCAATGCGCGGGCGCATACAGCGCAGGCTGAGCCTGCTCTGTTCGGTCGATAGGACTGGGAAGTACTGTACCATCCACCATAGTCCCCGGATTAAGTCCTCGTGACTTTGCTTCCGCAGATGAAGGAACCACTTTGTGGCATTCGCTTCAGAACTGTCCCAGAGATTCGACAGGCAGCAGACCGCTCCATTCCCACCATCAACAGAATAGGCTCTGCTGACGGTATACTACGTCTTCCACATCGCTGGCATCGGGTTCTACACAACACTGGCGGCTACTATGAAGGACAGTGACAGGTGCAAACATGTAACTGTTTTATATCGGATGTGAGTAAATAGTTACCACTATTTAAGTTCCGATCCTCGTATTTATGTTTTAATAGAGAAACATTACAGATCTAAAAACTGGCGCGAAATGAAAAGGAGATTTTTGTAAAAAAATTAGGAAATTAAAGCAGCCAAGGAAAAAGTAGTTTCATAAAACGATGTGGCATAGCTTTATACAGCGTCAAAGTGTTTACTTTTAGACGTAAAAAAAGGAGAAATGGATATCCACCATTTCCGACGTCACCTCCTGGCGCACAGTATGAAAAACTTAGACAGCAGCTTGTGCCGACTGGCCTAACACCACTCAAAGAGAAGGCCGCAGTGCTCTCATTTGACGTCAGCGATTGCTTGCTGACTGGCTGGCCGCTGGGAGACAGCCCACTGTCTCACTTCGGCCAGCAAGTCAGTTAGCGATCTCAGGTTACTCGGCGTGACGTGACACAGGCTGCTGTGAGGCCTTGCTTCTAGACGGTGTTGGCTGTGGCCTAGCGGCCAACCAGTCAGCTTGACGTCACGCAGAGTAGGGCGCGATCCCGTAGGTCAGGGGTAGGCAACCACAAAGACTTCGCGCTCTACTATTCATAGTAATGTATCAAAGTTACCTACATCCCTTAAAAATACAGAAATTGCAACATTTTTAATTTTTCAATACTGAAGAACAACCATATCTAACAAAGTTTTACATCTTCACTATTTGTTCAAATAGAAAAAAAATCCTAATATTTTCATATGTTACGTTACATTTAATGTGAAACTTGAGTAGATGTTCTGTTAATAATGTCCTTAATATTTAGTATGTAACTTTTTTACTATAGTCGACAGTACTTGTCACAACATAGACGAGACGGGTTGCAGTCGCAACAACAAGATTTGGAGGATTATGCAGTAGGATTGAAACATGTTAATGTAAAGAAACCATTCGCAACTGTTGGCTGATGATCAGAGAATAAATTGTTTCAAAGTGCATAACTTGTAATATTAGACGAAAACAGGATATCAAGTGTTCGTCACTTAAATTTGTTCTATGTTTATACGTAACAAAACTCATACTTGAAAATAATGATTCGCACAGATAAATAGAAGCAAACAAGGTCTCTATTCGGAGTATAACGTTGACTCTTATAGGGCATTTCTCACGAGAAATTACAGGCCCACGCTTTTAGGGTTGTTGAAAACTTTCGAGATTCAAATCACTTTTAATGATATTTCAAGTTCAAAAGCTGCCCTATCTACGCCAAAAACGTTTTCAATGGAAGAATATATATTCATAGTTGAAGGTTAAGCCATACCACAGAAGTATTTTGAAAATCTGAAAACCGTTCATCGAAATAAACTTTCAAAGTGGCGAACTTAGTCGCAAAATATCCCGTCCACTCACTATAACATCACAATGTTCTAATCTCCTTAAACAGTACGAGGCACGAAACTGACTGTCTTCTCAGACACGTACCGAACCAATACTACCCAAGGAACTGAGAATAGTGTAGCAACGAGTGGCGCGGAGGTAGCGACTGATTGAACTAATGGGAGAAAACAGTTTTAGGGGGTCAAGGTAGATGTTGCTCCCAGTACTGAGCGATTGTTAGTAAAGAAAACAAACTCGTGTCGAACAAGCGCGCGTTGTCACTGCTACGAAAAACGATTGTCTACTTTATTCAACAATTTTTCTTCTGTACTGTCTGTGCTCAAGCGATCTACCAGTAGATCGTGATCGTCGTGCTGCCGACCCCTGGCGTTAGTAACTGGCTGGCCGTTAAGGCAAAGCTCACTGCGCACTAGCGGGAGCTAGCTACGCGACCGCTACCACCTGTGCGTGACGTTACATGAGAACACCACGGTCTTCTGATTGGGTGGTGCTGCCTATGCCCGACTCGATCCAATACATGGCATCCCCGGTGCAGGCGGGCGCGCAGTCACGTCCTCACTGGGTAGCCGGTCGCTACCGGAGTCGCTTGAGAAGCTGCGTGAGTGTGAGACTGATTGTGATCCAGGATGAGCGGCCGGACAGCGCGCGCACGCGAGCAGGGCATTGGCCGGGCGTGTGCGCGGAATGCGTGCTGCGGCCGTGGGCAGCGCGCTGCCAGCTGGCACACCGCCGCCGTCAGGGGCTCCGCGCTGGTGCCTCACCACACTGGCCGTCAGCGCACCGCCTCACTCTGCAGGTACAGGCAGAGGCAGAGGTCACCGCCGATACCCGCATCAATAAATCTCTTGCCCGCATCCATGGATCTGGAGGAGCGGCTGTGTCCCTCCCCCCCACCAAGTGGAGTGCACAGCTGTACCAACCTTTTCTCGAAAACAGTCACGGCGCTTTTGACCTCCTTGAAAATCTAGAAAGCTGAATTTTCAGTGTCCAAGAGGACATTCTATAACTAGCTATTTTCTCAAATTGCTACGGATTTCGGTACGAATGTGTGATGTGTGTATATACCCCATAGACTCCAAGCCAACCGGAGCAATTTTGATGAAATCTTCTGATTAGGCCAGCGGGTGATCCTGTGTAGTTTGGTAGCGATCCGATCAAGATATTTATTAATATAGAGGAGGAAGGAGGAAGATTAGGATATAACGTCCCATCGACAGCTTGGTCATTAGAGGCGGAGCTTACGCTCGGAGTTTTGGGTAAGGACGGGGAAGGAAATCGGTCGTGCCCTTTGAAAGAAGCCATCCCGGCATTTGCCTGGAGTGATTTAGGGAAATCACGGAAAACCTAAATCTGGGTGGCCGGGGGTGGATTTGAACCACCGCCCTCCCGAATACGACTCCAGTGCGGTACTTAAGTCCCATAAGCTTTACAAACATTTGAACACTTTAATTACGACAACACCCAAAAACGATCCAACATCTCATTTTTGGTGTCTCAGCTGCAGCAGCAGTAACTGTGCAGTTCGTAACATTTTTTTCCCCTACTGAATACATCGTGCCATGACAACTCCATGCACATTAATGATTGAAACACAACTACACGTTTCTGGATTACTGTTAACGTACGCGCAGGCGGACGTGGTGGTGGCTAACAGTTTGCGTCATAGACTATATTATAAATCTTTTTGACTTCGAATCTACTTACATGTTACATTTTTTCTCGCTTATTTTGAGTTGTCTCTACTGCATCGGTCATAAAAGATGATTAGAAGAAAACTTCCATATCATTATATACCGTTGCCTTACTCAAGCGTACTGTCAGTTTTCGTAGCATTCTAGGATACCTTTATGCAATAGAACTATTTCACATTATTATTTTCGAATATGCAGCAATTCCTGAAAGATGAAATGTAACTTAATAATTATAAAGAGAGTCTAAAGTTGATGTGCAAGTCTTTTCGTGGTCCTTTGCTTAATATTTTCATATTTAAAAAAAAAAAAAAAAAAAAAAAAAAAAAAAAAAAAAAAAAAAAAAAAAAACCTATTTTCGTTCTGATATTGTTGAAATTAAAATCAAAAGAAACTTCTTTCCATGCCTGTACGTTTTATGCCGTAGTAACTTTATCCATTTTTTCCTCTCTATTGTGTCATTATATCGCTCCAAAACGATTTCTAAAAATAAATCTCTTTTGTGTTTGAAGAAGTTTCAATATTGCTCTTCTCCTGTTTATTTTCTTCCAACTTTAAAAAAAGAAAGTTCGGATGACAAATATTGCATATTGATTGATATCAATGGTCGAGGCGCAGTAATCATGTCGATAGCCTATTTTAGCGGTGTTGCCAAGCATCGTCTGTGCTGACTCGGACCAACGTTGAACCAGCTTCGGCGGATCTAGGTTTAGCGTTGTACAATAGAGCGGAGCGCTCATCAGAGTTTTATTTCCGAACTAACGTCAGATATTATATATTTTTGACGACTTTACAGCGTTCATCTAATGAAATAAATCGCAATTTTCGATCAGTTATGGCTTCACTATGCTACGTTTAGATGGAATACCAAAGTGCGGCGAATGAAAATTTATGCCCGGCCGGGATTCGATCCCAGGTTCTCCTGCTTACTAGGCAGACGCGTTGTCCACTCCGCCACCGAGGACACAGTGACCAGCCCCACTGCAGAGCACTCTTCCCTGCACGTCTCCCGCCACACACAAATTTCCATTCGCCACGCTGTCTCTTTCCTATACTCTTGCCTATTTTTTTTTATTTTTTTATTTTTTATTTATTTATTTATTTATTTATTTTTTTTTTTTTTTGTAATGCTCGCAGCCACAATACTGTATTCCAGCATCAAGGAGAACAGACGATGAGGTATCGAGACACAATTAACTGTCGTCAGGAGTCCAGCCTCGGCTTGTATAGATTTATATATTTTTGACGACTTTACAGCGTTCATCGAATGAAATAAATCGCAATTTGTGAAAGCCAGATCAAGTTGTATTCATTTAACTGTTATTCATATATTGCGTTTATAAAATTTACTTCACTCCATCAAGTGACATTATTTCAACGTGGTACCTTTCTTTGTGTAATAATGTGTTCTAGAAAAAGTGTGTTTGAAAGACATGTTGATATGTTTACTAATCTATTTAACCATTCTATCGCATTGGAGGAAAAAATTACAAATTTTGTGGATGTTTCCTATATGGGTCAAATGGATCCGACCGACAGTGATGCCATTGGCTGTGGTATGGAGGGGCTTGTGGTCTGAATATCACGCTCGCTGCCTTTGCCGGCTTTCTTGACTTTGAAGACGCCACTACCCGGTCGGTCGACGTCACGAGGCTGAGTGCACCCCGATCCAGTCCTCGGCTCCCACCTTAGGAATTAATCATTGGCAGTACCGGAATTGAACCCGGGTTCTCCGCAAGGCAGTCAGCCGCTACGGAGGCGGACACTTGTAGATGTAATTAAAGATGTATAAATCTGAGGAGAATTTTTATCCGCAAAACAAGTGTTGCTTTGCCTGTCCGAAGCTATATCCGATGACATCCCTGGATTTCGGCATTTATGCAGATCTAGGGCAAGGGTGTCCACATTGGGAAAATATCGATATTTTTGGGTTACACATAATATACTTTCAATTTAATAAAAGGGAGAGAGGACGAACATTCGGAGATAATAGGTAAAACATTTACCATCTTGTGGAGGGAATTTCTGATCGAAAACATTGACTGTATCATAACCTTACATAATTTTTTTTCCATTCGTGTGATATATACGTGATATATGCTCAACTATACGACCGCGTTGATACTTGATGCCGACTGTAAGTTTAACATCGCTACTCTAGGATATTCTGATGCCCAGTCATAACCATACATCAACATAATGCCTAAAAAAGATCTGCAATGAACTTGAAAAAACATACAACATGTAAGTAAATATAATCTTGGTTAGGTATTACAAACTAATGGCAATATAAGAATGAAATTCTGCAATGAAGCTGATAAGTGCTCAGTAATAGGATACGCGATATATCGGTCAGTATAACAGTTGTATGTACAATAATGTATTGTGTGAAGGGTGAGTAACAAATGTTTGTAGATCTTATGGGACTTAACTACGGAGTCATCAGTCCCTAAACTTACAAACTACTTATGAACTAGCTACTACTAAGGACGGCACAAATATCCATGGCCAAGGGGGAATTCGAACCCCCGACCGTAGTGGCCGTGCAGACCGTGACTGGAGCGCCGCAGTCCCCTCGGCCACCGCGGCTGGCAGTGAGTAACACTGTAAGAAAGTTGTTGCTGAGCCGTGTAGGATAAATTTGTGTTTACAACGTATGTCACAATTCTGACCAAAAGCAACCCAATTGTAGTGTAATTTGTTAAAAGGAAATGATGACCAGTTTTCCCGACCTCGGACAGAAAGGTCAAGAAAGTTGTAATAACTCTCTTAAAAACAGCAGTCAACACAAAATTTCATTTCCATTTTGCATTGCTAATCATGTTTAAAAATATAATACGTAGATGAACGAAGATGTATTTCACATTCATCATTTGTACACTGCAAACAACGGCACGTTTTGGACAAGCTTTGATCTGGTGGCCTTATCTTGAGAGCCTGTCTGGTCGGATGTCCTCAAGACGTCGCCTACCGAGGAAGCTGCGTCCGGAGCGTCATGGTTACACTCAAGGAGGCTAGAATACAGGAAAACGGCCTTACGCTGGAAAAGTGAAGCCTGCCTCTGCCATATTGCTAAATTTTTCGAGAAGTGTTTGTATTGTAGAGCTGATTTTAAAGTTACTTAAAACAGGAATAAAACGCCCGACTGTTTTGCCGTGATGTACAACGTGTTAAAAGAGTACCAATTAGTCCTTAAAATTAATTTTTCAAATATATTATGATGAGTATTTTATTCAAGAAATTATATTGTTTGTAAGTACATACTTTGATCTGACTGTCAGCTCAATGCATTAACAGTAAGAGGGTCGACTTAATGCATAGTTTTAACGGAGAAACAGCATTCCAAAACTGACCAAGTTGGCGGACAGGGTTCAACTGACGTGTGTGCTCGGCATAAATAATGCCACCTACCTTTATTCTAGCCTCCTTGGTTATACTGGTTGCTCGCCGTGGAGGTCCGAGTCCCTGGGGCATGGGTGTGTGTGTTTGTCCGCAGGTTAATTTACCTAGGTTTAAGTAGTTTGTAAGCTACGGACTGATGACCACGCAGTTTGGTCCGATAGATTTACACACATTTGAACATTTTGTTATACTGGTGACAAGTTAAACCGTCAATGCATGGATGCATAAAATAATTGTAATGCATTGCACATAAATATAAGAAAATGAGCCGATTTATTTCCATCGAAAGATCTATGATTGGACACTGGAATCGTCCGAAGAGATTTAAGGTGAAATGAGCACATAAATTTTACAATTAACACGGAAAATACCAGATATATTTACAGGAAAAAATGAAAAGAGGCCCTTTACAGAAGCCATGTTGCTGTAACTCTGGACTGGTTCTGTGAACGCTTATCATGTTAGTTTAACGGCAGTAAAAAGAATCTATACGGTTCCTCAAAAAGACTCTGACATACTATGGGTAGAGGTACCTTACAGTTAAAAAGAGGAAATTTTTTGTAGGAAACATAGGCTCCGGAACGCTTATCTTCGGGGCAAATTTCCGGTATTTTGTGAGGAGGTATATAGACCAAAAAGTAACTAACTTCTAGAAATGTAAACCGTAAGAGGTACCAGCACATTTTCAATAGAGGATATGTATTTCTCTGTAGCGAAGATGAACAAGGGCTCATATCCCTAAAGGCATGTATTTTCTAGCCGAAGTTTGATCTGGTTCATACCAAGGAGGTTAGAATCTCTGGAGATGCCCTAATAGTGAAAGATAACTGAAGCCAGCAAAATGCGCACTCCGGCATTTGTTTGTGCCCATAACATTTGACGTAGTTCATGAGTTTAGTAGGTCTAGTCGTTGAAATGTACGTAATATCTAAGAAAATATTCCGACGTGATTGTCAATTTAGTGAATATACGTAAAGAGGACAATATTCAGACAGTGTTTTAAGCGATAAATTTTGTTTTGGGCACAAAAGCATGGCCCCCTGGCTCAGCATACGTAACACCACCTCCCTTTATTCTAACCTCCTTGGTTAATACTACCTGCATCCAAAAAATAGGAAGTAAGAGCTTGCAGTAGAAGAGATCTGTTTCCCAGTTTCGAAGGAGAACAAGTGACCATAGAATTTTGGGTATACATTTTAGATCCCATGTCTACTAGATATTTTCTTCTTGTTTTTGTATAAGGAACCAATACCAAAATTTTGACGGTGCTTTTTGGGACACCCTGCATACTTCAACACGTAATTAATGGGACCGCACAAGAGCGTCCCAGAAACGTCCGAGAACTTTTAATAGAAGCTGCTGAGCACATTAGTTCTCAAAGTTTCGCTAGTCCACGCACTACTACAAACGAAGGACTATACAACCTCTTCATCCTCCGTCGGGCATGTGTGTGTGTGTGTTGTCGTTAGCATAAGTTAAGTAGTTTGTAAGCTTAGGGACTGATAACCCCAGCAGATTTACGAACAATTGAACAACCTCTTCAGATAAATATCTGATGTAATAGACGCCTTTCTTCTGATACTGTACAGTTGTTTGCGACCTCATGTCCAGATCTGGGTGTTCTGTAGTGAGGAACGGCTAAAGATTACAGCATTCACGTATAACAGATATTTGCTATTATGCACTCAGTCAACTGTATCGTGACCCAATCGCGCCTATTGTGTACGTTGCAGCTGCCATCGGAATGGGGATACCGTCTAGCACTGTGTTGAGAATATTTCATGAAGCAGGTTCATGTAAGTAGGAAACAACAAAGTGTTTACTGTTAGCTGCTCATCATGGGAGGAACTGTTAGCAGTTGGCGAGTCAACTTGTATTGTGCACTGTAGGTCAATAGAGAACCGTTTCTGCCTTAATGAGTTCCGGTTTAGGAAGCCAAGTGAGAATAGATTTTTTAAGATAGTAAGAACTTATGTCCGATATCATCCGTGAAACGTACGTAGAATTGCAACGTGCAAAGTCCGTGTATAATACGAATGTTCTTGAGACATGTATGCAAGTTACATCTACAAAAATGTACATTTCACATGGTATTTAGACATGGTATTTAGACTAGACATGGTATTTAGACCAAATAAAGGGATGCGACATCTGTATCTGTACATATTATAAAACGAAGTCCTCTCGCCGCGTCTGTCTTTCTGTCCGCGATAAACTAAAAACTACTAGACGGATTTTCACCAACGGACGGTGTAACTCAAGAGGAAGGTTTAGGTGTACAATTCATTAAGGTGCGTGGCAGTGGGTGGGTGTGGCGAGCAAAAATCCGCAAAACAGAGCAATAAATACTCTTTGGAAAAGCTATATATTCTGTGACTTACGAACTTAAACAAACATGTGAATATGAGTTTATGGTTCCATAATACATCGCTTGCGCCTACAAGACATGACGTCGTGATATATTGACATTAATTGCATCAGTTTTTTTTGTCTCAGCCCGTTTTCCTATCCTTTAATCAGGATCAAATCAAATGTTCAAATATTTGTGAAGCTTAAGGGACTTATGTAGCTGCGGGGTCATCAATCCCTAAACTTACAAACTACGTTTGAACTACCTTATACTAAAGACGACACAAACATCCATGCCCGAGGGGGATTCGAACCTCCGACGGGGAACGGCCTCGCGCATCGGAGCTTAGTTCCTCAATGCGGTTGGCCACTCCGCCGCGGCTGCATGTCTTCTTTTACGAAAGATATCAGCAATGAGGTTATTAAAATCGATTTTGAATAACTTGCATTAGTAGGTAATACAAACAATATAAGCACTGCCCAACTTGCAAGTTTAAGAACTAAAAAAAAGGGGGGGGGGGAACTAAATCGCCTTTTTGTGAGGTTTGTATACAGGGTGTTACAGAAATGTACGGCCATACTTTCAGGAAACATTCCTCCCGCACAAAGAAAGAAAATATGTTATGTGGACATGTGTCCGGAAACGCTTGATTTCCATGCTCATTTTAGTATTTTTCTTTAAATGTAAATTGAAATAATTCGTGCGGACAATTGTCAAAATACCCAATTGTTTCGTTAGTATGTACTGTACTTCCTCGATTCACGTCATCAACACAGATTTTCTGTGAACGTTTGGGCAGGAATTGTTGGTGATGTCTTGATTGGGCCTAATCTTCTTCCATCTACGCACACAGGAGCACGTTATCATGATTTCATACGGGATAATCTACATGTGCTGCTAAAACATGTGCCTTTACGACACAACATGTGGTTCATGCACGATGGAGCTCCTGCACATTTCAGTCGACGTGTGCGTACGCTTCTCAACAACAGATTCGGTGACCGATGGATTGGTAGAGGCGGACCAATTCCATGGCCTCCACGATCTCCTAACCTCAATCCTCTTGACTTTCATTTATGGGGGCATTTGAAAGCTCTTGTCTACGCAACCCCGGTACCAAATGTAGAGACTCTTCGTGCTCGTATTGTGGACAGCTGTGATACGATACGCCATTCTCCAGGGCTGCATCAGCGCATCAGGGATTCCATGCGACGGAGGGTGGATGCATGTATCCTCGTTAACGGAGGACATTTTGAACATTTCCTGTAACAAAGTGTTTGAAGTCACGCTGGTACGTTCCGTTGCTGTGTGTTTCCATATCATGATTAATGTGATTTGAAGAGAAGTAATAAAATGAGCTCTGACATGGAACTTAAGCTTTTCAGGACACATGTCCATATAACATATTTTCTTTCTTTGTGCGTGAGGAATGTTTCCTGAAAGTTTGGCCGTACCTTTTTGTAACACCATGTAGAATAGTTAGAAAAATGTTTGAAATTCTTTTTTTCACGTTATAAACTGCTAAAATTAGTCATGTATCGTCACTGTACCTTTTAATCTTACACACATGCTCGATGCATCAGGCTGATAGGAACTATGACAAAAAAAGTTGGCATATATATATATCGTCTGCTACCCGTGCGAAGAAGCGGCAGGTTGCTAGTTTGTAATAAGCGTCACTCCCTGTGCTGGATTTACGTAATGGAATGTTCGAGTACTCATTGGCAGTGTGGGCGCATGGAGGTTTGGATCGGTCTGGTAGGGTGCGTGAATAGCGTAATGGTTAATGCGATCGCTCGAGAAAGGCGGGTCATCCGGGTTCGAGCCCTAGTCCGGAAAACAAATTTTCACATGTGACCAATGATTGATACAGTTGATGGCAAAACACATGCGCTATTTCGAATACATTTCTGATCAGGCCATGAGGGACGATGATCCATTTTTCAATACGGTTGCACACGAGGCCCTAACTCTTAACTGGAATCGGCTACTGAGTAATAATAGGCAGAGGAACTACGTCAGTAGTGTGTGTAAAATTAGCGTGTGGTGGGAGTCGTGCAGGGGTAGCCCAAGCGGCCTCGATGATTGCTGTGTTCCCGGTGGCGTAGTGGCCAAGCGCGACTGCCTAACAAGCAGGAGGACCTGTGCTCGAATCCCGGCTGGATCATAAGTTTTCAACTTCCTCCATTCAGTTATTTTAATGGTCACTAGACGTTAATGTCTAAAATTCTTTGTGTACATTCTAATGACTGGATCTCTATAAAACCGTAGTATCTTAGGAATGAATATGGTGAAATTCGATGTAAATAGCGACCATGAAAACCTATATTACATGAGTGATGACTGTGTTTGTGGGTGTGGACCATTATGTTTTAATATATTATCAGTGCATTCCAGTTGCTCTAACGTCATCCAATATATTTGATTTTCGAAGCTCAGGCCCACAAGCCGATGCACCCAGATACTTTTTAACCCTCTCAGTCCTTTACGTCGTTTTTGGGAACTACGACGTCATACACTGATCAGCCAGAACATTGTGACCACTGAAGATGGTCACGTGGCATTTTTGACCGTTAGACCCCATCTGAGATCCTGTTCGGCCTGCCTGGTGCAAGTCTTTAGTTGACGCCACATGGGCGACTAGCGCATCGTTGATGATGAAATCATGATGAGGACGACACCCAGTCCCCGAGTGGAGAAAGTCTCCAACCCGACTAAGACTTGAACCAAGATCCCTTGCATGGCAATCTGCTACTCTATCCACTACGGAGGCGGATATTACGACCACTACCTAATAACCTCTATGCCCACCTTTGGAACAGAAGAAAGAGGTGACGCTTCATGCCACTGGAAGAAATTAGACAGCTGCACACACATATCACCTAATTCACGTCAATTCTGTGGAGGTGCAAGATGAGCTCTGGCGCCATATCCAGTCACTTTCCAGATGTCTTCTTTCCCCCAGGGGGCTCACGGTTCTTTCGTGAGTACATGCGAGGCAAGCATGGGTCCCCGAGATAATGCAGTCTTTCTTCCTTCTTCCTCCCTTGGACTGCATTTCCTTTCCCTTCCGTTCCCCTCCTATCCTCACTCTTTTCTATCCCCACGTGGGGACCGATAACCTTATCAGATTGGTCCCCCTATCCCAACCAACCAGCACCGAGCTGGTTAATTTTTGAAGGGGGAGTAGGGGTCAGCACATGAACTGCAACTTACCACTGTTTTCCAAGAAAGACCCCGTCAAACCTCTCACCTTGCGGCGTGGTTCATTATCTAGTTGGTAACGCCGCTGGGAGCGTGATCGTCATGAAGCGGTGTACGTGAGCTGAAGTCAGTATACGACACTTCATTGTGCCCTGAACGACCTCCACTGGAGCAACGAATGCCGACGTGAATGTTACCCACAGCATAACTGAGCCGCCATCAGCTGGTCTCTGTCCTGCAGTACAGGGTCTAGGTGCTGTTCGCTTGGTCGACGGCGGATTGGCACCTTCCCATCGGTACTATGGAAAATGCATCGGTATTCATCAGACCATGAAACGGTTTTCCACTTCGTCCAGTGACTATGGTCACGTGCTAATTTCAGTCCTAGTTGCGATGTCGGGGTGGTAACATTGGCACATACTTGGGTCGGTTACTGCGGAGGCCCATCGTTGGGAGTGTTTGGTGCACTATATATTCAGACAACTTTGCCCAACAGTGTAGTCTGACGTTAGTTTCGCCACAGTTGGCCACCTCTCTTTATCTTACCAGTCTACTCAGTCTGCGACATTCGACATCTGTAAGGAAGGGCGGTCACCAAACCCCACAACGTTTGGACGTGGTTTCACCTTAGTTTCGTCACTTGTTGAAGGCACTCGTCACAACACGCCTCGACAAGTCTTGCAGTTCCTGAAATGCTTGTACCGAGGCTCCAGACCATCATAATCTGCCCTCGGTCACAGATACATCGCACGCCTTCCCCATTCCACACACGGACAGCATGTTCAGTGATACAACATACACTGTGCGCTTGTCTCACGCAATCCTTCCTCGTCAGGTAGAGCCAGTATTGCCTGCAGGAGTTTATATCGATCGTACGTGTCTAATCATAAAGTTCTGGCTGATCTGCGCATATCCTGTCACAGCACAAACACAGCACAACATATAAGTCGCGACAGTCACTAGTGTATAATCCGTTACCGTCTGACAGCTAAGACGACACTAGCACGCCAAGCGGTGAGCGAGGGAACCGCCTATTGACGAGATATAATCGTACGAATGACACTTTATTTTCTGCCTAATTTACGATATGATTGTTTTATTTTAGACTCGAGGGCGTTAGTCTTACATCAGACGAAAAGGATGATGCTAAAATAGACACCAGTGGAGCTAAAACAGATGAATGAGATGTCGAAAGCTACACCCACTCACGCAGAAATACGTGCGGATCGGAATACTTTTGCAGCTTGTGTGCCTACATCAGCACACAAAGTTTCAGGCGTAAAAAGGGTGACCGAGCAGCTTCGTAAGTAAACGGGTACTTTTAGTTTGGTTCTGTGGTTTAATTTTAAGGGCAGCTGTTAGCAAAATTAGAGCTTTCGTTTTTATTATTGTTCTGTGTGGGATGAAATACTTCCAAATAACAGCAGAAATACGTTGAAAAATTTATTTTAGTTGGAAGTTTATATCAACAGTCCTCGTTACGTTTATCTGCATAGCAAACACGATTTTTTCAGGTTTTGCCTTCTTTGTGCAAATTTCTTTTCAGGGACAATTTAGGCTATTTATTAGATATTTCTAATGATGTTGGTACAACAGTCCATACCAGTTTCTTTCTTTCTGCGTTCATGGACTGGTTTTGTTCGAAGTGCAACAAACAAAACTTCACGTTATCGTAAAGGTAAAGCTTATCTTTCTTCAGGTGATCTTCTACAATTTATCTGATCTTTTGTACTCCTAAGAAGATCAAAGAATAATTAATATGCTAGACTGTGGCACAACACAGGGTTGTCATTCAGACTGATAATCTTGCTCTCGCCAATTTTCTACACGAAATGGATTCCTTCAACCCCTAGTTCAGCTTCAGTTCCTTCAAGATACGCAAGTGCACGTAAAACGAATGGTTTATTTTTGACTTGCCACTTTTATGATGCTTGAGATATCAGCTTTACGTTACTTTGTGGTATTTTAACAACCATGAAGCCATTTAGTTTGATGATTATTCTGACAACAGTTCGAAAAATGATAAAATGTTTGTAAACTTAAGGAACCAAACTGCTTAGGTAAACGACCTATAAACTGACTAACTACTGCCGCGCGGGAGTAGCCGAGCGGTTAGGAGCGCCACATTACGGGTCGCGAGGACTGCCGAGTCGTATGTTCGAATCCTCCTTCGGACATGGATGTGTGTGTTGTCCTTAGGTTAGTTTAACTTAGTTTAAGTAGTTTGTAAGCTAGGGACTAATAACCCAGTAGTTAAGTCCCATAGATTTACAAACATGATTTTTAACTCACTGTAAGGACAACACACACATATATCCGTGCCCGAGGGAGGACTCGAACTTCCTGCAGGAGTGCCCACACAACCTACGACGTAAAGCCTTAGACCACGCGGCCACGCACACGCGGCAACAACGGTTCGAAGAGTACTTATATTGCCGACGCAGTTGAGCGTGTGTGTCTTGCGCCTCACGAACATAGTGCTGGAAGCATAGCGAATAGGGTTTTAAAGATGGTAGTTGAAATAGTCATTAGAATTACTTGAATATATTCAGTAACGAAAATAAAATTATTTAAGGTCAGGTTTTCAAGGACACCAGTGTCGTGCTCGCATATTTTGTAAACACTACATTACTTACATTTTTTTCAGTTAAATTTCAGCTCTTTTTAAGTTATCGAGATCTGTAGAGAAAAAACGAAATGAATAATAGTATGTCTGCTCTGGTATAAAATAACAGTATTTAGTTTAGTAGATTTAATTTGCTCCTAATGATTAACTTCCTAGTGATTTGCTTCATAAATGTGTGTTATTATACAACGGGTGACGTCATTATATAATGACCTTGATAACTGACAGATGAACAACATCCTTCCTGACGATTTCAGGTTAGTCTGTACGTGAAGAAACGAAATGTGGAGCTCAAGCTCACATTCGGTATTTTCTTTGACAGAACTGCTACAGAAGGAAAGTAATTTTTGAAAAATGTCAAATTTTCCGTAACGAAGTGTACCTCTGGCAGCGTACGACTTTCGATAATTTGAAACAGCGTGTAGAAAAAGAAATATAGTATTAAAATTCCTTTGATTTATACAACTCGGTAAAAGTCATCAACAATTTGGTTTTTCTGTGAGTGTGCACCATAGACGGGTTTTAACCGCAGTTACACAGAATGATTTACATGAATTAGGCCTGCGTTGACAGTAAATTTTTAAACAGAAGCTCACAAATGCCAGTCAGGAAGTTCTATGTTATCCCCATATAATAAACATTAAACTTTGTAAGAGAACTCTTCCTTGTAGTAAAAGTAAAGACGCAATACATTAGTTTTTACGACGTACCACCCTACCACGTTTCAGTCCTCCCCCCCCCCCCTTCCTGAATCTACATGCACTTACGCACCGGTCTTGGATATCTGATACTTCTAAGACTCAGCTGAAGGTTCTGAGGCACGACAGACGTAAAATATAGCGCGCGTTCTTTCTTGTGTGACCTAGGAATCCAATCCTTCGGCATGCGGTTGCTCGCTACTGACAGTAACAGAATACTCCACAGGAATGAGTTGCTACAGCTCAGGCTTATTCTAAATGAAATAACGCGAAAACGTCATCCGAAAGTGGATTATATTTTCATGTGTGCAGCATGATCGGAAGTCTTGGAAAGACACGCAACTGCATAAGCTCGAAACAAGTTCAAAAGGATACTGAAAATTTAAGGTGTAACAGTAAGTGAGCGAGGTTCTACAGCGGTTTGTACACTAGACATGCATTCCAGAGGACGTCGGTTCGCCGGCCGCGGTGGCCGCGGGGACTGAGGCGCTTCAATCACGGTCTGCACGGCCACTACGGTCGGGGGTTCGAATCCCCCCTCGGGCATGGATATTTATGCCGTCCTTAGTCTTAATTAGTTCATAAGTAGTTTGTAAGTTTAGGGACTGATGACCCCGTAGTTAAGTCCCATAGACTATAGAAACATTTGCAAAATTTGGACGTCGGTTCAAATCCCCACCGGCCACATCGAAGTTCTTCGTGGTTCTCCTAAATCGTTTAAGGCAAATGTCAGACTAAATCCTTTCAAAAGGCACGGCCGATTTCCGTTCCTAGGACGAGCTTGTGCTTCTTGTCTAAAGAACACGTTGTCGACGGGACGTTAAAAATATCAGGAGCCTTCCTTGTTAGAATCTCGGGTCGAGTCATCACCATAAAAAGGCAAGTTCCACATTCACGATATTGTTATTTAAAAAAACCTGATTAATGAGTTTCAGTGTAGACCGACAGACAAAATACACTATGTTGTCAAAAGTATCAGGACACCAGGATGAACTCCCTCCATTATTAATGCTGGAATTCAATATGGTGTTGGTCCACCCTTAGCCTTTATGATAATTTTCACTCTCGCAGGCATACGTTCAATCAGCTGCTGGAAGGTTTCCTGTGGAATGTGAGCCCATTCCTCACACAGTGCTGTACTGAGTAGAGGTTACGCGGTAGGTTGGTGAGGCCAGGCACGAAGTCTGTGTTCCAAGCATCCAAAAGGTGTTGTATAGGATTAAAGTCAGGACTCTGTGTGGGACAGTCCATTGCAGGGATGTTATGTCGTGTAACCACTCCACTACAGGCCGTGCATTATGAACGGGTGCTCGATGGTATTAAAAGATGCAATCGTCATCCCCGGATTGCTAATCAACAGGGGGAAGCAAAAGGGCGCTTCAGGCATCAACGTAGGCCTGTGCTGTGATAGTGCCACGCAAAACAACAATGAGTACAAGTCCCCTAGTTCAAAAACACGAACACACTTCCGAATTTTACTGTTGGCACAACACACTCTGGCAGATGACGTTCTCCAGGCTTCCTCCATACCCACACTTCGCGATCAGGTCGCCACATTGTGTCCCGCGATACGTCACTCCCCACAACGTTTTTCACTATTCAGTCGTCCAACGTTTACGCTCCTTACACCAAGCGAGACGCCATTTGGTATTGAGCTGCGTTATGTGTGGCTTACGGGCAGCTGCTCGAACATGAAATTCATGTTTTCTCACCTCCCGTCTGTCACAGTACTTGGAGTGGATCCTGATGGAGTTTGGAATTCGTGTGTGATGGTCTGGATATGTAAATCTATGTGACTTAACGGCTGCGGTTAGGGGTTCCTAAGCTTAAAAACTAATTACATTAACTTATGCTAACGACAAAACACACACACACACACACACACACACACACACACACACACACACAAACACACACACACACACACACACATATATATATATATATATATATATATATATATATATATATATATATATATATGCTCGAAGGAGGACTGTAACCTCCGATGGCGAGAAATTGTGCGCTCTGCAGCAAGGTGTCTTAGAACGCTAGGCCATTCCACCGCGACCCTCTTCAACTGTCGGCGGGTTCTCCGAGTCAACAGACGACGTCGACGTGAACTCTTTCATGCTGTACGTCTCCCTTCCCTTTTACACTTGACTATAACATCAGAAAAAGTGAACCTAGGGATGGTTAGGAATGTGGGAATCTCGCGTACATACTTCTGACACAAGTGGCACCCAATCACCTCACCACGTTAGAAGTGCACGAGTTTCGCGGAGCGCCCCATTCTGGTCTCTCACGATGTCTGATGACTACTGAGGCCGCTGATATGGAGTACCTGGCAGTAGGTGGCAGCACAAGGCACCTGGCATGAAAAACGAATTTTTTGGGGTGTCCGGATACTTTTGATCACACAGTGTAAGTGATGCAACCAGTAGGAGTAGTTGGGAATAAATAAACAAATTTTATAAACTGATGACAGTATAGGATGAATGAGAAGTCCGTTAGCAGTAACAGGTGGAGCGTTTGCGCTAGGTCAGTAGGGTGTGGTACCCAATCTGACCGCAATACACGTCTCTATGCAGCTCAGAATGGCGTCAAACAGCCTTTGCATCCTCTCCTGAGGCAAGTACGGTTATAGCAGTCCCTCCAGTCCCTGCGGCGTGGTACTGGGACGGAAGTCATTTACAATGTCATTCCACACGAGCTCGATGCATTTCCCTTGTCAGATAAATGCAGTCCGTCAGAGAATGACTTACAGGGAGGAAGTGACTGGCCGCGCGGTTGTAAGCGCAATGTCAGGGATTGCGCGGCCGCGCTCCATCGGACGTTCGAGTGCTCGCTTGGGTATGGGTGTGTGTACTATTCATAGCTGAAGTCAGTTTAAGTACAATTTGTAAGCCTAGGGACCGATTGTGACGTAACCGGCTCGTAGTTCGTTGCCTCTTCAAGGTCTCGTCGACAGTGTGGAATACAGAAGTTGGAGGTGTAGTGTGGCACGGGTATGAAGAATTAGCTCTTGATCGTACCCGCAGAAACACTTTTTACACGACTAACACTGATGAACTTTAATATAGTTGTTTAAATTAGAGTCCAGAACAAACATGGAACCAGACTCGAAACAATACTCATTTGCATCGCTCGAAAACATCCTATTTATATCATCCAAACAATGACACTGTAAATTACATATTGTTAATTACGTAAATTAAATTCATTACAATGGAAAATTACCTGCAAGGTACCATAAATAATACTGAGTACATTTACTGAGAAATCTCCGTTACATTAATAGCATTTTAATATCCAAATATAATTTAATAGGACTGTCAACAATACTTCCGTAATAAACGACAATTATACAGAACCTAATGAGGGCAAACTGTCCTAACATTCCTTCTGAAACATAATAATACCTACTTTAATATTATGACAAAAGAATTTAATTAGTTTTATCAGAGATACTAATTAGCGTAATATATGACTTTCAACAATACGGCTTTTATATGGACTAATTAAAATTTGCTAAGAAACAAACTTCTGCGTCGTCAATTAACAGATAATAACTTCAGCTAGTCACGTTAGAAAAAAGAATAACAAAAGTTTTGGAAAATAAAATGATATTAGACTAATTGCATTCGTACCTATTATTATGTAACACTGCTATCAGGAGGTTGAGCAATGGAAGCAGATGGGACTAAATCCCGACATGCTTGGTTACACGTTGACCACTGCAGTTTGCTCCCATAGCATTACGAACATTGGTTTGGAACGACGGCCGTGACCTTCAGCAAGGGAAGAAAATTCTGCCTGCACGCAAAAAATGTTTGTAGAGCTTATGGGACTAAACTACGGGGTCATCAGTCCCTAAACTTACAAACTACTTATGAACTAGCTAAGACTAAGGACGACACAAATATCCATGCCCGAGGGGGGATTCGAACCCCCGACCGTAGTGGCCGTGCAGACTGTGACTGAAGCGCCGCAGTCCCGTCGGCCAACGCGGCCGGCGCAACTAAAGGTCGTTTGTTGGTACGATGAGACCCGGCGAGCGCTGTCTCGTGTACAGTGCATTCGTCCAAGACTCATTGACCCCAACCCCGACCATATGCTTTGAGGTGCGGTAAGATACAAGTCCAGTTCTCGTTTCGCGTTCGGGGGCGCATACGCACATACGCAAAAAAAGAAAAAAAAGAAAAGAAATAATAATAATAATAATAATAATAATAATAATAATAAAAATGTTGTAAAGCTATCGAACACACGTATCCCAAGAGAGGGCTGGATGGAAGCTCCGACGGGAGCACGGCTAATCCTGCGCAGCTGCACAGGCATGCGTCAGAGACTTAAAAGTGCGGAGTCGGTTTCGCGCGCTGGCGATTACGATCTGGTGCCGGCAGAGACAGTGAGTGTATCGAGCACATCTGGCGATGCGCGACCCCAGCGCAGGTGGCGGGCCGGATATTCCCATTGAGCGTTGCGACGGCGGCGTCGCTGGGGTTGTCACGTTCGCAGCGGGAGTAATGGAGTACCTGCGGAGGAGCGCGCATTAATTTAGAGGCCGGGCGGCTATCGAGCGGCCGGCTTATTGGCGGCGATGTTATCCGACGGCCGTGGCCACGACCGGCCGGGGGCGGCGGGGGCGGCGAAGGCGGCGGCTTCCCACGCGCCTAACGGGGCTCGCCGCATACACGCCTCACTCTCCTGCCCCGGAGGAGGGAATCCCCCATGTACTGGCGAAATGTGCCAGCTGACAGACATAACAATTAGTTCACCCTCTGAGTGTAACAAGTAACTCAAGATTTACTGCCGGCCGCGGTGGCCGAGGGGACTGCGGCGCGTCAGTCACGGTCTGCACGGCCACTACGGTCGGGGGTGCGAATCCCCCCTCGGGCATGGATATTCACCCTCTGAGTGTAACAAGTAACTCAAGATTTACTGCCGGCCGCGGTGGCCGAGGGGACTGCGGCGCGTCAGTCACGGTCTGCACGGCCACTACGGTCGGGGGTGCGAATTCCCCCTCGGGCATGGATATTTGTGCCGTCCTTAGTCTTAGCTAGTTCATAAGTAGTTTGTAAGTTTAGGGACTGATGACCGCGTAGTTAAATCCCATAAGCTATAAAAACATCTAAGCTTTTTTTTCAATATTTATTGACGTAACAGTGCGCATGTGCTCTACACAAAATGATTACATTTGTACCCATCTCGTACGAAGGTACCAGGTGTCGAACTATCATGAAATAGCCATGTTAGTACGTGGTGTAGCCCCCAGCGCTGATTCTGGCATCCATTCGATCATACCAAGGAGGTTAGAATAGGAAGAGAAGCTCTTAACGCCACAGAAATTAAACCATTGCCGCCATATTACGTAGCCTTTGACATTGGTAGATACGAGTGTGCCTTCGCAGCGCGACCTATCTGTTCAGAGGTTCAGCAAACCCAAGGAAAAAAAATCCTCGTCGTGAAAAAGAAAAAGTAAATAAATAAAATAAATTCTTTTTAAACTATCGTTCTTTGTTTCGTTCTTCTATCGGATCATTTATATGGACATTCAAAGTATTTTTATCGTATGAGAGACGTTTTACGTCGCGGAGACATCACGTATACGAGGCGTATCGCGCCACCTAAATATAGGCGGTAGGGGCCGCAGCGTTGCAGTGCGCATGCGCGGCTGAGATTCGAATTCTCTTCTGAACCCCCTGGAGGCAGCATATGGGCGCTCCCGCGGCAGGGAGGGTCGAGGGGAAACGCGGCTTTTGACATTGGCGTTGGAGCTGGTAGAGACGCCAGCTCCTGGCTACTCGAGTTCTGGCGGTTTCACACGAATGGTCCCGAAGCAAAGACAAAGAAGCTACATAGCACCTCCCCTTGCGCATGTGCAAATCCTCCATGAAGGTAACATCCGCCCATCATTTTTTTTTTTTTTTTTTTGGCGCTTTCAAGATTCATCAGTAACTCGTCATATTTGATAAAATATCTTATAACTATAAATTAAAGACTTATGGACTGTAAGAGCCTTTAGAAGATCCGATCATGGATAATAATGAAATCACTGCTCGCACCTAGCAAGAATAACCGTGTAGTTAGCGGCATCGCGCTACGTTCTCGAAGGTACTTCGAGACCGACACCAAGCTATCTTTAAGCCCAATCCACTTTTTAACAGATTCAGAAATAACAATGACTTTTGTATTGTTACTTGCCACATATCTTTGGACGGTTTTGAAAATGTGTCGCGATTTTGGTGGTAAATGACATTTATGCTCTTCGCTGTAACAAATATTAAACTGTTTGAAAAGATGTGGGGAAGAGCAGCCTTTGCGCATGTGTAAGGTTAGGAAGGGGTGCTGCTTACAGTGTCACGTGACCTGAAGGTAGCTTGTCTTTTCATAGTAACAGATTCATTTTCTTACAGTCACTTAACAATGTAATCAGTTACTTACTGTGATTTAGTATTCGTGTGCATATTCATACGTTCAAAGAAAAATGAACAACGTTCAGTATCTTTGAGGAACAATTATCTCAGCTTTAAGCTTGGAAGAAAACTGTGAAATAAAGGAGCTTGGTAGGCCGACACCTCAGTTCGAGTTGAAGCAATCGCAAGCAGTCGAGGTAAAACATTGTGCAGATCTTTTAACGAAAATATTTCTAGAGGATGGGCGACAAATTGGGATGCTTTCCCCCGGCGCCACTCTAAGAGGTGCACCAAATAGTATATTTCGACGCCGAGCGGGGCACTACTAAGATCCGGTACTCAAACAGGTGAACCCCCAGCCATCTGAAACACCAGCCACCACTGCGAGTGAGTGTTCATTGCGTTGTGAGTTGAAAGTGGTACTTTGTCTAAAATTAAGAAGGAAAAGGTTACCTGCATTACCTTTGCTTGCAAGCAGAACAAGAAAGTCATCTAATATTTTTCACAGAAAAATTTTATTGTTGAAATAATACTTGCTATTATTTCACTGTCATCCTCAATGACTTCTTATTTTCGATTTTACGAGATATATGTTACATTGAAATTTCAAAGACTGTTGGGACATAATTTCAGTATGAATATTTAATAACGTGGAAGCTGTAGAAATAATTTTCATATGTTTTGAACATAAAAATCTCTTTAGTGCTGAACTTACGAAAATGATACAGCTTGGTTCAGTCCTTCTTGCAAAAAACTTATTCTGCATTTCCTGTGAACTACTACAGCTGACCATTTCAATTCTTGTAAAACATTTGGGTACTATTCTGTTATGCAAGTCATACTTATCGATTGAGATTTTTCGTTAATACTTCACAGTTCAGCTAGTTATTTATATGTATGAGAGTTAAGAGGACAAGAAGCAAACAGTGCTTTAATCTGAAAATATACTTCCATGTCTCCGCAAGATGGCTGGCTGGCTTCAGTCGACAGGTAAGTGTTGCACAGTAGCGCCGTCTCCCCGTGTTTTAACCTCGGATCGTACAGACAGCGAGTACTGTCTTGGGATACATTATGACACGCCTGCTCGACCTGTTCAGGTAGTTCCGCAAGACTCGTGGGTGGACGGCTCAGGCGTGTCAGCAGTCGTCCCGTCATATCCTACACGTGCTCGACTGGAGACAAGACCGGAGACCCTGCTGGCCAGAAAAATTACTGCACATCTTGCAAGTATGCTGAGTTTCGTACACAGTATGTGGGCGAGTATTCTTCAGTCGGAGCAACACATCACGTTCGTGTTGCAAGAATGGTAAAAGAACGGTTATTACATTATTTTGCTCTTAACGAGCGGCCGCGCAGGAATAGCTGTGCGCTCTAAGGCGCCTAGCTGCAGTCTGTGCAGCCGTTTCCCGTCTGAGGTTCAAGTCCTTGCTTGGGATGTGTGTGTGTGTGTGTGTGTGTGTGTGTGTGTGTGTGTTCCATAGCTTTACAAACATTTGTTTTTGAGTGTAGGTCAGATCTCCCCCCCCCCCCCCCCCAAACACCAATCGTGAACGGGACTTGTAGCTTACCGCACCTCAAACCGTATGGCCAGCGTTGGGCTCACTGTGTCTTGGACGAATTCACTGTACGAAACAGCGCTTGCTGGGTCTCCATCGTACGAACAAACGACCTTCAGTTTCATGCAGGCAGAAATTGCTTCCACCGCTGAAGGTCACAGCCGTCATTCCAAACCAAATGTTCGTAATGCTATGGGAGCAAACTGCAGTGGTCAACGTGTAACGAAGCATGTTGCGATTTAGTCCCATCTGCTTGTATTGCAGAAGCTCCCGATAGCAGTGTTGATAATAATAGGACGGAATGTAATTAGATTATCATTTTCTTTTCCAAAACTTTTGTTACTTTTTTTTAACGTGACAAGCTGAAGTTATTGTCTATTATTTGACGTTGCTGAAGGCTTTTTTTTAAATCAAATATTAATTAGTTCATGAACGAGGCTTATTTTTGTAAGTCATATATTAGGTTAATTAATATCCCTGATAAAACTAATTAAATTCTTTTCTCATGATATTAAAGTAGGAATTATTATGTTTCACAAGTAATGCTAGGACAGTTTGCGGTCATTAGTTTCTTTATAATTGTCGTTTATTACGAAAGTATTGTTGACAGTCCTATTAAATTTTATTTGGATATGAAATACTATTAATATAACGGAGATTTGTATTTAAATGTACTCAGTATTATTTACGGTTCCTTGCAGGTAATTATTTACGTTTCTATTGTAATGAATTTAATTTACGTAATTAACAATACGTAATTTTCATTGTCATTGTTTGGATGATACAAATAGGATGCTTTCGAGCCATGTAAATGAGTATTGTTTCGAGTCTTCTTCCATGTTTGTTATGAAGCACAATCCGCATCACTCTGAACTCTAATTTAAACAACTATATAAAAGTTCATCAGTGTTAGTTGTGTAAAAAGTGTTTCTACAATTACGATTAAAAGCTAATTCTTCATACCCGTGCCACACTAAATGTACACCTCGAGATTTTGTATTCCACACATGAACTGTGTAAATGTGTATTACTGACGAGTAGGATGTGCGTACTGGGTTCAAGTAATTGTAATTAATGAGACGTGTACGCTGGCCATGAATGGGGACAATTGGGAACTAATAATTTATTGAAGTGTCAATGAACTGCAGTTAGAAGTGTCGCCTGCATTATTTGTAGTAGACTAGTTTTGCCCCATGGAATTTCAGCCAGTCTGGCCGAGAGCGCCTATCTACGAGAACTGCAAGAGGCGACGAACTACGATCCAGTTACTTCACAATCGGTCCCTAGGCTTACAAATTGTACTTAAACTGACTTTAAGAATAGGATACACACCCATACCCGACGGAGTACTCGAACGTCCGATGGAGCGCGGCCGCACAATCCCTGACATTGCGCTTACAACCACACGGCCATATCCGCGCGGCCTGCCACTCCATCTTGAAAGTGATTCTCCGATGGAAGCATTCCAGCCGCTCACGTTGCCACTGTGACGTGAGTAGAAGACGGGCTAGAGGTGCGCGTGCCTGTAGGCTCACTGCTAGCAACCGGTTGGCAGCCTTGTTGACACCTCTGGGCTCAAAACCCGTCTTAGCTGTACCATCTACTACTGCTGCACTTAGAGAATACGGCGATCTTGGCGTACTTTGCGCTGCGTGTACGTCCAGAGCCTCATCTACCAGTCTCAGAATGTTCATGGGGCCGTTGCAGCCAGCAGTGTTGTACAACTAACACAGCACGTCTACCTTGTGTGGCAATTCACCGAAAAGACCAATCCGCTACTCGGAAGGCCGCAATTTTACCGCTTTCAAAGTCACACTCGCCGCGCTCTGCGGTACTAGGTTCCACGTCAAGGACTGCGAGGTTGCTCGCGTTGGATTTTCGAGTCCTATCTCGGACATGAGTATGTTGGTTATACTTTGTAAGTTTAGGGACCGATGACGACAGTAGTTGGGTCCTTTAGGGTTACAAACGTTTTTTCAGACACGCACAGTTGACTTTAGGGAACACTGCACAGGTGACAGTAGGGAGCACTAGTACGTCTCAGTGGAATGACGCATGTTTGCTTCACATGTTGATATCAAACGTAGACCTACCACTTCCTATTAAAGAGTTCACATAGGTGGCGTTCTGGCAGCTATCTGTTGGTGGACGACGATGAAATCATTATCAAAACCTTTAACTACCTGCAAGATGGAATCTGCATGGTAGATAATGCAACGGACGGGAACCGCATCAGATGTTAAGTGAGACGCTGCGTACGTGCCTAACAGAGTTTGCAACAACCCTTACTGTGGTCACCTAACTGAATGTTACACTATCCAAATTTCGTTGCGAGAGTAGTCCCGTTGATAGGCTTTATGGAAACGTCAGGATAGGCACAGTTGTCATCAAGTCTTCGGAAGACAACGTTTGAACAGTACAAGGGTGGATCGCGATCTTCAACACAAAGTACATTCTAACTCCTTCACATCTGCGCCTATCAACCAACAATCTTCCTACAGCACTCTCTGCAATCTCAATCTACACAACATCGCCGGATTAAGACTCAAATCAAACGTTTGTATAGCTTATGGGACTTAACTACGGGGTCACCAGTCCCTAAACTTACAAACTACTTCTGAACTAGCTAACACTAAGGACGGCATAAATATCCATGCCCGAGGGGGGATTCTAACCCCCGACCGTAGTGGCCGTGCGGACCGTGACTGGCGCGCCGCAGTACCCTCAGCCACCGCTGCCGGCCGGACTAAGACTACGACCGATTGATGCGCGGGCTCTTACAGCGGTCGAAACATTGGACAGTTTCAAACATTGACAACGCGGTCTCTCAGCCTGAAGAATTGTATTGATAACGATACATTGACTCTATGAAACCATCTCTACCCGAATTAGTGCATGCATTCTAACAAGAGGGAGTCAACGCCATGATGACAAGTGGACGTAAAGTCCAAGTTTTTTGTAAATTTGATTCGACATTGTGATCTCTGCAATAATATCCTTCCTCCCTTTATGCGTGATTCACTTTTTTATAGTGGTGTGTATCCCTAGTTTCTATTCCGACCACTCCATTTATTCTTACTACCTACACATATTTTAACGAGACTGAAGTCATATCAATGAGTACTTATTACAGCACTATTTTTCACAAACGAAAGCGTAACGATGAAACAAAATATCAAATCCCCGACCACCCATGAAGTTAAGTATATAGTTTTCTTCCGGATTATAAAATGTAATGTCGATCGAATTTCATCAAAACGTCAGTGTTGTGCTTGGACGAAAGGTCAACCTCCGTCGTTGCTGTGGGCAAATTTTCGACAAATCACCCACGGTGAAACGCGCTCTGCCCCGCCGACCCTCGTAAACGACGAGGCACGTACAGTTTCGCATTATAGGGAACCGCCTCTCTAAGATTACGAGGCTCAGCAGACACTTAGCGCTGAATCGCCAGCATTTGTTCCGTAACATTGTCGGGAAACGGCCGTTGTTCCGAAAACTGAGTGCCAGGTGAATGTCGAAGACGTGACATTCGCCCGTAAAACAAAACCAATGCGAGCACCGTTGATGTTTCTGTAGCAGTTATCGTGATGATGGCGATGAAATGGAGGATAGGTGATTGGGGTTCGATATAACTTGGCGACGAGGCCATTAGACGCGCTGCAGAACTATTTACAGGTGTTTAGGTCCATTTTACAGGTCTAATGAAACTTATTTTGTGTATCACCACATCGAGATCATCCTTTGTTACCGGTGGAATCTTGCCATTCGTTTGCAGTCATTTATGGAATGTATAGAATCTTAACAACTAACATAGCACATCGGCGTGCAACATAGGCTAGAAATCAACACTGGGGTATGCAAACGTCACGAGATTATGCCAGACTGTTGAATAATGTCTCCAAGCTTATTAGTCGCTGCAATCAGTTTCAGCACAATGGAGCCTCGCGAATTTCAACAAGCAACAAACAACCTTTTCCGGCCAAACATAACGGCTACGACGATCATCCCATCTGTCCGTATGTGCGTATCTGAAGGGTCTTTTGTATGAATCACCTGTTATATTGTGGCTGAAGGACATCTTGGAGGTACACCAGGTATCTTTAAAAGTACGTCAGCGCCAAGCGTGTCCCGAGAAATCTGGACAGATTGCTCTTAGTTGAGATCCCCAACGTTTAGCGAGTAATATGTTCCCTAAGGGACTTGGCTACTAGGGAGCGGAAGAAATCTAGTTCGCATTCCGTGTGCATCCTGACGATCCTTTTCTATCTTCTAACTAGGTGGATTTTAGGTCACCTCTGTGACTGTGTATCATGCACGAAAAATTAAATAACTTCGATGATGATGATGATGAAGATTGGCGTTTTAGGGCGCTCAACAGCGAGGTCATCAGCACCCGAAAAACTTCGATGCGGGAAAGCAACTACGTAACCTGTTCGAATCTCGTGGGTCTTACAAATACATTTCGGTGCGGCGTTTTTCCCATGACAATAACAAGAAACAGACTTTATGTTCTTATTGACTGTTTCCGAGACTTAGAATAGTTGAAACATATTTATAATATCCTCAAATGTAGAAGTGGCGCCGGCCGCGGTGGCCGAGCGGTCTGTGGCGCGCCAGTCACGTTCTGCACGGGGGGTTCGAATCCTCCCTCGGGCATGGATATTTGTGCCGTCGTTAGTATTAGCTAGTTCATAAGTAGTTTGTAAGTTTAGGGACTGATGACCTCATAGTTAAGTCCCATAAGCTCCACAAACATTTGAACATTTTTTAGAAGTGGCGGTCTACGCCAAAAAATAATTCGTAGCATGTGGTAAAATTCTAAGTGCAGGCTTGACAGTCTACAGAACATCTCGTGTGCTCGTTTGATGGGCGTTAACCATTCATTTGAAGGGAGTCGTCTATTACTTACGTGTTTAATTTGTAAATGAACAAATAATCATGTCATTAAAATACAATACCTCCAACGTATTCTATTGTAAAATGAGCAGTAATAAATCATACATCAGACGTTAATACACACTTTTACGCAAGAAATCAGCAATCACGTCTAAATTGGTTCTGTTTAAAAACAGCATTATTTACGACTATGTCATACGTCATGAACCAAGAGGTATCTTACCAACCGTTATTGTTGGGTGAAGACTAGATTCAAAAATAAATTAACGATTTATGCCGCAGGAATGGTATTAGGCCACTTGCCCATCTTTATTAATTAATTAAAGTTTGTAAATCCTTGGTCTTAATAACTGAAGTTATCAGTCCATAGGCTTAGGAACTACTTAAACCCACCTAAGGATACCACACATACCCATGCCCGAGGGAGGACTCGAGCCTCCGACGAGAGCAACTGAGCGCTCCGCAGCAAAGCGCCTTAGATCTCTCGGTCATTCCACCGCGGCCATATCTTCATTAGCGCCCTTTACTTGTTGTTATGTGATATGCACGATCTTTGAGACATGTACTCCGAATGCACATACGTACATGCCATATGTTACGTGCCGTTGATCGACCTAAATATTGAAATACCGTAGCTGAGTATCCTTTGGGCAGAGGCTAGAAAGCCTTATTTGGTAATGCACACACATAAACTCTCGTGCATGGGTAGGGCTGACAGCGGAATAATGGTCTAGTGTGTCTGCGCTGACGCGCCGTGTCTTAAGCGACAATACATTCAGCATTGACCTTTCACGCCGTGTTGTATATCACTCAATATACGATACCTAAGTGTCCCCCTCGCTCACCACTTGGTACTTTACCGCCTCGACGATACAACTGCGAAACGTGGCACTTCGGGATGCCGTTAAGCTATCGCAACAACAATCTACTCCCTGTAACGTGTAACTCCATTCAGGCATTTGCATACGTTACTGCTTAATTTTATCAACTATGGGGATTGCACTGGAATTATTGTTGTTTACTATATTCACTAGAAGATGTCGCGATTAACGCTTTGTCTTTTTAAGATAAACTCTAGCAACATGAAAAGTCATCACAATATATGCAGTCTGCGACATGTTATGAGCAAGTGGGAAACGATTTACTGGGCATCCGTTATCTACACGAGATCTAATTCGAAATGTCTCTTTTGCTATTCCAGATTCCAAGGAGACTTTTGAACAAACGAAAAATACTTTTTCTTCATCTCGACATTGATATTCTCTTCCTTCTCCTATTAGTACATACTTGAAGTAGACCTTATTTCATGTCACGATTGCGTTTATCAGTATGTGTGGCAAAACAATGTTATACAACCTCTGACAATAAAGTTCGGTGAATAGACCAGTAACATTGATGTAGATGAATTATGAACTTCAGTTACCTTACTGTCTTTCGAAATAGTCACCTCGCATAACTATACACCGTTGGGCTCTGCGATACAAGTCTTGGAAACTTTGCATGAAGTCTCCCCTTCGGATAGAGTTCAAAAGCCTCGTTACATTTCATTAGATGTCAAGAATATCCTCAAATCTGTTTCCTTTCAAAGCGAGTTTGAGTCGCGATATAAAACTGAAGTGTTACAAACTTCTGTACTCTGTGCCAATAACATGCTGTAGTAGAAATGATACTGGAAATTAACAAAATTTCGTGAAATTGCATGATAGGTAATTTTATGTTCATTGAGTTCATTCGCAGTCAGTCGCGTATACCAGCTGGTACAATGCGACAACTGGTAAGTTCATAATGTTGCCAACAGTGTAAATTAGCACGCCGCAGTAAAAAGGGCTGTCAATAATGCTGATTATTGGTGTCGTTAGTTCGCTAATTTTTTCTTTAAGAATAACTTTGTGTTTGCCGCCGTTACCACAATTGTACAGTAATTATAATTTCTTTATTTCGGGTAGTTACAACGAAGAAAACAGGAAATTGACAGGGAGAGAAAGAGAGAGGGAAAAGGAGGAGATAGATGAAAGAGGAGCAGGAGATGTGTGGGTAAAATTCGGAGGAGGAAGAAGATAGAGGGGGAGGAGGAAATGAGCAGAGAGTGGGAGAGAAAAAAGTGGGGGACCTACATGAACAAAATGGAAAAGATTCCTTTTCTAAAAAAAAAAAATGTTTGTTAAGCTTAAGGGACTTAACTACGGGGTCATAAGTCCCTAAACTTACAAACTACTTATGAACTACCTACAACTAAGGACGGCACAAATATCCATGCCCGAGGGGGGATTCGAACCTCCGACCGTAGTGGCCGTGCAGACCGTGACTGTAGCGCCTCAGTCCCCTCGGCCACCGCGGCCGGCTTTCTTTTCTCAAGGGCAATTATTTGTCGCGTGCGACAGAGTCGGTAAACCGTCTATCCTTTATGTTCTTTCACGTAACGGAAAAACTATAATTTTAATCAATCTTTAGCTCTATAATAAATAATAATTTTCTAACATTTCTTTTATTTACCACAAGCGCAACAACAAAAATCTTGGCATTTGTTTGACTGATGTTTTCTCGGTGAGTCTAGGGTCACAATAATTACTGTATTTTGTTTCCAATTAATTTCATGGCGACTGAGCCACAGCGAAGTATGGCCTGCTTTAAGTAGTTTCCAAAATTTCGTTTACGGATTTTGATGTAAGTGACGGATTTCAATATATTTTAACTGAACATAAAGTGTTTACGAAGTAGCGCGTCAGTCCAATGACGTAAAGCGCTATTGCAATGCACACAAATTGTATTGACGTATGTTGTGGTCTGCTACGTTAGAAAAGTTTGGCAGCGCAGCCTGCAGCCGGCCGCGGTGTCCGAGGGGACTAAGGCGCTCCAGTCACGGTCTGCACGGCCACTACGGTCGGAGGTTCGAATCCCCTCTCGGGCATGGATATTTGTGCCTTCCTTAGGATAAGCTAGTTGATAAGTAGTTTGTGAGTTTAGGGACTGATGACCCCGTAGTTAAGTCCCATAAACTATACCACAACAATCGCAGCCTGAAGGCACGATATCCAGAAAGGAGGACCACCTGCGCTGTAACAGTGCCGAGCGAAGTACTACATCATAAAGGCACTTTCCTGATGTGAGCGAAAACCCAACGTAAAAGTATTCCCTTTGATGTTTTATTTCAGTAAAACTAAACAGTTTTAATGAAATAATAGGTATTTTTTGCAGTTGTTAACACTTTAACATATCTTCGATAGCTATTAAAATTAGTACAGAGCGAGGCGACAATGTACTCTGTGTTTATTACTAGAGTACGTGATTTGGATCTTCCGTAACGCTTCATCAAACTGCATAATCTCTCTCTCTCTCTTTCTCTCTCTTTTAAATTTCTTTTTTATTTGGCAATCATAGGTGTTTTAGAATTTATTGTCAATACGGTTCCAGATCTCCTTGTATCCTTTTACCTGAAATAATACAATGTTAGTCAGCCTGAGACAGATGTGTCTAAGCGGCAGAGTAAAAGAATAATTCGGTTTTAGAGCTTATTTAAGATGATAATGGTTTATCGAGATTTAGATATATCCTTACGGGTAATTCAATTGTAGGGATGGGTTCGGTCACAGGGTATAAGTGCTCTACAAAGATCGACGGAAAACAATGGCGTCAGAAATTGAAAAAATACGAGATACAAGGCTTTTTCGATCGGTTTTGGAAGACAGTCTCAATGATTGACTGATCTGGCCTTGTAACGTCATCTAATTTGGGTTTCCCATACAGTTACTGCGAACGGCTGAAAGCAAGGGGAAACTAGTCCCATTATTTTTCCCGAGGACATGCAGCTCGGAAAATATTTCGTTTCAGTTTTCTGGTCGTTGTCATTTAAACAACAACGTTGCACATAGTAAAAGCTGAATAATTGAAGATCACAAGATGTTTTCTTCACTCTGATTAATGTTCTGACGGCAGTATGAGCCGGACCAATAACTCACTCCTGACGGGAGGCATACCAACCGGTAAGATTAACGCCGTATGGTATGACTGGCTGGGAGACTCCCAGGCGCAGGTTCAGCCCCTGAACTGGAAACATGTTTTGTATCTGTCACACTGGTAGGCACCTTACCTCCTCGAAGTGTAAGCGTTATCTTTTCTTAAGAGCAACTGCTAAGTGAATGTGTCTATATTGGGAGTAGGTGATATTATGGATGCTTCAGAGGTTGATGATGATGATGATGATGATGACAGAAAGGCTGAATCGCAGTGCCGATACGTAGTCCATTTCTCCTGCGTGACCGCGCAAGGTGACGCAGTTGCCTCGCTTTCGGAAGGACGGCAGTTCAAATCCGCCTCCGGCCATCCTGATTTAGGTTTTCCTTGATTTCCCTAAATCATTCCGACATGGTTCCTATTAAGGGCACGGCCGCTTTCCTTCCCCACTCTCGACAAAAACAATACGAGCTTGGGCTCCGTCGCTAATGACCACGATGTCCATGGGACGTTAAGCCCTAATCTCCCTGTCTTCCTCTCGAATGGCATCAACCGTGTAGTCGAGTTTCATATCTCTTTCACGCGATCGACTTTCTTGTTTCAAATAAGTCCACTGCGGGGAACCTGGTGTCTTTCTCGTGCACTGACTGATGAGTCTCTTCTATCTGGAGTTGTCACTTTCGTTTAGACGTCAGCACGAAAATTGAAGAGCTGAACGGTGAAGTGAGGTTATGACGGCACTTTTGTGACAGAAGCAACAACTGATGACAGAATTTATTAATAGCTTTAGGAAAATATATAATGTATTGTCATTAGTCACGTGGTAAATAGAAAACGTGTCGTCCAAAAGTTTGAAAACATATATATACACATTTATTTGCTCGTGAAAACCTGCAAAAACATTAGAAATGTAAGAATGCAGTATCGCGGCGATAAATTCGAATAAAAGCTTCTCTCCGATCACATCAAGTGGTTGTAGCTCCACTATCTTTTTGACAAGTTCTCCGAGGCGATTGTCAAATGGTATGATACTGGTCCTCGTGGCATCGCCATCGCTCACCTGGGATGCGCCTTTCATGAAGCAACCGAAATTAAAATCACCGACAACAATCGCAGTAGAGACGGTGGACTGCAGCTCATCGTGGCGTTGGATGCAGCGATCGCGCGGCTGAACCAGTCACATCGTAGGTAGGATGCCTATATATGACGATGCTTCGAGCAGCAGTGACGTCAGAACCGGCAACTAGCATATGTTAAGAGTACCAGCTGGTAGAAAGCAGTCATTTCATTGGAATATTTCAATTAACGGGTTTCGACCATAATGAGTCAACATCAGAAATAAAAAATACGAAGTTCTAAAATTATTATTAATTAGAAACAAATTTAAAATTTTAAGCCTGCAGCATAAAGAGAGGAATTAAATTATAGCTAGTAACATGTTATGACAATAATATTTAATAGTAGTGTTTATGTACAAGCAGCGAGTGCTTGGAGGGAACACTGCCTTTGCGTCCTCGCTTAGAGCAGTCATGACTACAAAAAGGGTACCGTATTAGTTTATCTTTTGTTCAAATAGCGACACAGACTCAAAAATGTATAGAGAAACATCTATAAATAAGAAAAAATCTCTTATTGTTGAGCCAATTAACCGTAACTTTTTACCCTGAACACCTGCGTCCACACAATACTCTGTAACCGCGCGGTCTGAGGCACCATTTAGCGGCTTGCGCTGTCGCTCCTGCCAATGCTTACTCCTCCCTCGGGTATGGTTGTGTGTGTTGTCCTTAGCAAGAGCTATTTTAAGTTACCTTCAGTAGTGTATCATTCTAGGGACCGATGACCACTACTGTAGTGTATCATTCTAGGGACCGATGACCACTACTGTTTGGTTCCTTTTATCACACATACTTTGAATTTTGATAACTCTGCAAATCCCTCTACGTGTTAGGCAAAGGTCCTTAGAACCACTTCCCAACTATTCTTCGAGTGTTCCACTCTGGCGCAGAACAGGAATAAAAAGTAGATGTAAGCTAAATTTTTCAGTGCGAACTATGATATATCTTATTTCGTAACTATGACCATTTCTCCATATGTATGTCGAAGACAATAAAAATATTTTGGAAATCATCAAATTATAGATTCAAATGTCGTAACGAGTGTACATCTACGTATATATTCCATGAGGCAACATATGGCGCCTGACGGAATGTACTATGTATTACTGCTAGTTATTTCTTTTTCCGTTCCACTCACAAATGGACCAAGCCGAAACGACTGTTTGTGTGTCTCCATGTGAATCCTAACTTCTCTTCACTCCGCGGTCCTTGACCGAAATACACAGCGAAGTGAAAAAAGTCGCAGGATAGCTGGTAACGTATATGGTGGATGACCTTTCATCCGGTCAAGTGCATCACTTCCACGTGCTATGGACTCAAAAGTAATCAGTGCTCTGCAGGAATACTGATCCGGGCTGCTTCTGTAGCAGTTCACAATTGCACTGAATGACCAGTCAATTGTACCCCAGAAGTGTTAGATGAGATTAATGTTGAACGATCTGGATTGGCAAATCATTCGATGGTATTGACCATAATGTTCTCCGAGCCACTCTAAACAATAGCGGCCAAGTAACTGGGTGCATTGCCGTGCATAAAAATTCGATCACTATCGAACATTAAGTACAGGAATAGCTGTGAACACTCCCGAAGTAGTATAACCATATCCAGTCTAGGACTTGTTCAGTTGGACTAGAGAACCCAGTCCGTTCTATGTGAAACCACTACACACCATCACACAGCCGCCTCCGGCTCGTGCTATGGCTTATGGTATGGTCAGCTTGTGTCCATGGCTTCATTGTGTCTGCGCCACACTCCAACTCTACAGTCAGCTCCTACCAAGTGAAATGGAAACGCATCTGTCCAAGCCATGGCTTCCTAGTCGTCTAGAGTCCAACCGATATGGTTGCGAGATAGAAGAGGCACTGCACGCAAAGTCTTGCTGCTAGCTTTTAGATGTTCAAATGATTGTCAATCTATGGCACTTAAGTACTGAGGTTATCAGTTCCTAGGTTTACAAACTACTTAAAGTATGATAATGACAACACACACACACATATAACCATGCGTGAGGGAACAACCGCGCGATCCGAAACAAGGTGCCTTAGATCACTGGGCCATTCCACCGCTGCCAGCTTTCCGAAATGAAATGCCCCATGCATCCAGCTCCAACCACCATTGTGCGTTCACAGCCTGTTGATCCCAGTCATGTGGCCCTAATCACGTCGGAAACCTGTTTACACGCACCAAAAATGTCATCTTTGCCAATGCACCGCCCTTTCATAGGTTGTGTAAGCGATGCTACTGCCATCTATGTCTGTGCACATTGCACATCGCTATTCTATGAATTTTGTGCATGGTCTGCGCAGCAAACACAAATTCATCTAAAAGCTGTGACTTCTGTCAAGAGTGTCAATTTCTTACGTGAGTCTGAAAATTGGGTTCTGCAGTAGCATTGAAAAGAACATTCTGCACTCCATCGTCTCAGCAAATGACGCTCGAAAAATTCATCACTTTTGCCCAGATGCTTATAACTGACAAGTAGACATTCACTGAGTTCTTTTTATCTTTTGCTTACCGTAACAAGTTGTGGGAAATCTGTCGTTTGTCTCGAACTGCTCACCTGTAAAACGAAAAGAAAATATGTTAAAAACGAATATGCTCAAATAACGACGGTAAAAATTAAATGGTGTTGTTGTTATTGTGGTATTCAGTCGCAAGATTGCCCTGATGCAGCTCTCCATCCTACCCTGCCCTCAGCAAGTCTCTTCATTTCCGATAAACTACTGCAACAGACATCGATTTGAACCTGCTTATTGTACTCGCCGCTTATTCTCCCTCTGCGCTTTTTACCTCAGTACTCGATTATTCCGTGATGTGTCAAAATGTTTCCTGTCAATCGACCCGTTACTTTAGTCAAACTATATCACATATTTCTTTTCCCTCTAATTACTTATCTAATCTTCAGTATTCGTCGGTAGCACCACATTTTTAAAGGTTTTATTCTCTTCATTTCTGAATTTTCCCAAAATGGTTTCAGCGCTAAATCGGTATACACTGCAGTATGCTCTGTACGATTAGTATATGTTGAGAAAAAGGAATGTTGACCCTAGAAATAATACAAATTATCGTTTTTCCTACTCGTCTGCAGTAGCATAAATTTTACTACGTTTACAATAAGATGCTATCGTCATCCTAAACAGCAGTTCTAAGTTGTCAATCAGCTCAAAAAATGTTCAAATGTTTGTTAAGCTACAGGGACTTAACTGCTGGGTTATCAGTCCCTAAACTTACAAACTACTTATGAACTAGCTAATACTAAGGATGGCACAAATATGCATGCCCGAGGGGGGATTCCAACCCCGACCGTAGTGGCCGTGCAGACCGTGACTGGAGCGCCTCAGTCCCCTCGGCCACCACGGCCGGCTATTATCTTTGCCTGTACTGGTTTACGTAAAATGAAAAGACAGTGTCAAATTGCCGTTACATTAGTAAATGCCTCTGAAATTTAGTCACGAAACAAGACGAAGCAAATACTGCAGATTCGTATCAACAACAGTTGCGAGCATGCGAATTTGCAATAAAATACCTCTGGTGTATTAACGCAGTTTAAATTATTAGCGAAAGTGTCTCTCCCGCTCTCGATTGTATACGAATTAGCTTCCTTTCAGAGTATGCTGATGCAATATCCCAATACCTAGTTATCATATACAACCACTTGCTCAGTGAACTTTGCGTACCCAAAGACTGGATATTTGCACAGGTAACGAGTTAGGATGGAAATCATTAAGAGAAAGGCGTTATTCGTTGTGACGAGATCTGTTTGCGAAATTTCTTACACCAACTTTCTTTTCCGAATGCGAACAGCGACCTACATAGGAAGACATGATAATCAAAATAAAATAAGAGGAATCAGATCGAAAACGGGAAGATGTAGGTTTTCCTTTTTCCCACTATCTATTAGAGAATGGAATTGTAGATACATATCATAAAAGCGGTTCGATGAAACCTCTGCCATGCTCTTCAATGTGACTTGCAGAGTATTTATGTAGATGTAGAAACTGTTGGACATATGGAGAAAAACAAAAGAGAGCAAATTTGGAGAAAATTTACTCCTCTGTAAAAAAGCGCCGACTTTCGAAAATCAGTGTGGGTGGTCGTGGTTTCATTTTTAATTATCTTTTCGGCCACAAGGTTCAAAGAAACAATGGACCAAGGAGTGCTCAATTTCGCTGAGAAAAACGAGAGAGATCATCCACTGATATTATTAACAGTACTTCAACTGTCGTAGATTCAGTATTATAGAAAACAAAATTAGAAACAAAAAATCATTAATTTGGAAATTAGCACCAGTGGTACGTCCAGGAAATTTTAAGAAGTTTAAAACGAATCAGACGATTTAAGTATATTACAATTTCGTTACGTATTTGCCTCTCAGATAGACGAAACACTTCCATAAACACTTTGATTTGGTCCTGCATCTCTATTATTAGATGCTCTTAGCCCTGCAATGACTAATTTCTTGAAGTGCACAGTTATGTGAATATGGAACGCTAAATTTAATATCCAGTTTTAATCTATCCGACAATGAACTTTGCCACTTTCATTTAGTTAGACATATTTCCTCATGACTGACAAACAAAGTAAAGACAACTAAGCCAACGAATTGTACTGTGCCGAGATATATACCCATGCTCCACTTGTATAAGTTTCAGAGAAACTTTGAAACGGCGGTTATTTATATGGCGACAGAGCACAGATCCCACACACGTGACGTCTTTTATTACGGCGCCTGGTTGTACTCTTTCAGCAGACAATTGCGCTTCGTGAATGGAGCAATGAATAGTCAAAATTTCTTTCCTGGGCTCACTTTTCAGTTCATTTCTGTATGTGTGTCATTATTAAGCTCGGCTACTAGCCCTGCAGCTGCTTCGCCCTCTACCTGTCCGCGGTGTTTTACGCGAAGTCGAGTGTAACGTTACTATACTAGTATGCTGTACTTGTTAGCAGAATTAAATATTTTGACGTAAAAAACCGTGCGGATGTCATTCTATCTTAATTAATGGAGCTGCCACAACAAACGATGGATGTCACTGAACTCTGATTGTAGCATCGGTTACGACGTCACGCGGCCAGGGGTCAGTGTTTTCGCCGCTCCCCCCTCCCATCACCCCACCCTCCGAACATGCTCCAAGCCTCTGCAGTGAGTGCTCCTTGGGGCACTGTTGGAACAGCCTAGCGGCTAGGTCGTGATTGCTACACTGCGATGGCAAAAATGCATAATTGACAGCTATGACTTTTCCCCATTTTTGTGCTACTTTATTTTCCTCCCTTATTTCATGTGGGGGGTGCACCAGCAGCGGAGCACCCACGGAGTCGGCGCCCCTGCTCTTAGTGTTAGTACCGTACCGAGCGAGGTGGCGCAGTAATAACACACAGGACTCGCATTCGGAAGGATGGTGGTTCAACTCCACCTCTGGCCATCCAGATTTAGGTTTTCCGTGATTTCCCTAAATCACTCTAAGCAAATGTCGAGATGGTTCCTTTGAAAGGGCACGACCGATTTCCTTCCCCATCCTTGCCCAAACAACCCGAGCGTAAGCTCTGCCTCTAATCTTCCTTCCTTCCTGTTATTACCGTAACCTAAAGTGGACCATAAAAGCGAAACATACCATTTTGTAAATCATACTGCATACCCGCGCAGCGGCGGAGTGACCGAGCGCATTGAGGTGCTATGTTCCGATGCGCGAGACCGTTCCCCGTCGGGGGTTCGAATCCCCCCTCGGGCATGGATGTTTGTGTATAGTATAAGGTAGTTTATAAGTAGTTTATAAGTTTAGGGACTGATGACGCCACAATTAAGTCCCATAAGCTTAACAAACATGTGAACATTTTATTGCCCGCAGCAGTATGTGCATTAGGAGCCGGTCAAGCCTAGTTCAGGCAGTGGATATGTCGTAAGTATGCGGCAGTGTAGACAAATGTCAGTCGGTAACGGCTTCAGGGTGTGCGGCTGTTTTTAGGAAGTTGTGCGAGACGGGCGCAGCGCCGCCCTCGAGACGGTCGGCGCGGCGGTGGGCGAGGGCCCGTCAGCTGGGCTAGGTCGCGGCGCATGCGCATGCGCAGACACAGCCGGTGGTTACTGCGTTTCACGGTGTCATTACGCTGTCACGCCGCACTGCAGCCAGCCTAATGTACGACGGCTGTCCGCGCCGCGCTGCGCGTCTGCCGAACGGCCGAGATGACTGATGCCGACTCAATGGACGACGTTGAAACATTGTCATCCTGTACAAAATCTTGATAAAATATCAAGATATCGATATTTTTCCCGAACAATTACGATATATATTAGCGATATTATTGTTGAGATTACCTGACATCGCAGGTTGTGGAGGCGAGCTTATAGATTATCTTCAAAAGTAGAAAGCCAAGATCGCAAAATAATAATTTATTTTATGACGAACGGTTTCAATGGGCTATGCCACCAACATAAAATTATACAAGGTGGTCGTTTTACTTTACTAGAAAAACGGAGGTTAAATAATACGTGCAATATTGCAAATTAGTCGAAATGCAGAATACATAAGTTAAAACATCAACAGCTAGTGAGAGACTAACATCTGAACTTTTAGGGAGGGGCTGGGCCCCTACTCCAAAATATGGGGGGAGGGGGTGTGGCGAACAGAAGCTTTATTCCCTCAGTCGGCGCGTCTGTTTGGCAGCAATGGAAAAACAAGATAGTGGACGTGAGATGTTCCGGACAAATCCAAATCAAATCAAATGTTTGCAATCCAATGGGAGTAAACTACGTTGGTCATCAGTCCCTAGTCTTACAAACCACTTAAATCAAGTTAAACTAACCTAAGGGAAACACGCACATCCATGTCCAAGGGAGAATTCGAAGCCGGCCGCGGTGGCCGAGGGGACTGAGGCGCTTCAGTCACGGTCTGCACGGCCACTACGGTCGGGGGTTCGAATCCCTCCTCGGGCATGGATATTTGTGCCGTCCTAGTTCGTAAATAGTTCATAAGTAGTTTGTAAGTTTAGGGACTGATGACCCCGTAGTTGAGTCCCATAGGCTTTACAAACATTTGAACATTTGAATTTGAGGAGTCGAACCTCCGACGCGGAGGCCGCGCGATCCGTAACGTGGCGCTCGGGACCTCTCGGCTATTCTCACGGGGCCGGACAAATCCGATATGTAACATACGAAACGACGGACTCATCGACCATCTTTATTGTGTCATTGTTAGCAAAATGTTCAAATGTTTGTAAATCTATCGGACCAAACTGCGTGGTCATCAGTCCGTAGCTTACAAACTACTTAAACTAAGGTAAACTCACCTAAGGACAACACACACACACACGCACACACACACACACACACACACACACACACACACACACACACACACACACACACACACACATACCCAAGGGAGGACTCCAACCTCCGACGGCGAGCAACCGTGCGCTCCGCAGCGAGGAACCTTAGACCGCTCGGCTACTCCACCGCGGCCATTGTTGGTACAGTGGTAATCATATCGTCAGCTGAGCTTTGGTCTGTTGTGTGAAAGTTTTTTTCAAGGTGTTGGACTTGAGTGTTTCTTGCAATTTATGTGGAAAGCAATATAGAAGTAAGGCAAACACAACAAATTTAACGATACATTTGAAGAGCAAACACTACTATGCGTAATTACGAAGGTCAAAATAAGCTGGTGCGAAATCTAGTGGTAGTGGCACTTTTACAACTATGGTGGAGAAGATATGTTAATACTTAATCATACTGCTTGCAATTATTATCTTATCAGTTCTTCACCGAGCGAGGTGGCGCAGTGGTAACGCACTGGACTCGCATTCGGGAGGATGGTGGTTCAAATCCACCTCCGGCCATCCAGATTTAGGTTTTCCGTGATTTCCCTTAATCACTCCAGGCATATGCCGGGATGGTTCCTTTCAAAGGGCACGGCCGATTTCCTTCCTCATCCTAACCCAAAAACTCCGAGCGTTAGCTCCGTCTCTAATGACCAAGCTGTCGACGGGACGCTAAACCCTAAGCATCCATCCTTATCAGTTCTTTTTTATGTTCTTCGCCTATTTGGTGTTGCTGGTAACTGTACTAAACAAATTCTATGGGCTCTAAAAGCGGCAGTATATTTACAAGGCGATGCCATTATTTTTATAGGCCAATATACCGATTTTTTACAAATCGATACATTTTTCAATATGTATAATAATATTTTAGTATAGATTTGGAGGATTCCCGATATTTCTGAAAATATCAACAGCCCTAGTTTCCACCAAAGAACGTCGGATCGGCGCACTTGACAACGAGGCGGCGAGTACAACGTTACAACGTTTGTTATTCCTTTCTTCGTGACTATCGCACGAAAGGGGGAAAATGGGTGGAATTTTTTTCAAGGTCCAGTCGGACTTGAAATTAAAAGAACACGGAACATTCTATGAAACTTTGGATAGGGGGATTGAGGCGCTCCAGTCACGGTCCGCACGGCCACTACGGTCGGGGGTTCGAATCCCCCCTCGGGCATGGATATTTGTGCCGTCCTTAGTTGTAAGTAGTTCATAAGTAGTTTGTAAGTTTAGGGACTGAGGATCCCGTAGCTAAGTCCCATAGACTCTACAAACATTTGAACATTTTGGATAGGTGTTGCGTACTGGCTCTGCTGTACCCGTCTTTGCAATGACTTTAGAATTCTTTCGCAAACATCTGCATCTTTTCGGAATTCTTGACAAGCTTGTACAACTATCCGCTCTAGTTCTTCAACCGTATTAACGAATGTGCTGTACATTTCGTTTTAGTGATGACCCCATACATAAAAATCCAAAGGATTTAGATCATGTGATTTCGGAGGCCAGGCTACAGGTTCGCCTGTTTACAATGACGTCAATGGCGGCTTGGAACCATACACTCGTAATTATGTCGCAAACAGCTCGTTTGGGGACTCACGTTTACTGGGAACGTTCCCGATTAATCGGGACATATGGGAACCCTAACTGTGTTTAACGTGCTGTTGATAGTTCTCCCTGACTTCCACGTAGCCCATATGATGCAACTGGCGTGACATCAGTGACAACAAAGTGCTACAATTGTGCAAGAACGTAGGAGTAGGACGTACGAAGGAGGATCGGGAAGTAATCCACAATAATTTTTTCTTCCCCCAGGTATTACATCTGCAATGCTGAAATTTCCGAAGATATAGTTTCAAGTTTGCGATACAGGGGGTATTTTGTTGTGATGTGTAGGTGTAGCGAGAGAAGTTTGAATTGCCTACATCGTAAAAGTCTATACTACGCTTCAAGGGTCATGGCCGCACGGAAGTAGCCGAGCTGTCTGGAGCGCCACGTTACGGATCGCGCGGTCTTCCTCGTCGGAGGTTCGAATCCTCCCTCGAGCATGGATATGTGTGTAGTCCTTAGTTGAATTTAGTTTGTAAGACTAGGGACTGATGACCAACGTAGTTTGGTCCCATAGGATTACAAACATTTGAACATTTTCAAGGGTCATCCATCTCTGCCGCACTTTGCAGACAGACAGTTGCGTTGTGCAGGCTGCATAGGAGTCAGGCGCAAGCCCTTAGCACGATCTTTACAATTAGCGACGTTCTTGGCGGTTTTACGTGTTTCACGCTCAGTACTGACATGTTCGACGTTACGCGATCAATGACTATACTGGAGAAATTGCAGAACACAACTGCAGAAAGATTTCATGGACTTTCGCTGAGTTTTTATATCGCGATCGGACGGACCATGAAAAAATAAATGAAATAAAAAAAGACCTCGTCCCTACAGGATACGTAGACAATGCAAGAAACAGGTCCGCTTATAGCTGCAGATCATGTTATTCGCTCTAGCAGAGCTAGGTACCAACTTTTCGGAAATAAAGCGTATATATTTAGTTTCCCTCCAAGATATTTATTGACATAAATTGGTGTGTATAACGATATGCTTGGAATATGAAAAACGTATCTCCATCACTCTGTAAATAGTGAAGTTTTACTAACGAAGATGAAGCAAGAAGGGTTGCTGCCTATCGACTTTCCTCTCATACAGGAAGTTACACTCACCTGCTGATCTGCTGTCGTTGGACCGTAAAGGCGTCGGACTTCTCTTGGCAGTTGTTTCGTTGGCTGATTGAATATTCATTATTGAAAAGAGGACTGTAGGAAAGTTACAGAACAAATAGGCAGACGTACGGTGAAATCTGTATTCAGAAATATATGACGAATTTGAGGTAGCCCTGTTACATGTTTAATATTATTTCACAAGTAAGACTACTTTGCCACGAAACCACCTTGCTGTAGGACAAGGAATTACTAACAATAGACAAGAAATAAGCAAATTTTATACGGATACATTTGCAGTCCCTAGAGAGAGCGGTGAGTGGTTGAAACAGAGAGAATGTTGCTAGCTATGAAGTCGTAATACTATAACCAGAGCAGGGGCCAAACGGCCAAGCGTAACTCACTATAAACTGAATGGTAAGCGTACTCGTCCATCATTGTAACAGACGCGGACGGTCCTCAAAGTCACATTTTTGTAATACGGCGGTAACTTCCGCCCTAGACTGTCCGCGAGGTAGATACTTCGAAGCTCTGCAACCGAATGGCGGTGCGTGGTTGTTCGCCAGGCACGGCACCACAGTGTGCTTCCTCTGTTCTAAAGTAGTCCCTGTAGGCAACCTTACAAGTAGGGGAGAGAAACCGTTGGGGAAGCTTAGCCCTTGCGGGCGGCACTGTGTCTCGGACACTCAGGTTGGGACTCCTGTTTGGAGCGCGGGACAAAGCTGGTATGCCTCCGTCACGGCGTCGCTTCCGGTTGCTTTTAAATTTAACGGCTACAGGAAATTCTCCATTTTGAGCAATTTCTAGATTAACCAAACGGGTTATGTAGAAATTACTCTGTCCCTTCCATTCGATTGTCCTCTTAGTAAGCAAACATTCTGTGATGCTCTTTGGTTGGTGAAAAATTAATAAACCATCCTAAACTAATTGATTTAATTAAGTACCTGGTATCAGGGAGTTCGTAATTTTACTGGCAATTCGAATCAGTGGTCGGAATAACATATTTAATTTTATTTTGCTCTGATTTCTTTCTTATGACACAGCCGTTGCGGCCAAGCATTGTGTACCCTCAAAAAGTCTAGGTGTTACAAATTTTCCGTCATCAGGGACTAGCGAAACCCAGTTCTCTACGTTCGCTCATACACTGCAGAGCCATAGAAATCGGTATAGGCACGCATGTACAAACACAGACATATGTAAACACTCAAGAGGACGGCCCCCCTGTCGCACGCCTACATTCGACAAAAAGGTGTTTGGTGCAGGCGTTGTATCGGTTATTAGTCTTTTTCATGATTTAAGTGAGTTTGAACGAGTTGTTTTATTCGGCTCATGAAACATGGGACACAGCATCTCCAAGGTAGTGGTGAGGTGGGGATTTTCCTATACGACCATATCACGAGTGCACCGTGAATATCGGGAACCCACTGAATCATCGAATCTCCGGCATCGCTGCGTCCGGGAAACGATCATGCAAGAACGGACCAACAACGAATGGAGATAATCGTTCAACGTGACAGAAGAAAACATCATTCAAATATTTGTAAATCTTGATTATAAGAGGTAATCTGTCTTATGCTGACTGCAATTAAGAGACTTATGTTACACTGGACGCGTTTCGCTTTTTTATTTTAAAGGCATCTTCTGTGGTCTGTAAATGATACAAAGGTTTGTACAGTTTGTTTTCGATAAATAAATTAAAAACAGTTTTTAAAAAACATTTTACACGTTAGGCCTAAGAGTTTTTAACTTAATATTCGGTCTACTCACGGTGTTGATGTCTCTTCTTTACATGTTACTACTGTTGGTCCGTTTTGTCGGCTGGAGTTAGTTTTTTCCTGGCGTGTGTTTGAGAGCTGTGTACAGCACTTTTCGTGTGTTTTTGTTTCGTTTTTTCCTTTTCACCTCAGCACATCACATCACTTCACTTTTTGAAATGTATACTGATTACATATCACCTGTTATAAGTGGAATGCCTGTCTGTTTATTTGTCATTTCACTACAGTGTGGCTATGTTTTCGTGTGTTCATTTGTTTTTCGTGTGGTCTGTGAGTGTTGCCAAACTTATATATATATATATATATATATATATATATATATATATATATATATATATATAATAGAAATACGACTTAATTCAACATTAGTGAGAGAGAGAGAGAGAGAGAGAGAGAGAGAGAGAGAGAGAGAGAGAGACAAAGAGAAATTTTTAATTTCGTGAACAGGGTGTTAAGATTTTTTTTTTTTTTTCAGATGAGTAAATGCAGGTTTTATTGGCAACATGAGTGTGTGTGTGTGTGTGTGTGTGTCTCTCTCTCTCTCACACACAAACACACACATGACAATGACAAATAAACAGACAGGCATTCCACTTGTAACAGGTGATATGTAATCAGTATACATTTCAAAAAGTGAAGTGATGTGATGTGCTAAGAGGAAAAAAAAAAAAAAAAAAAGAGACACGAATAGTGCTGTACACAGCCCTCAAACACACGCCAAGAAAAAACATCAACGCCGTGAGTAGACCGAATATTAAGTTAAAAACTCTTTAGGCCTAACGTGAATCATAAATCTCTTAATTTGAGTCAGCATAAGACAGATTACCTCTTATAATCAATTTTAATAGCTGCTGCGGAATATGGCCACACAACCAAAAAGTGTATTTGTAAATCTATGGGACTTTAGTGCATAGCCATTAGCCCCTAGGTCACAAACTACTTAAACTAAGGTAAACTAACCTAAGGACAACACAAACACCCATGCCGGAGGGGGTACTCGAACCCCCGACAGTGAACGGCCGCGCGCACTGCAGCACTTCGCCCCAGTGCGTTTGGCTATTCCGCCGCTGCATGACTGAAGAAGTGCAACTATTCCGCAAATTGGAGGATTTCAGTACTGGGTCATCAACAAGTGTCAGCATGCAAATCATGCAACGGAACATCATCAATATGGGCTTTCGGAGCCAATGGGCCCTTTGTGAACCCTTGCAGTCTGTACGACACAAAGCTGTACGCCTTGCCTGCGTCCGTCAACACTAATATTGGACTGTTGGTGACTGGAAAATGTCGCCTGGTCTGACGAGTCTCGTTTCCAATTGTATTGAGTGCATGGACGTGTAAGGGTACGGAGACAACCTCGGTAATCCATGGACCCTGCATGTCAGAATGTGAGTGTTCAATCTGGAGCAGGCTCTGTAAGGATGTGAAAGGTTTGTAGTTGGACTTATATGGGATCCTTGATACCTCTAGATAGCAGATAGTAACGTACATACGCATCCTGCTGATCACCTTCATCCGTTCATCTCCATTGTGCATTCCGACGGACTTAGGCAATTCCAGCACGACAATGCGAAACCCCACAGTTCGAGAATTACTACAGAGCGGCTCCAGGAACACTCTTCTGAGCTTAAACACCTCTGCTGGCCACCAAACTCGTACGCCCTCGCTATGGTGCTGGCTGCTGATTTACACGCAGCCACGAAAGGCGCACGCACTTCGAGTAGTCAATTTTCACCACAAAGTCGATCGCGTAAAACGGGCTTTACTGTGAACAAAGTATAAGCGGGTTAACACAACACTTCACATCTTAATGAGCATATTTCGTTACTATTTAAAAATTACAAATTCCGACAAAACTGCGCGATATACTGAAAGAAATGTAGGAACACGGGAGGCAATACTCACATTACGACTTATCTTAGAAGATAGGCTAAGGAAAGGGAAACCTACGTTTTTGCGTTTGTCGATTTGGAGAAAGCTTTTGACAATGTCGACTGGAATACACTCTTCCAAATTTTGAAGGTACCAGGCGTAAAATATAGGGAGCGAAGAGTTATATTCAACCTAAACAAAAACCAGACAGCAGTTATTAGAGTCGAAGGGCAAGAAAGGGAGGCAGAGGTTGGGAAGGGAGTAAGACAAGGTTGTAGTCTTTCCCCAATGTTGTTCAATCTGTACATTGAGCCGGCAATGAAGGAAAGAGAAATTTGGAGAGGGCATTAAAATTCAGGGAGAAGAAATAAAAACTTTGCAGTTTGCCGATGACATAGTAATTATGTCAGAGACCGCAAAAGATCTGGAGTAGCAATTTAATGAGATGGACAGTGTCTTGAAAGGAAGATATAAGATGAACATTAACAAGAGCAAAACGAAGATAATGGAATGCAAAGTCAGAAAATCAGGCGATGCTGAAGGAATTAGATTAGGTAATGAGACAATAAAAGTAGTAGATGAATTTTGTTATTTGGGTAGCAAGATAACTTCTTATGGCCGAAGTAAAGAAGATATAAAATGCAGAATGGCTGTGGGGAGAAAAGCGTTTCTAAAGAAGCGAAACTTGTAAACATCCAAAATTAATTTAAATGTTAGGAAGTCCTTTCTGAAAGCATTTGTCTGGAGTGTAGCATTGTATGGCAGTGAAACGTGGACGATAATGAGTTCAGATAAAAAGATGATAGTAGCTCTTGAAATGTGGTGCTACAAACGAATGATAAAAATTAGATGGGTAGATCAGGTAAGTAATGAGGAGGTGCTTAACCGAATCGGGGCGAAAAGGAGTTTATGGCATATCCTGACTAAGAGAAGGGATAGATTGGTGGGACTCATTCTGAGACATCAAGGAATTGTCAACTTAGCATTAGTAGGAAGCCTGTGGGGTAAAAATCTTAGAGGGAGACCGTGGGACGAATACAGCAAGCAGATTCAAAAGGATGTAGGTTGTCGAACGTATTCGCAGACGAAGAGACTAGCACGGGACAGGGTAGCCTGGAGAGCTGCATCAAACCAGTCTGCGGACTGAATACCACAACAACAAATTTTTTGTTCCGCATGGAAACCTTCAGGTAGGCCACCTGCCAGAAAGACCCGGATGGAGCCCGGAATACGGATGTTGTACGGCAGGATAGGCGAAACGCAGGAGCAAGGTCTAGGCGTCGGTGCCGGCAGCAGGTGCGGATGTGGCTGGGCGCGTGACCGCGGACTTCCCGGTTGTCTCCCGCGCGTGCAGCACGCTGCTGGCCGCGCGCCATGGCCGCCGCACACCACACCACACGACACGGCACGCACCGCTAGCCGCTGCTGGCCCTCCCCTCTGCCCGCTGCGTATTCCAGGTCAAGGCTGCTCCTCCGCCACCACGTATTACCAGCCTTATCAGCGCTAGCGCGTGGGCGGCCGCACTACGCTGCAAGCGAAGCCCTTTCTACACGGGAAGTGACAGCTTACAAGATTACCCGTGATGCACCGGTCACGCCGTCCGCGTACAGTGTAGACGCGTCCACTTGCACAAGATGCACGCATACGATCGCTAGTAGGCGGAATAGGATGGATCCTATACTCACGCGTATGGAAGTGCTTCGCCCATGCGCAGGCGAGCGAATGGGGAACCCAGCTGACAAACGAATCCAAGTCGCGAATTTGTTTGAGGATGTGTACTTGTCTCCTGCTCACAGGAACGTAGTTTTTCGAATCACAAGGAAAGTACTTGGGCTCGAACAAACACATATACACCCAAACCGTATGAGAGATCATGTAAAGGCCCCTTATTGCACTAGTTATACTCCCGCATCTGCAAATCTCTGCAGTCGTCCGTTAGAGCTCTCTGCGTGTGCCTTGCCACGTTGCACTTTGACCTGTCGGTTTGCCAGTAGGGAGGTGCATTGTGCCTCCGAAGTTGCGTTTTGTGACGTTATTTGTGTGGTGAAGCGTCAGAGGGGGCACCGATTGGTAATCAATCCTGCTAATGTATTGCGATTCATTGAGATGAAATTACGAAGAACTCTTCTTCCTGAAGATGGTATTAGTGTAGAAGATGAATCATTCGCATGCTTTCTCGTATCTGTTATGGTACAGAAATATGAGCATAAGTTAGATACTGTTGTCACACTAACACATAATGATGATAATAGGGATGATAATGACGGAAATCTCATTGCAAGCGGTAGTGCTACGGCAAGTGCGGGAGGAGGCGATGGAAGCAGTGGCAGTAAATACCAACCGTCTTCCGAGAAGAAGGTTAAAGTTGCAACTATCATCACGGCTTTCGGTGACAATACGCTAGAGAACATGTACGATGATTAATTCATAAGCTATAGTTAAGATTTCTGCATTACGTATGGCGTCTACAATTACATCTACAGTGCTATCTAGTGCATGATTGCAGAGTTTTACAGAAAAACGACACCCACCAGCACACTGAGGTGTACGTAGAGATCCTGTAACCAAACGTTCATACAGATATGTTTGTTCGAGCCCATGTACTTTCCTTGTCAGTCGTAAGTATTTTAGGTCGTGATACTGTAGAGAAATCACATTAAAAATTTAATATAACATCTGTACAATTTTTATTGAATACTGAGATGTAGCTCTTAATATGAAATCCAAACAAACGTAGAGCAAATGTAAATCAATAAATTTTCACTGATTAATTTGTCGGGTCTTGGTAGTACAAGATCACACTTACTTAAAATTAGAATTTTGTGTATGTTCTACACGTTCATTTCCACTTAGTTACCCGGTTTTCGGCTTACTAGGACATATTCATACTTTAAACTACGTCGAAAACCGGTTATTTAAATAAAACTCAATATGGTGATCTACCAAGAACCGACGAAAGAATCAGTCAAAATATCCAAACCAGTTTGTTGTACACACCAGAGCTATATCTCTGTACGCAATAAAAATTGGACACACGTTATATGAAATTTTAACTGAAAATCGTCTTTATTACCATCTTCTAAAATATTTGCTATTTTTCCTGAAACATGCTGTAGTTAACAGATGAAATGTTTGTTTTTGGTGAGCATTACTTGAAGCTTTATCAAAGTGAAAGGTCTACTGCATAGACACCTGGGCTTGTTCGTCATACACATGGGCGCCTCAAACCGCAGGGGCTGGAAGTATGTAATCGCATTTTATAATGAGGACGTTAACACGTGTGAGCGACGTAGTTGCGCATGAACTGCACGAAAACAATTAAATACAGTTTCACAGTGGCAGTCTAAAACACAAATAAATGTTTTAATCATCACAACATATCATACAGTTTCGAAAAGTGATGTTAACGCAGCTATTCATTTTCTGTAAGTTGACAACAAACGAAGTAGACGCGTGAAGCAAACGAAATGCGTACCGTTTGAACGCTGCTTTGTAGTTCGACGATCTATCGCAAGGGGCGCTGCAGCTGACGACTTCCTTGTGCGTGTTGCACGTCTCGTATAGAAAGGGCTTGAGAGAAGGCTCGTGTAGGAATCAATCAGCTGACAAAACTCAGGCTGCGCGGAATGTCCACGTGGTCTGGGGCGCCATGTTACGTACTGCGCGGTCGCTACCACTGGATTTTAAGAGTCCTCCCTCGGGCATGTGTGTGTGTGTGTTTTATACTTAGCATAAGTTGGCTTAAGTAGTTTCTAAGTTCAAATGTTTATAAATCTATGGGACTTAAGTACCCTGGTCATCGGTCCCTAGGCTTACAAACTACTGAAGCGACCTTATGCTGAGGACAATAAATACGCCCATACCCGATGATGGACTCGGACCTCCGACGGTGAGCGGCAGCGCGCTCCGCAGCTAGGCGCCTTGGAACGCCCGGCCACTCCACCGCGGCAGTTTCAAAGTCTAGGGGCAGACTGTTGTGGCGCCGCTACTCACCACAACGCCGGTGGTCTACACAAGCCGCTGCGCAATTTCAAGAAGAGCCTTAAGTCGGTCTACAGAACTTAGGCCACACGGGCCGCCCACAGTGTCGTTATCTCTTTGCCTGCTTCGCGTGCCGGCCAATAGCAAGAAGCTAGACATACCGGCGCACCACAGCCACGACAGTTCAAGTGATCGTATAGCTTATGGGACTTAACTACGGGGTCATCAGTCCCTAAACTTACAAACTACTTACGAACTAGCCAACACTAAGGTAAGGACGGCACAAATATCCATGCCCGAGGGGGGATTCGAACCCCTGATCGTAGTGGCTGTGGAAAACGTGACTGGAGCGCCGAGCGCCTCAGTCCCCTCGGCCACCGCGGCCGGCCAGCCACGACAGTCAGTACGGGAAAGTACGGGAGTTCCAGTCAGTACGAGGCGGCCCCAGGAATACTACAGTTCCACAAGTTCGTCATAGAAAAGCCAGCCTCTGTCTATGCACAAGCGTGAACAGTTTTATATTGCGTAGAACTATGCAATAGAACAAGAAGGTCGATACAAACACACCAAAGTTAAGTATTGATTTCTTCTGTCAATAAATCCTTCCAGGACTAATCATTTCTTTAGTTACAGGCCTTGTTCACGGCCCACCACATTTCGAACCTAGAGCATCCATAGGTCACAAAACAGATGACCATATGTTTACAAAAATTTAACCATTTTGACACACTCGGGCATGGCCCCCACATTCGGCTGCGAGAACTGGACCCAGAATCAGGGATGGGCCCTCGCCCCCTCAACTTTTTTTACTGTTGTTTGCAGTAGTTTGTAACTGCAAGTTTATATCTTAATCATGCTCTTTTTAGAATGTACTTTAACTTGATATAACAAGGTATAAGTTTGATACGGCAAGCTTCATTTATAAAATTACTTAAAATTGAGACTTTACTTACAATGGTCGCAGCAGGCCCGTAGTCAGAATTTGATTTCCGGGGAGGGGGGATCAGCCAATTATGACGTATATTCTAGCTTCTGAAGCTTTACAACATAAGTCGAACTAAAGACGCAGATGTATTTCAATGGAGACAATGTTAAAGTTTGTTCAATACAAATATCGAAGGAGCAACTTTAGTATACTTTTGAATTACTTTATCAGGAATTGGGTGAATAGTGTGGCTTTTCGGGGGGGGGGGGGTTGGGATTAATCCCCTTCATCCCCCCCCCCTCTGGCTACGGCCCTAGGCCACAGTAAGCCCTAGTTTACCTTAACAAAACACTTGTTCGTACTTCTATCAGACGCTTCGCCAGGTAGGACGGAGTTGCTGAACACATGAAAATCTCATCTTCGCAGGAAGTTGGCGAAAAGAAAAAAATCTAACACTACATTACACCGAAAGCCGATCCATCAATTCCTTTTCAAGCCACGCTAGAAGTAATGTCAAACTGCTGTGCTAACGGCATGACTTGAGAACGAATCCCTAAGCGGTATGACAACCAGAGTAAACCCACGACCGCAGCGGCCGTGCAGACTGTGACTGGCGCGCCGCAGACCCCTCGGCCACTGCGACCGGTATAAGAAACTTGTAGGACATTCTGGAAATGATAATTACAAAGAAATAATTTTTTCCCGTTGACAGGATTGAAACGGCGACTTTCAGCACCGCAATCAGTGATACTATCCATTGCGCCACGCTGGCAGTCGACAGTGAAACGTCCGTCCCTCTCCCTTCTCCTATCATTTCCAATACGAACACGACACTACACTACACACGCACGGCGATGCCACATCCAAGCCTAACAATACTTAACCTCGGTGATGTAGCAGGAACTGGTGTATGCACTGCGGCACGACAGTTGACTGTTTACCGATGTAACCAATGCAGACGTTCTTAAGACAGAATGGGATATAGACGTGTGTAAGCGTATGGAAGATTAGGTCGGCCGGGAGCCGTGCACAGTTAGGGAACTGGTTAACGCGACGCATTGCTTACATCTTTAAACACTGACACTGGACGTCGGATTCTGTATATTTATAACAGTTAGCAGTCATTGCTACAGATTTTAACAATAACTCTGGATGGAGTCAAGACTGGGTAAACAGCCCCTCACAAAACGCAATAGTGTTGTAGTAAGGACTCTGGAGAAAGGTGGCGTTCATATCCCCGTCTGTCCATGCTAATATACGAGGGGAAGGTGGAAAATACATTTCTTCCGTCGACTGTGAGCAGCGTTGTGTATGAAAGGAAAACAATAGAATGAGACATTAAAGATAAGACATATCTTTAATTTTCTATATAATTTTCAAGAACATTGAGACATTTGTCAAACCGCTTTATAAGCTTCAAAAACCCGTCAAAGTAAAAACCGGGACGTTCCATACGGAAGAAGCGTAGAACGGCTGTGGGCCAAAGGCGGCAAAGCAGGTGAACGCGCAAGTGCAAGACACCGTTACGGTCGACCATGAATATGGCACTGACTTTCTGTTTCGGATTGTGACGGGGGATTACAAGTCCGAAGCGTGGGCCGCATCGATGGAGTGGAAACATCCGTTATCAACTGTCCTAAAGAAGTTCAAAAACACTCCTTCTGCAGGTAAAGTGCTACCCACGGTTTTCTGGGTCACCGAAGGAATTTTATTGCTCGACTTTTTGTAGGATGCAACCATCAATGCTGCTCGGTACTGTGCCACTCTGTCTAAACTGAAAGAGATGATTGCCGGCCGCGGTGGCCGAGGAGACTGAGGCGCTCCAGTCACGGTCTGCACGGCTACTACGGTCGGGGGTTCGAATCCCCCCTCGGGCATGGATATTTGTGCCGTCTTTAGTATAAGGTAGTTGATAAGTAGTTTGTAAGTTTAGGGACTGATGACCCCGTAGTTAAGTCCCACAAGCTTAACAAACATTTGAACATTTTGAAAGAGGTGATTCGGCAAAAGCGGCCTGGTCTTTTCAGATCTGGCGTTCTGCTGTTTGATGACAATGCGAGATCACACTCTGCGACGGCAACGCAAAGCCATATTGCAACTCTGGATTGGGAGCGCCTACACCATCCGCCATACAGTCCTGATCTAACATAAAATGACTTTCATCTGTTTCCAGCTTTGAAGAAGACTTTCGGCGGAAAGCGCTTTGGAGGCAATTAGTCTTGTGTAGTTCGCGAACGAACTAATTAGGAAGAGCGCTCCAACAGGCGAACTATGCGAACTAATTCGCAGATCCTTCGCCTGTTAGTTCGTCTGCTCCTTTTCCGAAGACTGACGGGTAACAGCGAGAGAAAGCGAGCGTGCGCAGATTCGCGTGATACCCTTTTGCCAGTTGCTGTTATTTCGAGCTGAGATGCAGCTCAACTGTAGTTTTAGTAGCGGTAGCAAAAGCCAAAACGAGCGGACGAACTAAAAAGAGCGACCTACTTCGCGGCCGAGCTGCGAAGTAAAAGGAGAGCTACCGGTCGCGAACTAAAATATGCGCGATAGGTCGCGAACTAAAATTTACGTGATAGGTCGCTAACTAAAATATGCGCGATAGGTCGCGAAGTAAAATACCGCCTGCTAGATTACATAGTACATTGCTACAAAATTTCTGCTTTGAAGTACTCTGCTCTCTGCAATATCTGACTAATAAATTACGTAATGCCAAGATATAGAGATAACTCTAAACTTAAACGCGAAAATTATCCACAAACTGTTTCTTTTGGTTTACGTGATATCGTTAGCGGCTCAAGCAGCAAGCGCATGAAGCAGACCACGCCGCTCAGCCGTCACTCTGCCGCGAACTAAAGTGAGCGCTCCCGATCGAGAACTATTATGCGCAGGTCTAGAGGCAAGGCTGACGTCAAACAAGCCGTCAACGCTTCTTCCGTATGCAACGTCCTGATTTTTTTTCTTTCTGGGCTGCTTTTTGAAGCTTATATAGCGGCATGACAAATGTCTCAGTGTACTTGGAAATTTCATCAAGGAATTGTGAATTTAGCGTTGGAGGGAAGTGTGTGGGGTAAAAACCGCAGAGGAAGACCAAGGGATGGATACAGTAAGCAGATTCAGACAGACGTAGGTTGCCGTTCTTATGGGGATATGAAGAGGCTTGCTCAGGATAGGGTATTGTGGAGAGCTGCATCAAACCAGTGTCCGGACTGAAGACCACAACAACAACAACACTTGGAAATTATGCAGGAAAATAAACATATGTCTTATCTTAAATGTGTCATTCTTTTTTTTTTCCACGCAACTCTGACCACAGTGGACAGGGGATACTTATTTTACAACTCGCCCTCGTAGATTTCCCCCGACTCACCGGACGTAAAACTGTGCGGTTCCTGCAGAAGTGCTTGTTCGTCTGTCCTTGCCTGCTGACCGCGATGCAGACGACACTTTGGTGCGCGGCGCGCAGCTGTCGGGCGCAGCTCGTTAACGTAATTGTGCTGCCCTCGGCCCAGCTGCCCGCGCTCGTGTGGCGGCCGCTGCTCGCTGCTCGCTATTCCTGGCACCGCTCCGTGACGTGACGGACGCACCTGCAAACGGAACTCACGGAGCCGTGGCCGCCGCTTTTCGCTCAACGGGACACCACGACGCGCACCCTGGAAATGGGACACTGCCGCGGATTCCTCGCCTCGCAGGCTCTGCACGCTCGCGTTACAGTGTGCAGCGCCGCGCCGCGCCGCAAACCGACGACGTGCCGTTACCGTCTGCCGGCTCCGGCACTCTTACCAAACGTAATTCACTGCCATGTCGGAAAGCCAGTCAATCTCTCAGTATGCACATGCTTTCAGGCTAACTTACTGTTAGGGCATTGAGCTTAATCTAATAACTGTCGAGCGAAGTAGTTTTATGAACAAAAAAGGTAAATGAGCCAAATATACGAAGATTGATTTGAACACCACAGAGCCGTACTAAACATGGTCCTGTTGATATGCTGTTGATATGTCGTTGCCTTCCTGTGACCTTCGAACTGACTTACTTAGCTAAAATTATAGGCGGACCTGCAATTTTAACATGGATTCCGAACCACTGTGAAACTCAGAATTTTTCACGTCTACAGCAGTAGCAGAGAGGAAAGATCTGAAAAGAGAAGGAAAAAAAAAAAAAAAGAAATGTGGGACTTACTAGTGATTAACCTTGTAACCTTTGGGTTGACAGTCGAACTATCTACCACTCTGCGACTGAGCCACGCATTTAAATAATACAGAAGTATATTTCATATGTCAAGATTTTATTTATTTCCGTTCTTAGTTTATTTAATAAATTTCTTTTTATTTATTTATTTATTTTGACGAGCGGCTTTGGCAACCTATGTGTATGTGGTATCAATTATTTCGGTGATGTCCGAAAGAACGCACTCCACATAAATATACGGGGTGAAGCGAAATTCGTCCGCTCGGGCTTCGCAGCGTGATTCTCTCGTAAAATTTCGTCCGCGCATATTTCAGGCAGTAAATTGACATCAAAAACTGAGATGGGTATTCCATATCTTAGTCTGTTTCAAAATTGCACCATCGAACTTCTAGAGGATGTACAAAGCGTCTTGAGGAACAAAATGAATACAGCAACCATCCAACGACGCTGCGCAGAGTTCAAGTGACAGGCACCGGCGCAATGTAGCGTTGCAGTAACTTGGACGCACTGTAACACCATTGGATGACGTTTTGCGGGCATGGTTGAAATGTTCAAATGTTCGTTAAGAGATTTAACTGCGGGATCATCAGTACCTAAACTTACAAACTACTTATGAACTACCTTGTACTAAAGACGACACAAACAGCCATGCCCGAGGGGGGATTCGAACCCCCGACCGTTGCAGCCGTGTAGACTGTGACTGGCACGCCGCAGACCGCTGGGCCACTGCGGCTGGCTGGGGACATGGATTTTAATGCTCATTTTGTTCTGCAAGACGCCTTCTACATCCTCTAGAATAGTGTTTTCCAATATTTTCGAATATGGGACCCCCTTCCAGGTGAAAACATTCTGGTGTCCCCTCACCCCCCCCCCCAAAAAAAAAAAAAAACAAATAAAAAAAAGATAAAGTAGCTATCCCCCCTCATGAATCTTAACAAAACTACTTTATCTAAAAATTAACAAAAGCAATCTTGTTTCTTTAGCTTCAGCTGTCTTTTAAATTGTCGGACGAACGTTATTGTGTATTTTTCCTGTTTATAGATAATTTCCAACAGAGAAATATATGTTGATTAACGAGTGTTTTGTATTTCAGACAAAACTTAGAAGCGAACTATGCTCATTAAGAAAGGTCCCACTATGTACATAATCATTCCAAAGAAGTAGATCTTTTCCGATTTTTCAGAATTAGTTATTGTATCAAGTTCTTTTACCTGTCCTTAGGTACCTGAAAACAGTTTTAGAATTTGCGCTTATTCATCATTAACGCACTGTATTGTAAAACAATCAAGGATATATTCAATTGATAATGTATGTTACACAAAGAAGTCCGTCGTTTCAACACTAAATAAATTTCATGTAGACCTACATTCTTGGATTACTGAACTTCTGGTTGTTGTATGGTGCAGGTACTAGTTCCTGTGACGGCGACCCCCGCGAACAAGACTTTGCGACGCTTCTGGGTATAAAAAACACTGCTCTACAAGTCTGTTGGTGTAATTCTGAAAAACACTGACGTATGGAACACACGCCCATCTCAGTCTTCCACATCTATTTACTGCCGCAAATATGGGCAGGACAAAATTTTATAAGATATATATATATATAAATATATAAATAATGCTGGCATATGAGGAATCGCGCTGTATAATAAAAGTGAAACGGCCATTGATCCTTTCTTCGGCGCTGAATCTTACCGCGAAGAACAGACTAACAATGGGCAGAAGCAGTACGTTAATAGAATGAGGACGATTTGAGAAGCTGCGTCCGATGGAAGGCGGGCTAGGCAGTCCGCGCAGCCCTGGTGATCGCCGTGGCGCAGTCGTCAGCAAGACTGCCCGTTAACCAGCAGACACAGGCTACAAAGTCAGCTTGGAGCAAATCTTCAACTCATATTGCCTCCTGCCAACTAATGTAGTAAATTCCTCGCTGTTCGGCAAGGTATGTTGCCATCATCTTATATCTCTATATTTCAGCAGATTCCATTATATATAACATTCTGTGGTACTCGTTTTTTACGCAGTCCATAAAACTGAACCATTGACAAATCAGGTTGTCGAGACCTAAAATAAATATTCAATCTATCACAAATATTACACTGACTGCAGGAACATATCCTCCAATAACCGATGGATGGCCGGCCGCGGTAGCCGAGCGGTCTGCGGCGTGCCAGTAACGGTCTGCACGGCCGTTGCGGTCGGGGGTTCGAATCCCCCCTCGGGCATGGATGTTTGTGCCGTCTTTGGTATAAGCTAGTTCATAAGTAGTTTGTAAGTTTAGGGACTGATGTCCCATAAGCTCTACAAACATTTGAAACGATGGAGGGGGATTCAACTTGTTACTGGAACATAAGCGGGACACTCAGTGCAATATGTTTGAGTTTCAATAATTTTTTTATTTGTTGACAAAAAAGGAGATGCCAGGAATGGTTGAGACAATAGCAGGTACTCGGCACACAAAGATCAGCGCGCATTCACGAAAGCTAATATTATGTATCTCGTGAAACATCGATGATGTGTGATAAGAACGTAATTCGACGAGTTCTTCGCCTCAAAACCACATGATTTGTACAATTGCGGTATCGATAAGTTACTACAACGTTGGGAGACAAAAAAGCATTACGAATTATGCCAAAACTTGCTAAATTAAAAAGATTGAATTGATTCAGATCTGTCATTTTTTTAAGTTTTCCGTAGTCGTCATGTAAATTCTGGAAATGGAATTCGTCTCTCAGTTATTACCAAATGGATCCGCTTGTCCTGTTTTAGATGACTTGGAATTTTTATTTGCTCAACCATTTAGATTAATTGTGTTAACAATAATTCACACTGCCGGGATAGCGGCATAGGGAAGGAAGCAATATGGATTATTGTTTATTTCTATCTAGCCTCTATACCCGTCGTTTTCAAAAAAAATGTTCAAATGTTTGTTAAGCTTATGGGACTTAGCTGCGGGGTCATCAGTCCCTAAACGAACAAACTACTTATAATCGGCTCCGGTAGAGTAGCCGAGCGGTCTAAGGCGCTTCGCTGCGGAGCGCGTGGTTGTTCGCCGTCGGAGGTTCGAGTCCTGCCTGGGGCATGGGTGTGTGTGTGTGTGTGTGTGTGTGGTGTTCTTAGGTTAGTTTACCAAGGTTTAAGTAGTTTGCTGATGCTACGGACTGATGACCACGCAGTTTGGTCCGACAGATTTACAAACATTTGAACAACTTTTACTTATAATCTAACTTACAGTAAAGACAACACAAATATCCATGCCCGAGGGAGGATTCAAACTTCCGACGGGGAACGGCCTCGTGCATCGAAATATAGCGCCTCAATGCGCTCGGCCACTCCCCGCGGCCCACGTTTGGCCGAAATTATTCCAGTAGATTATGCGAAGAATTGGAACAAACATATACAGACAGACATACACACTCACAAATGCGGGCGAGCACGTATATTAAAATTTAAAATATGTATAGACTTACGTTAATGCGTGTTGCGTATTAAAGTTGAGGTTGGGGACCGCAAATGAAATTTATCAGGTAGTGAAATATTTTTAAATGAAAATACTGAGAAATTTCGACAAGGAAGGGACAATTTAAACAAAATTATTGGATTCCTCCATTATATGGTAGCGGTCGTGACTTCGGTAGCAAGTACAACACCAGAAAGCAACATTACAGAAGAAGTCGGCGGAATCTAAATTCTACCTTATTGGGAGCTGGTACTAATATTTCGGTCATCTTTTGTAGTGATTCTAGCTGAGATGACTGGAATATTATATCGATAAATTGAAGCTGGGATTGTGCATTTCGTTTACTATTGTTCTATGATAGTGCTGAAAATTAATCACGATAGTCGCCAAAAATTGCAAAATTATCGGACTTCATAAACATCGCGAAGATTTTTCTGCGGGCATTAAAATGTAATAAATCATTCATAGACACGAAATAAATAAAAGTTACACAGAGAATGTTGTAGTGCAATCGCGAAACAAATCGCAACAATACCCGAGCATCACTTTATGAAGTACTGGATCTGCTGAATGCCGGCCGCGGTGGCCGAGGGGACTGAGGCGCTTCAGTCACGGTCTGCAAGGTCACTACGGTCGGGGGTTCGAATCCCCCCTCGGGCATGGATATTTGTGCCGTCCTTAGTTGTAGCTAGTTTATAAGTAGTTTGTAAGTTTAGGGACTGATAACCGCGTAGTTAAGTCCCATAGACTTTACAAACATTTGAACATTTTTTGATCTGCTGAAAATAAATAACTTTAAAATTAGTGAGAATGGAGAAGTGATTGTAAGTAAGTAAGATATTTCAAATTAACTTTTGGGGTTTATTGAAATTAATTTAAAAATAAAAGGAACTAAGCTCACACTTACAATAATCAGGCAAAGTCCTGGAACACGTCATAATACATCGAGGCGAAGACAGTAAGTGACGAACAGTTCCACTCTCTTCCTTCAACTTGTTGCAAAAAAGTTGAACGTGATAAATATCGAGTGTTTATTGGTACGCTGGCAGAGAGAGAGCGGCAATCAGCGACAAGCGTCGCAAAAGTTATTTTGATAAAAAAAATTCATTAATGTATTACTACAATTTTTCTTTATGTTTTAATAAACGGAAAATACTCGATACTGTTAAAACATGTGTACAAGCAACCAGATGCCGTCTTATTCTGCTGGCACATCGGAACCCCGTCAGCGGCTTGCCACTACTTAAAAAAAAAAAAAAAAAAAAAAAAAAAAAAAAAAGGTTGACACTGCTAGCCAATAAGTAGCATATTGTTTTTAATCTTTTATATAACACGAGCATTCCTTTACTTCGTTAAAGTCTCTTGTGATATTTTTACATTCTGATTATGACTTCCATTGTGTTGTCGAAATTAGATAAATGTTGTAATTATTTTAAAGCAACTTGTAGGGCTGCAATTGTCAACATTATCTCAAATCCAGTTGCTGCATATATTTAAAATTGTTAAAACGTGTGTTAAGAACGTGAAATGCGAGTTTGGGACTGTGCAGCCTGGTGGCCTGTTGTAAGGTGAAATGCCTAGGTCATTGGAGTGGCGGATGTGCGCGCCGCTTTTCCGCCTAGCGGGAGAATCGTCAGGCCGTGACGGCGACAGCGTGTAGCAGCGGGTGGCGGTGATAGCAGACGAGGTAGCGACGCGTGCCGGCTGTCCGCGCGCCCGCAACGGGACCCGCCGCCAGCTTCCGCTGCGCACAGTCTCACAATCAGCAGCGGCCGCACGACTAGCAGCCGTGACGCGGCCCAGCGCCGTCCACCTTCAGTACCCACTAAACTACAGGCCTCTTTCATTGTCGTCAATTTGCAGCAGTATTCAAATATTATGAATTATATCGAACGGAACGCTCTATTGACCCAAAGTCAACACGGATTTAGAAAATATCGTTCTTGCGAAACACAACTAGCTCTTTATTCACACGAAGTGATGGGAGCTATCGACAAGGGTTCGAAAATCGATTCCGTATTTCTTGATTTCCAGAAGGCTATTGACACCGTACCTCACAAACGGCTTTTAATCAAATTGCGTGGTTATGGTATATCGCCCTAAATTTGCGATTGCATAGGGAATTTCCTGTCAGAGAGGGCACCGTTCGTAGTAATCGATGGTAAGGCATCGACTAAAACAGAGGTGATATCGGGCGTTACACAGGGTAGTGTTATTGGTCCTCTGCTGTTCCTTATTTACATACACGATTTAGGAGAAAATCTAAGTGGCTCCCTTAGATTGTTTGCAGATGACGCCGTCATTTACCGTCTAGTAAAATCATCTGAAGATCAAAACCAACTGCAGAACGATCTGAATAAGATATCAGTATGGTGTAAAAATTGACAATTGACTCTAAATAATGAGAAGTGTGAAGTCGTTCACATGAGCACGAAAAGAAATCCGTTAAACTTTGTTTACAAGATAAATCAATCAAATGTGAAGACCGTAAACTCCACAAAATACCCAGGAATTACTATTACTTCAGACTTAAACTGGAAAGAACACGTAGATAATATCGTGGGAAAGGCGAACCAGAGACTGCGTTGTATTGGCAAAACCCTTAAAAGATGCAACAGAACTACGCTTGTCCGTCAATTTTTGGAATATTGCTGCCCAGTGTGGGATCCTTATCAGGTGGGTTTGACGGAGGACATCGAAAGAGTCCAAAGAAGGGCAGCTCTTATTGTATTGACACGATACAGGGGAGACAGCATTACGGAAATGATACAGGATCTGGGATGGGAATCATTACAACAATGGCGCTTATCGCTGCGGCTTGGGCTACTTACGAAACTACAATCGCCGACATTCTCCTCCGAATGCGAAAATATATTGTTGACGCACACTTACAATGGTAGAAATGATGATCAGAATAAAATACGAGAAATCAGAGCTCTAACGGAGAGATTCGGGGGTTCTTTTTTCCTGCGCGCTACTCGAGAATGGAATGAAATGGCACTTAAATGTAGAAGTAGATGTAGTATACATCAGTGAAAGTCAGACAGGACGAGGTTTGAATTCTACTGTCTACGAAACTGCCGAGTACTGTTGTTTCAGCCTGAAAACCAATTAAAGTAGCCGACAATCCGAAGATTGGTTTGAACACCGCAATGTTTTAAATACGCATGTTTCTCTTTAGAAGAAATATTCTATTGCCTTCCTCCAATCTTTGACCTTATTTACCGCGCCAGTTATATGGAGACCTACCGTTTAACGTGGATTGCGAATCACGGCGCAGGTCGCCAAATTGCACAATAACAACATTGCCAGAGGTGAAGGAAGTGAAAAGTGAGAGATAAAAATCGCGCGTCTGGGCGGGTACCCGTGACCTTTGGATTCATAGTCTGGTACTCCTTCACCCTGCCATCGAACCTTAACCTGTAAAATTTTCTGCAGAACCACCAGTGGAAAACATAGACCTATTTTGCCACATTTCTAATATATAAAGCAGAGTGTCTGTATATTCCTACGTGTTGCATACAAATCTACAGTTTAGTTTCAATCTTTATGAAATTTTGTACACGTGAGCTTCAATCCATGAGGACGGCCGCCGTAAGTGTAAGAATTACATACGATATATAGTTCACGAGATATGACGTCATAAACAATGTGATGCGCCAAAAACTGCTGCATTTTTCGACAATGCTGCTCATTTTCTCCTAAACCATTGGACCGATTGCAACCATATTTCGTACACAGATTCCTTACCGTGAGGTAACAATCGCTGCAAGGTTAAGAATCACATTACGGTACATGGTTCAAAAGATATTACGTCGTAACCAATAGAATGCCATATAATGAGGCGAGACTTTCGAAATACACTGTATGAGAATGACAGTACTTAGCGACTTGCAACAAACTTTAATAATAATTTCAATCCTTTATTAAACTTTTTGTCGCTGGGAACCATAGTAAAATGATGAAAGGAAAAACGTTTCTCGCTTACTACTTTTCCGCTGTTTATGAAGTGAAACTACGGCATTCGGCATGACGTTACAATTTATAATTTGTACATTACAAACTGTAACAGTAGGATATTTTACAGACAGTATATACACACATAGCTGAATGTACCTTCTAAATTGTACCACAGTCCCACAGGTAGTTCACGAGATATGAGCACATAAACAGTAACGTTCCGCTGTTCATAGTCTAAAAAGTACGGCTTTCGGTATGACTTTACAATTTATATTTTCTACACTTCAAATTGTAGCCGCAGGAAATTTTACAGGCAGTATACACGCATATAGTTAAGTGTACCATCTAAATTGAATCACAATACGACACGTAGTTCATGAGATATGAGTACATAAACCGCCCCATCACGCACCAAATTGTAATGCATTACTTCTTTACTACTGATTGGATTCCCAAGAGATTTCACAGACATACAGCCCTTATACAAATGAATTTAACCTGAAAATGGCAGGAGTAAATAAATAAATACCCGAGCATTTTAATGGAACCGCGCAGCACCTGAGCAGTAAGCGATCCACGCTTCTCGTTCTGAATGGCACGCCGGTAGTTTCCGCATTGTTTCACAGTTACGGTCTCCGTTCATCCTTTCACCTCTGGATAGGAAGTTCAAATGTTTGCAGAGCTTAAGGGACTTAACTACGGAGTCATCAGTCCCTAAACTTACAAACTACTTATCAACTACCTTATACTAAGGACGGCACAAATATCCATGCCCGAGGGGGGATTCGAACCCCCGACCGTAGTGGCCGTGCAGACCGTGACTGAAGCGCCTCAGTCCCCTCGGCCACTGCGGCCGGCTTCCTGTCTCCAAACGACATCAATCAAACGCGAACATACGTAGTTATCTTCAGGATTTTATGTGTTCTGTGTGTTTTTGATTTCCATTGCCCTCACATCAATAATCTGAATAAAAATAAAAATAGTGAAATCAATTTCGATTTAAGAACCTTACTTGTTATAATTTCTCCAATCATTAAAGTACCCTTATTTAAAATATATAATCAAGCATACACTATGGTGTTGTTTCAGTATCATCATGCTACCCTTGTGCACATAATTTTTGATATGTTTGTTACATAATACGCAAAGCTGTTTTGTGGGTGTGATTACTGTGAGGTCAAACGGTAACTGATGAATGTGAGTTCCATTAAAAGAGGCGTCTTACAACGAAGCGTGGAGCTCTCAGGCAGCCAGAGGCAGTGTATACTGACAAGGTTCATCTAAAGGTAATCAATTCCAGCTGTATTTGTGCAAGTATGGGTATGGTGTTTTGTGTACTTTCCCCCTGTCGTCATTAAATGATATTCCTGTTTGGTTGGTGTGGAAGCTGTTAGAGGTGAGCTAGAGATAGTATAAAAAAACTATTTCTAGTCCAGTGCAACAAAAGACCCGCCTCTTCGTCAAGCCACGTTGATAAGATAATGCACGAATTAAAAGCACGCTGTTGCATTTTGTACAGTCGTTGAGACACTATATTGCACAGATGTAAATGAAGGATTTTGTGACGGTTGTCACTTCTTTAAAATTATACTGAGCGTTATAGCACATCGTCAGTACGAGGCCCGTTCAAAAGATTCCGGATATTCCTCCACAAAAATTTTCCACGCATGGTCTTCTTGGAAATAGTCTCCACCGCAACTGATACACCACTCCCATTACCGTTTCCTCTTCTCGAAGCAGTGTTGGTACGCGTCTTTCTTCTGTCTCGTCTATCACTGCAAATCTTCGTTCCTTGAACTGGATTTTCAACTTTGGAAATAAATAAGGCCGCAGGAGCTAAGTCTGGAGGCAGCACGGTGCGGTCTTCACAGACTGCAAAGCGACGGTTTGCCTGCTGTCGACTCATGAGCCGTGGGACAAAACTACCGGCAATACGTTCGAATCCATCGACGTACAGCAAGAAGAAAGCCGCTTCGATGAATTTCAATACACTGACGATGCGGTCTACCAGCCAGTATTAGTTTATCGCAGATACTGGTTCTTTGTTTACTGAGGGCCCACTCCTGCAGATTTCCAACTCCAAGACTTTTTGTAATGTAAATTTTTCAACAGTTTGCGAGATATGTAGCATCTTTTGTAGCTTTGAGTGGCTGTGTCTCGTTCCCCAATTCAGTTACGACGCATTTTCCTTCTTGATTATACACGCAAAGGAACGAACTGAACTCTTTGCTTTCTCAGAAACCTAATATGTGTACAGTACATTAATTAATTATTCTCTTCCCCCCCCCCCTTCGTCCCCCGATATGAAAGTTTTATCGTCACTACTTTTCGACCTCTTTTTTGTCCGATAACAGGTTCGTAGTTAAGCGTAGTTACTCGCATGCCATGGCGACTAATATGCAGAAGCTTGTCTGTATCATGGGAAGAGTGAAGCGTCTCCTGGTGAGCCAGTAGTGAGGACAGGCCGGCTCGACCAGCAGATCAGGTATGTGGCTGTGGTTCCTGTTCTGATGTGCTGCGGCGGAAGGGTCTGCTCCACGGGGCAGGTCGGCCGTGCGAGATAAACCAGGCGTGCGGCGGAAGGCGGGCGCAACGGGACCCACCAGCACCAGCCCAACCTGTCCCCCCGTGTCACCACAGCTCCCACGACTACAGACCACATTCTTCGCCCTTTCCGCGATATGAAAGCTTAGAGTTTCTTCAGTGGTAAGTTTTCAGTAAACAGTGGCATCCCAAAAGTTAGTTTCCCCTTATTTTAAAAACAAAGACAACATAGTTATTTTACGTTATTTATTTATTTAGTACTCTAAATATTAGTGTGCATCAGGAACGGTTACAAGACAGCAAATTAGTAATGAGCCAGCTAGATGCAACAATAGCGGCTTAATAAACCTTTAGCATGGCTTCGACATATATAAATAAATACGTCTTCTTCAGAAGTACGTGTGTGACTTTAAGACAATGTGACAACATAAAATACTAAAATCATAATCATCATGTGTGATAATATTCGTCATACCAAGACTATTCGTCATATCAAGGGCATGCGGGAAAAGCCAAAGGGTTCTTGGTGCCTTGTCACGGACTGCAACGCTGCGCCCGCCGAAGGTTCGAGTCCTCCCTCGCTCATGTGTGCGTGCGTGTGTGTGTGTGTGTGTGTGTGTATGCGTGTGTATTGGCGTTAGGTTAAGTACTTTGTGAGCCTTCACGCGCATGCATCAGCGGTCCCGGCAGGCACGCTCTCCGTTTCTCATCCGTAGCCGTGAATGCCTTCAAATGCGCTGTAAATGTAGTAATTTAATTGTAATTCCCTTGACTGTAGGAATGTTTCAGTTACTGTAATATGCAACTTTAGTAAGTACCAGATTTATTCTGTTAACTGTAAATATCACGATGATTTATACAATAGTTTTACTTTGATGGATTTTATCAGGTATCATAGTAATAGTAATAATAATTTCGTGTGGCTCATTGGACTGGTGCAAGTCTTTCAGTTGGACGACACTTCGGCGACTTGCGAGTCCTTAGCCAAACCCAGTTATCCAACCGGGGAAAGGGAACCTACAGTTTAACTTGGAATCCGAACCACGTGCCGTTTCTGGCGACTCCTCACTTCGTGAAGGGTAAGTGAAAACGCAGACTGAAAAAAAAAAAAAAAAAAAAAAAAAAAACCAAGCTCCGATTGGGTCTTGAACCCTCGACCATTTCGTGTCCAGTCGAGTGCTTTATCCCAAGACCACGACGACCCTTCGGCTTCGAGTTGAGCACTTTACTCCAAGACCACCGGGCCCGACATCAGATATGATGATCATGTAATTTATGCTGTCCCATTGTCTTTATGTCATTATGTACTTACGAAGAAGCGGATCTATATCCGTCGAAACCATGGTAAGGGATTATTAAACCACTATTGTTACAGCTTGTTGGCTAATTATTAATTTTCTACAGTATAGTAACATGACAAACTTTATACGTAACAGGGACCGCAATGTTTCAGCTATTTTTCGACATAGTCATCAAATGAGACACTTGCCATATCGTGGGATCAACTTTGGTATTCCTCTACCGTACAAGTATGCCGCCTGTTTATAGAACCACCGTGTCACAGTCGTCTTCGGCTCTTCGTTGTTGTAAAACCGCCGAATTTCGTGAGGTGGAAGATAAGATGGAATTGAAATTTTCCCCATAATTAATGGGCTGGGATTACAGCTGATAAATGTGAAGATTGAAATAAACTATCAGCAGCTTTGTAAAGATTTTTTTAATTAGTTAAACGACTGGTTTCGGTGCTATATTCACACCATCATCAGGCCCCGTTGCGTAACTGTCAATAATACCGCATTTACAAGACGTGGTCATTGACACCGGTAACCGTAAATTTCTTAGTCCTTGCATGTCAGAAATCAAACAACAACTGATGTACAATTTTCTATACCTAGTACATCAAATTCTATGCGCTATTACTGACAGTTACGCAACGGAGACCTGAAGATGGTGCGAATATAGCACCGAAACCGGTCGCTTAATTAATGTAGGAAATTTTAACACAGCTGCTGGTACTTTATTTCAATCTAAAAATCATGGGAGCTAGATCATGACTATGCTGGACGGTCAAACAGCTCGCAGCCGTACGTCTGAAAAACAGTTGCTGGCGCCGAGCCATATGGGGACGAGCATTTTAATGGAACCGCGCAGCACCTGAGCAGTAAGCGATCCACGCTTCTCGTTCTGAATGGCACGCCGGTAGTTTCCGCATTGTTTCACAGTTACGGTCTCCGTTCATTCTTTTACCTCTGTACAGGAAAGTCAACGAGCAGAGTGCCCGTCCTGCCCAGAAAACAACGTACACATCATATTGTGCATCGACACATACTCTTTAAATTCGTCTTGATCGGAGATCCGCCGTGACACCATTGCACTGACTGCTGCTGCTCGGTTCCCGCATTAAAGTGACAAATCTATCTCGCCCGTGACTATCCTGTCGAGGAACACCCCGTCGTCATATCAGAACTGCTCCACTGCGTTTAGTTTTGTGCTCAGGTTTTTCAGCAACAACCTGACACATATTTCCCTTAAAACGAGGCGCTTAGTGACAATTTCATGCAATAAGTATCGCGATGTCTGCGGGAAATGGCTGCTGAGCTCCGTAATCGCGAAGCGACAGTTCTCCTGGATGCTTTCCCCCGCCAGCTCAACCAGGTGACCATTAAGAGACGGTCTCCCACTGCGCTCTTCATTACGGACACTTTGACGACCATCAGAAAAAAGCCGACACCAGGGCCGATTTAAGAGACGCAATTTCGGGACACTGCTGCTGCGGTGGTGGGCCCGGGTGGCACTCGTCCTACTGAGATTTCATTGCCACGTCATACATCTGCTGCACATGTGTAATTTTCCCGGATCAATGCGTCTCATTTGAAGGAAACAACATCAGTAAACTTACTTCCTGAATGTACCTCGTACTTTAAGAATAAATCCAGCTTGACATTGCAGGACGCAGTCCTCGTAGAACGCTTTTCTTAGCGTATTTATGACGTCGCTTTAGCCTCACACTTCTGCAATCTTAGCTACATCTACGAGTTAATACAAGTTGTCCATTGGAATTTTTGATCAGGCACAGAGCTAAACTTGTGACTTCTGAAGTTTCCTCGGCTTATTTCTTCTTCCGGTAACTTTCGGGTGTGCAGCTGTATGCCGTCGACGTTCTCTCATGTTATTTCGGCCCAGAGACGTCAGGCCATCTTCAGGTGAGTAAACAAGTACTGAAGAGTCCAGTGCAGTCGCTGTATTTATACTGGTTCTTGCACACGCTGGCGTGGTTTTGCGCATGTGTTAGGTGGTGTCATGCGCGGTACCGACAAGTTGTATGCGCTGCCTTCGATGGTAGAAGGGAAACATTCTTCTAATCACTAGTGTTCTGCGAGAAGTACAGCCAAATAAACGAAGCCATGCACAAATATAATAATAAGAAGCAACACACAAAGGACAATAATAACGACTACAAATCAATTGCCTTCCTTCCTTGTGCCGGAAATTTGTCTTCCAAAATGGCAGGTTGCTTACGAAAAACAAAATCAAAGGTATCTTACGTCCGCGATCGTTAAGTTTGGCCTTAGTATGATCCGTCAAAGATGATTTATATCTGAGAAAAGCGGGTGTTTACAAAATCCCCTGTGAACGTGGTTCTGCATATATAAGCCAAACGATATGAACTGTACAGAGACGATGTATAGAACATTAAAGACATACGCGTCTTTTGCAACCAACAAAATCAGCAGTGGCGGAATACTGCATTTTCATGGGACACGCAATGGAATATATCAAAACAAAAATTTTAGCTCCAGTTTCAAGTTTTTGGGATTCAGTTAGTAAAGAACAGGTGGAAAAACGTCTTGCTGAAAGTCTTATAAATTGTGACAACGGCTTTCAGCTGGATAAAAATTGGAATCCTTTGATTAATATTATCCAGTCACAGAGAGATCGACGTCATCCATCGGTAATCAGTGATTAGAAGAATGTTTCCTTTCCACTACCGAGGGCAGCAAGTATAACGTGACGATATTGCGCATAACACCACTAACGCATGTGCAAAACGACGCCACCACCACTGGCATGCCTAAGAACCAGTGTAAATACCACGACTGCACCTGGACTCTTCAGTACTTGTTTACTCACTTGAAGATGCCCGGGAGTTTCTGGGCCGAAATATCGTGGCAGAATGTCACCGCCGCGATCCGACTGCACATCCGAAAGTTATTGGAAAAAAGAGCGAAACTTAGATGTTGAACAGTGCTAAAACTGTAGACTTAGTCCTTACATTTAATGTGTGTTCGAACATTTTTTCTTCCTCTGTCGACAATAGCGCCAATGCGTCTAATAATTAGGTCTTACATGAGAATTTCGAAAAAGATCAGATTTGTTGATAGTTCGGAGGTCTAAAGCATGGGCTGTCGGACTAATTGTCGGAGGTACTAAGGTATATCACTGAAACCTCCAATTCGTCCATTTGACGCAGCATCCAGTGCCGAGCGTAGTGCTCTAAGCATGTTTATACAGGATTTTCCACAATTCCTATGACACGTTTCTAGGGATTGCTGAGGGGTCTTGGTCTATAAAGTTTTGATAAGGAAATCATATCCTGAGAAGTACTATTTGGATGTAAAATATAATGATTAGATGACTTTTAAATCACCCTCCTCATCGTACACACTCAGCAAAGAAAATGAGTTCTGACCTGCCTATTCTAAAGGAGAACATGCTATGGTTGCTTACCTGAAGCGAATGGCAGTTTAAAAATTCATATAATACAGTGTCACAGTATTCAACAAAGTCAACAACGAAGAAGCTTAATAGTGTGCACTTGCAAAAAAGTTTTCATCTGTTTCCGTACGTCCTGCACGTTGATCGTCTACAGAAGTAAATCCACGTAAAATGTTTAAGATTGACGACCGTAATACTTATTAGCTTCCCTCAACTTCGAACAATTTCCGCTGACTGTAAGATAAATGAAATGTTACTGCACAACATACACACAAGCATATGTAATCCTGGGACTTTATTGTTTGACGTCCATCGTCAATGTGTTGAACGCAAGCTAGGATTAAGGAAGGATGCGGAAATAAATCGGCGGTGCCCTTCCAAAGGAACCACTGCGGCGTTTTCCTTAAGGAAATTACTGAAAACCTAAATGGACAGACTTGAATTTGTACCGACGTTCTCCCAAATGCAAGTCCAATGTGTCCAGCTGCGTCGTTTGTTTTTGATAGAGAAGACAGTACAGTGGGTAACACGAACAAACCCCATATTAATCTACACGTTTACGTTTGGAGTAGCAATGACATATCTGTAGAGCGTCGAAGAAGTAAGACTAGCAGCAGACCGACGTGCCTGAGTTATGGGTGCCGAGAAACCTGAACCCGAATCAGAAGGTGCAAGCATGGGAGTCAACCTCAGTTTTTTGATGCATTACGTGTGAGGGGGAAAGTGTTGCTCTTCAGAATCGCCGCAGCTCATGAGACGTGTGTATCACTTGATTTGGATCCAAAGCCGGCCCAAACAAGTGGAGCATCTCAGTTCACCAGCAAGGAAAAAAATTCAACATGTTCAGTCGATGTAGTTAAATGTTGTAATGGAAATGGGACTGCGGCTGGTCTACTTCTTAATTCTAAATAATTAACGTATCCAACAACAGCCGTAAGTTTACGCTGTTTTATTTAACGACCGGTTTCGGTATTACGTTAATACATCTTCAGACTCTATACAAATAAAGTTATAAATCAATGTTGTATCTACAACATCATGTTCTACATATATCATGTAAAATCTAAAGTACAAAAGAGCCAACAATCAGCATTGAAGCAATATATTAAGGCCTAATGAATGGTATAATAAAAGGGTGATATTAAAATAAAATGACATTTATAAATAATACGAATCAAAGTATCTGAAAGATATTACTTCTAGAAGCAATGATGTTGACTGTGCGCAATAAATAAAATTTACTCAGACTGTTTGTGTCTAAGACATCTTAGACAGTAGTAGATATGTATCAAAATATTTAGAATATTATAGAATTTCGTATATTTCATCCTCTTATATCATTTTAAATATTTTTATACATATCTACTACTGCCTGAGATATTTTAGGACACAAACAGTCTGGATAAATGTTATTTACTGCATAAAATCAACACCATTGCTTCTAGAAGTAATGTATCAAAAATGTTCAAATGCTTATAAATCTATCGTACTCAACTGCGTGGTTATTAGTCCGTAGCTTAAAAACTACTTAAACTAAGGTACACTAACCTAAGGACAACACAAACACCGATGCCTGAGAGGATACGCGAAACTCCGACGGCGAACGGCCGCGCGCACCGTAGCACGGCGCCCCAGTGCGCACGGCTAATCCGCCGCGACAAGTAATATCTTTCAGATACTTTGATTCTTTATTATTTATAAATTTCATTTTTTAATATCTCCCTTTTATTATACTATTCATTATATCTTATTATATTACTTCAATGCTGATTGTTGGCTCATTTGCATTTCTTGTTCTTTATATTTTATACTAGCTTAATTCCCGTTGTTTCAGACGCGAGGACTGGATGGCTTGCATTTGTTGTTTCTACTTCGAAATATAAATTTCCATACGTTTAGCTTTGAAAATGCTTTCTAATCAAGTATTTTGATACAACTTGCCACCCCCTATTGCACCATTGATGGTAGAATTCAAAACACCCCGAAACACATTTTTTAAAATTCTAACCATAGTTCCAAATCCAAATTTTCGCTTTTCTAGCATCAAAATAGTCATAGTAGCTTCCTTAAAAGATATTTCCTTATTTCACCCGCATAATGGTTTAATATCCAAAAATATAGAAACACGTGTTTTTAAAATCCCAATCAACAATCTAAATCTGAAGTTTTGTATTTCTTGCTTCAAAATTGCATTATTGGCCAAGTAATTAAAAAAAAAAAGAAAGAAAAAAGTTCATCCGCTATTTCACCCCCTCAGGGATGGTAATATCCAAAAATCGCTGATACCTACAGTGTAAGATAAACAACGTCTACAAATTTCAAGTCTCTATCGGTTATAGATACACTTTTCAGCGCCGTTTCCTGTCTTTTAGAAACGGATCGAGAACGCGAAATTTCTTTCTTTCGCTTTGGCATCTTTCTTGGTAGTTCTACTTTTCAAACTGCAATATGCAGTTATTTTTCTTTATTCGTACGCTTGTTGCAGAAAAACAACTGAAGAATGTGCATCACGTTTCGCTGCAATATAACATCTTTGCTTTTATAGTGTCAAAAGTCATCACTAGTCTTCAGTCCGAATTTTATATAAGCTGACGACTTTCAACCACTAAATCTTCCACTTCTTATAGCTATCGACACGGGACCCCTATGGTGTACAAAGGGAGAGACTGTAGTACAATAACACAGAGAGATCGTTCGTACCCATCGTGTGGTTTTTGCTGAAGAGCAAAATATCATGTAAGTCAGTAATATTCAACTCTTCCAGCCCCCTATCGTTGTCAACCCTCTACCCTCATAGTGCACAATGGACGACTCATACCTAGTACCACATACAAACACTATTCGTTCGCGATGTGTAGTTTTGGCTTGCAGAGTGAAATATAGGCACAAACACCTTAATTTATGTGTATATATTACGATGATGATGTATGTAGAACATGTTGTTATAGATACATAATTTGTTTGTACAGAGCCCGTCGATGGTATTAACGTATATCGAAACCGGTCGGTAAATAAAACAACATAAACTTGACTGCTGTTAGTGGATACGTTAATTATTTGGAATTATAATTCAACATGTGGCCCAGTACAGAAGTGGTTATGGTCATTGTTTTCGAGATGTGAAATGTGGAGCAGACTGGGAGTGAAATCCTTGCGTCACAGGGTACTAAGTTTTACCACAGTGGTTCCTTCTAACTGATTTCACGCTACAAAAATCCATGTAGGTGGTGACTATGTCGAAAACTAATACGACAGAAGTTGATGATGCCACGGTATATTTGTAACTGGTTTTAGTCCCAAATCTGGAATAGTCCTAGATGTTTTCAACTTGCCGTGGTAACCGTGACTGGGTTCGGAAGGGAGTAATTTAGTGGGAAGCTGCTTCAGCTGGGACGCGGTTGGGCCGAGCCGCTGAGGTTTAACGTGTTACGCGGAACGCAAGCCGAAGTGGTTTACGGCTTGCGGCGCTGCCGGCAGTGACACGAGGCTGGCGAGCGTCCCCGCCTGTGATGCGGCGTGTCGCCATGCAGACGCCGCCGCCGCCTTTGTCCGGCCGCCACAAAGGCGTACAGCCACACAGCACACGCTGCCGAGGCAAGCGGCGCTACCATCCTCTCTAGATACGGACTTCACTCCACCTACGCACACTACAGGAAAATATCGCCCACATAGGATGTAGCATCTTCCTTTGCACTTAGAAACGTAAAATACAAATTGCAAATACTGTGCAAATAAACAGCAGTATCTTGAGTGTGTAGCTTAAGGCCCCTTCACACGCTCAACTCTCTTGTGTCTATTGACGACTCGATACCAGTGGGTCCAGTGCAGCGCTCCTGGCGTGTTATTTACATACTTACTGTAGTGGGCAAAGGCACTTGTGTGAGCGCAGGCGTCCGCGAGCGCTCACACTGCTTGTCCACGTGCACTGCCAGCCACAAGTTCCCCCTTCACCTCTACCTGCCTGCTGACTTTGGTGGGGTGTTGGAGCGAGCACGCCAAGGCGGGCCTGTCCACTTAGCGTCATTAGTATAGAGCCGACCGCGGTGGCCGAGCGGTCTGCGGCGCGCCAGTCACGGTCTGCACGGCCACTATGGTCGGGGGTTCGAATCCCCTCTCGGGCATGGATATTTGTGCCGTCCTTAGTATTAGCTAGTTCATAAATAGTTTGTAAGTTTAGGGACTGATGTTCAAATGTTCAAATGTTTGTATAGTCTATGGGACTTAACTACGGGGTCATCAGTCCCTAAACTTACAAACTACTTACGAACTAGGACGGCACAAATATCCATGCCCGAGGGGGGATTCGAACCCCCGACCGTAGGGACTGATGACCCCATAGTTAAGTCCCATAAGCATAAAAATAATAATAATAAAAAAAAACATTAGACTTGAGTTATCGAACTGCTTAGAATTCGTGGTAGGACAAAATTAGTGACAAGAAAAAAAAATCGAAATATTTTCACGACAACTTCCCTCAAGAAATGTTTCCGCAGCTGTTTAGACTTGCTGCTCAGGTCTACAGTATGTTCGGAACTATATATTTGTGTCAATGTTATTTTCTTTTTATATATAAAATGAAATTAACGAAGTTGAAGGTCAGGAGTAATCTTACTGACATTCAACTGACTGGAGCAATGCAGTTGATGATCAGTAGTCACACTCTCAACGTGCCAATAAAAAAATCTTGTCATCAGAATCAGAGAGTTATGAAAAACCACGCGGAATGGCCGCGTGGTCTAAGGAGCCATGCTACGTATTAGGCAACAGTTTTCGTCGGAGGTTCGATCCTCCCCTGGGTATGGCTGTGTGTGTTGTCCCTAGCGTAATTTAGTTGAAGTAATTTGTAAGTCTAGGGAATGATGACCGTGGAAGTTTGGTCCAACAGGTTTACAAACATGTAACTTTAAGTCATTGGTCCAATAGGTTTACAAACTTTTGAATTTTGAAAGTGATGAAAACACACGTTAAGTTTGAGATGTTTCTTATTTTAAGACTGTGTTGTGTTTATGACCAGAAAATTAACCCTCTCATGCGTCGCGTCCTCATATGAGGACAGTTAAGTTTTGTCTCATTTCCGTCATCTTTTACAGCCGAGGAGATCGTAAAAGCACAGGTACCCCATACAAGGACTAATAATGAATGCTAGAATGTCTCCTGGACGGCATTATTAGTTGTTCGGCTAACAAAGAAATGGAAATTAGAGGTTACAAGAGAGAGCAGAGGCAAGCCTTCGAATGGAAGCACATTGGTGTCTGTACATTTAAAAAAAAAAAAAAAAAAAAAAAAAAAGAAAAAAAAAAAAAAGCGTGTCATTCGGTAGCGAACGAATTACGCTTCGATGGGGTATCACACTGCTCAGCCAAGTTACGTGATACCAATTCCAAGAAGTGTCATGATCGGGACTGCCGACAGAAAACACGTTACATTTGAGGAAAGTGTGAACTTGCTGTGTGCCTTGAGTGTCTGAAACAATTTCATTGTACAAAGAATACAAAATAGTGGCCCCTCTTCGTGTATTCTTTGATATTGATAGATGTTCCATGTAAAATGTAGCAGTTTTCGTACTCACTGTCTTCATTTGAGGGCACCTCCATACTGGACTATGAAACTATTTTTTTAGATAAAATATGATGAATTCTGCAGAAGATAGGTCATAAGTTATCAAATAATGTATCAGAAATTTTGTTCACTGTCGGGTTGATAATTTGTGCATGAGAGGGTTCAATAGACGGAAATGATAGTTTCTTCTCTTTTATTGAGTAGTATTGATCATCTTCCCTACCCCTGCTCACCAATGACCGGAACGACAGAATTTTGAACGTAACTGCTGTCAACCTACGCAGCGTATTACTTTGCGTCGCTTCTGTACTCATTACAGCATCACGCGTTGAAAATATTTTTCCTTGTTTTTCCCTTGTACATTTTGTTGTGCCATTATCTTATGGAATTTCTTATTCTCTCCATCGCACCTCTGTGCAATACTAGATCGTTCTTTAAGGCTGTACTTCCTCAGATCATCGTAAGTATTCATTGCATTGTCATACTACAGAAATGATGACAATGCAACGAATATTTGTAATGTAACTACAACCTTTGGCGTCAGCTGTTGACAGTCTTCGGCGTTGCTTGCAAGATATCGCAAGGTGCCTGGGGACAGCTCACGTGCCGATCAGTGCCCTACTGTTTCGAGTGGTCGTTTCCGCTTAGGCCACGACTTCCGAAACTTTTGTTTTTCGCGCTCCTTTACTGCCAAAAATGTAAAAATCACAAAGCCTTCAAAATAATACGAGGGGCATACACAAACAAGGTCACATTTTTTTAAACAAAAAGAACATAGTTCATGTAAAACTTAATTGGTAACTAGTAGTCTTGTGTAGTTCGTGAACGAACTAGTTCGAAAGAACGCTCCCTCAGGCAAACTACGCGAACTAATTCGCAGATCCCTCGCCTCTTAGTTCGTCCGCTCCTTTTCCGAAGACTGACGGGCAACAGCGAGAGGACGCGAGAGCGCGTAGAATCGCGTGAGTCCCTTCTGCCAGTTACCGTCATTTCGAGCTGAGACGCAGCTCAGCTGTAGTTTCATAGTTCACAGCCACAAATTTTCTTTCCTAAGGTATTCAGCAGTGTCTAAATATAATCCTCATTCCATAGTGTAAAGAAGTAAAGAGAACTCAAAACTTAACATTGTTTGCATTTATATGCGATAAATTATGCATCAACCATTTTCTCTCCCCTTCATGATGCTGTTGACGGATCGCTGGGTAGAATGTTGAGGATAACGTAGTATAGGCGACACTAACACTGTAAAGTAACGAACCCGTATATAATTAATTAGCTACAAAAGTGTAGTTTACTGCCTGTGGTCAGAATGTAAAGGTCGAAACCCATTGTCATCAATGTCGCTAGCGTGAAGATCAAAAATTTCTTCTATTTCATTTGTTAATACAAAATCAATTTCTGTAATAAGTGTGAGGTTGACCGGACTGGAGAGGACAGGACTTCGATGCAACTGAGGCGGCCGCCCCTCCGAAACAAAGGTTTGGACTCGCCCAGCACCGAAGACAAAAATTTTAAAAATAAAATACTACGAGTACTCTGTATACAAAGTAGTTGAATACCATTGTATCACCCATTCGTGTAAATACTGGTTTATTTGCTTAAGTATTTTATGTCTAATTCCCCAAAAATACGGGCAACAGCACTCGCTTAGGCAACGCTGATCATTATATAAAAAAGCTGTCATAACAAAAGAAAGAGCTCTTTTAGTAGCGGTAGCAAACGCCAAAAAGAGCGGACGTACTAAAAAGAGCGACCTACTTCGTGGCCGAGCTGCGAACTAAAAGGAGAGCTACCGGTCGCGAACTAAAATATGCGCGATCGGTCGCGAACTAAAACGTGCGCGATCGGTCGCGAAATAAAAAATGCGTTACCGGTCGCGAACTATTATGCCAAACGTATCTCGATTCTTAGTTAGTTGGATTCTTTTCCGAAGATCGACGGGCAATAGCGAGATGGCGCGCAGCAAAATTAAAAATCACGTGTTTGCCTTCTGATGATGAGAGCCATTTCGAGGTGAGCGTCTGCCTGCTGGATTACATAGTTCAGTGCTACAAAATTTCTGTTTAGAAGTATTCTGCACTCTGCAATATCTGACTAATATATTCCATAATGCCAAGATATAGAGATAACTCTAAACTTAAACGCGAGAAATTATCCACAAACTGTTTCTTTTGGTTTGCGTGATATCGTTAGCGGCTCAAGCAGCAAGCGCATGAAGCAGCTAGGTGGGGGTAACTTCTCCCTCCGCCTGCATGCGCAGACCACACCGCTCGACCGTCGCTGGGAGCGGACGTACTAAAATAACGAACTAGTTGGCGGCAGAGCTTCGAACTAAAGTGAGCGCTCCCGATCGCGAACTGTTATGCGCAAGTCTAGTAACTAGTACAGCAATATTTGAGCTTATTTTCGACATAATCACTAAAAGCAGTGGGATTAGCTGGTGTATTCCTCTATCTGCTGCCTATAGATGGAACGGGCGTGTGACATTGATCTTCAGCTGTTACTGCGAAACCAGGTGGAAACTGCTTCGTGATATTAAGAATAAGAGGCGTGGAATGTGCACAGCCGGTGTTGTGCTGCTCCACGAAAATGTCAGTCCCTACACGCCTCGGCGCACAGCCACTTTTTTTCCGGAAAATTGGCTGGGAATTGTTTGATCACCCGCCTTGCAATTGTGATTTTGCTCCCGGCGTCATAGTGGATCTACAGTCAGGACAAAATGCAGACGGTGTCGGTGCCGTGTGGGAATGGCCGTGAGCACTAAGGCACCTTGCTGCGGAGTGCGTGGCTGAAGTTCCAGTCCTCCCTCGGCTGTGTGTGTGTGTGTGTGTGTGTGTTTTAGTTTAAGTACTTTGTAAGTATAGGGGCTGATGAAACTGCAGTTTGCCCCCATAGAATTTGAAGTGTTCCTGTGCAGAAACTGAAGTGTACGGTGTTGTGGGACAGGAAGGGCATTCTGCTCGTTGACTTCCTACTCTGAGGTGACACAGTGAGCACCGACCGTTACTGTGAAACAATGCGGAAACGGCGACGTGCCATTGAGGACAAGTGCCGTGGAATGCTCACTGAGTGTGTAGTTCTCTTCCAGGACAATACCTGCTCCATACGGTTCAATGCACAGTAACTGTTTTTCAGAAGTAAGGCTTTGACCTGTTTTATCGTCCAGCTTACAGTCCTGAACTTCCTCCTAGCGATTTCCATCTTTTCGTGCACCTTAAGAAATTCCTGTCCTCAAGACAGTATTTTGACAACAACGAAGAGATTGAAGAGGACTGTCACATACTGGTTCCGCTCACAGGCGGTACACTTTTGCGGTAAAGGATTAAGAAAGTCGATCCCACTATATGACAACAGTCTCAAATCCGTTGGTGACTATGTCAGAAAATGACTCAAAATTGCTGTACTTTTAACCAATAGTAAAGAAAAAAAAATTGAAAATAGGGAGATATTCTGGATGCACCTTCTACTAAGACGGTATTATATACAACAAGAATCTGAAAATACGACCGATTACCTCGTTGACTTGGGGGAAAGGATTAATGGATAAGTCTTAAGGACTTAGTGAGTGGACGTCATCGTGAAATGCGCATATGTAGCTTTCCTCTCGGCACTGACATCATAGAGGTAGTGCGTGCGCCCCGTACCACTCAGTCACTATGGTGTAATTACCGCACAAAAGACTCATTATACTCATTATTAGAGAACCAATACCCGTGCACATACGTGCATTCATGAGTGCCAGAAGACGAAAATTGCACACTGAAGCCGACGTGCGACGGTCAGCCGTTATCACCCTGAACTATACTCAAACATTATGAATTCCAGTGGTTGGATTGGCTATGGTGAGTAACTGAGCTTGCATTCAGCCTGATGATCAAGACGGAAATGAATCTCAAAGTACACCAGAACAAACAATAGTAGTCTAATATATAAAAATGAACGTTTATTTGTTTGCAGTTTATGCCCTGCCGTACGTTATTCCGATTGCGATGGAACTTTGCCTATACATTGATTGCAGTATCGCGAAAGTTATGGGAATAACAGGGCTCCATAATTTTTAACAGATGGAGGAGGCAATGGAGTCAGGAATTGGAGGAGGAATTTGACAGTGAGACGAAGAGGTGATTGACAGAGAAAGGGGAAGCTGGAGATGGGCAGAGACGGGGGTAAGGGGAGATGAACAGACAGACAGATCTGCAAACATATAAACCGACATCGAAAATGCAGGAAATACTTTCGTTTTACTTTATTTCCCATATCTTGTTTTGGTGGAAGGTGTTCTCTATATTAGGTAATGTGTAGTCAGCTCTTGGAACTAATGTGTACGTTTCAATGTACAGTAGATTTCACCATTGAAATGAGAAGACATGAGGTCCCACACAAATGCTCAAATAAAATGAATTTACCATGAAAGCGTGAAGTGCTTTAGATACTAAGGCATAATGGTCTCTGAGAAGTATCTATCAATTTTTCCTAAAACATCTGAAAGTAAGTGTTCAGTCTTGGTATGTGCCCTTTTGCTCTTGGTATTATTATGACGAATGTGAAGTAACAGTAGCTATTCAGTTAAAACCGCTCTTCAAAAGTACTACTGAAATTATGTGACCTATCTTCAAATGCAGTGCTGTTGCTGAGTGATTAGGTTTAGAAGATGTGTAACTGGTCGTGGTTGTTTCATCGAGTTCATGTCCGCCTCCGTAGCTCAGTGGTGCCGGTCAGAGGGCTCAATGCTCTCTGTAATTAAAAAAAAATGAACCAAGGAGTCAACAAACAAACCAAAACAAAACGACCACAAAGAATGGAACTACCTGAAGAACGAAAAAGGAAAAGAGAGAGAGAGAGAAAAGAAAAGTGGTAGCGTGATCATTGCCACGCAGGACGACCGAGGTCGATTCCTGGCAGGATTTTGTTTGTTTGTCCATCATTAGAATGGAAACGCCATTCGCTGCAGTGGCTTCACCTAAAAAGACTTGGACCAAGCAGGCTGATCATGACTTCAGTTGGGGTCTAACGGCAAAAAAATGCCACACGATCACCACCACCAATGTAGATCCACCAACATAACCATCTGGGGGAGCATCCCGAAACTTGCGCACGAACTGGCCTCTCAACTAGCTCCCCTACGAGTTCGATGGCGTTCAGGTGATGAGGATAGCCAAATAATTCGCCGGAGTTTTATGGGAGGTTCTTCAAACCCAGTCGCGAACAATTTTGGCCCGGTGACTTAGCAGGTAGTCATCCATAAAAATTGCATCTTTGTGTCGTAACATGAAGTCCATGAATAGCTGAAAATGGCCTTCAGAAGGCCAATCATAACGATTTACAATATATAAACCTTATGTAAAGCATTGTTAAACGTTGACCACAAGTAATGATTTTAATTTCCGTTTATAAAGCGACACCTTCATATTAAAAGAAAAAAAATGGCATTATTGCGGTATCGGAAGCGCAGCGTAGACCGCGCACTTAAACAGCGCGCGCTGGCACGTGCCATACGCCATCGACCACGTGAGGATTCAGTCAACGGGAGCCAAGCGTCCCCCACTATGTTCCACGGCCCTGAAGACCTTATAAGAATCAACATTCCACTAATCTGTTTCCTTTGTGGCAGTCATTTGAATGTATATACATATTGTCTAGTGACCATCCAGCAGCATTAAAACTTGTAACTTTCGTACTTGTAAATTTGTAACTTTAAAGGCTACAAGAATATTTAGTATCGAAGACGCTGCATCAGACTGTGAACATAAATATTACCACCTAGCGGCATCTGCATAATTTTATTTGTACAGCTTTCAAGGTTCAAAAGTGTACTAAGTTGGATCAACATACTTCATTTAAGTAATTTATATTCTCAGTATATAAAGCATTAGTACTAATCTTATAGAGACGTTGTTCTAGATAACTAAACGCGTCTCTCATGTCAATAAAACGAAGCGTGTATCTCTTGGCTACCAAGAAAGTGTCTAAGTTCAGTGCACCTAATTGTCCCTAAATAGCAACGTGAAATGAGTCAGCGAGAGTGAACAGACACAAAAATCAGAAGGAAATTTTTGGGGCTTTGTACAATATATATGTCGTTGTATTATAAAAGTAAATATATCAACTATTTGTAAAAATCATAGACAACATGATATATACGTTCTCTATCTAAGTACAGGGAGAATTAAGATAAATAATTACATGCTATCATGGTCTAACATGTATTATATAAGTTTTACTTATTAAAACTGTGTGATCGCTTTCCATGTGGCAAAATATTCTTGATAATGATAACCATTTCCACTTAATGATGTCCAAATGACCGCAGGCGCAAGTCGTTTCTACGTAAAAACAGCCTAACTATCGTGGATCCACCACCAACTTCCACAGTACCTTGTTGAGAATTTGGATCCATGGTTTCGCGAGGTCTGCTCCAGGCTCGAAACCTATTAGTCTTACTGAGAAATCGGAAATCATCTGACGAAGCCATGGTTTTCCAATTGCCTAGGACCTAACCAATATGTTCGCGAGTTCAGATGATGGGCTGGAAGGAAATCGGCCGTGCCCTTTCAACGGAACCATCCTGAAATTTGCCTGGAGTGATTTACGTAAATCATGGAAAACCTAAATCTGGATGGCCAAATGTGAGTCCAGTGTGTTACCTTTGCACCACCTTACTCGGTGATACAATAGAATCCCTATTTATATACGGAACGAAACGTCCAATGCGAGTAGCTTTAATTAGCATTCCACATTCAAAGTGTGTAAATTTTCGTCCTGCGGTCGTAACGATGTCGTAAACCCTTCCCGTGAATAACAGTAGCAGTCAACTGCATTTTTTTATCTCGTGTACCCGATATTAGCGCCATCTGTATGTCCGTTGCCAACGTTCAAAACGTAAAGCATGAGATCGAGTTTAAAAAATCGGGGAATTGTTAGAAAAATCAGGAGATACGTAGGCTACTATCAAAAACTGCGGCGCATTTTAGTACATACTTTAAGAAAACTAATTGCATCCATTTCCCATGATCTCGAAACGGTTTATAACGACTAAGAAACCTTGCAGTAACGCAAATGTTGATTACACATTCATTATTTCTGGTCAGTACAGGTGGTTGGATTTATTTTCAGATTAAAATCAGCTTTATTTTTGTGGTATACTGCTATCTGGGAACATTTTACGAAACAGGTGGTCCGCTTGATCATCGCATTTTATCAATAAGCTGTGGTCTAAAACAAACGATGTAAATATAAATCGTTTGATGACTTTCAATTTTATCACCATTCAGTTTTGTATTCTTACTCGTTTTTTTCTGCGATTCTTTGTATGAAGGTGTGTTGATACCTCACTATTTCTACGAAGTGGTATGGAAGTATCACATCGAGAAACTGTCCAAATTACAAATAATGGACCTTTCCTAGATTCGATAATGCACGGAAAATTGTCACATAAACTCCTCCAAAGAAACAAAGCTATTTTTTTTTTTTTTTGCCATATTGGAACACATGTTATCGGATCCAAATCTCTCGATCACGCAAAAAAAAGTCTCACACGGAAGTTGCCTTTCCATAAATCGCGTATGAAAGTAACACTCGATAGGTTTCCACCGATAAAAATACCACTCAAATGACTTCTCTTACGTACAAGGACAAAACATCAAATTCTGCAGCAAATTTGCCGGTTTCAAGCGACGGTTGAAGTATGCAAATATACGTGCTTTGCGCCTGAAGGATTCTTACAGCTCGCAATAATAGCTCTCGCTCTCTTAAGAGGAATACGTTACGTTCCAGCACCATCAGCGATGTCAACTAAATACAGCGAACCCCTCGCTGCAATCAACTTTAATTTTGGCAATAGCTACTACGACAGTCGGGGCAGAGAGTACAGAAGAATAGTGAACGCTCATTGGCTGTCGGAGACGTAGATGCGCAGATGAAGCCTACACCACCATAGTCGTCCGCGGTTCCAGCTATAAGAGAGCACACCCGCAACAGTACGCGTGTATCTGCAAATGCGCGATATTGAGCAGAAATAATAGCTTAAAAGTCGATTCGTAAGTGATAAATTGATAATGTGCAAACGGTTTTCGACCATCATATATATTTTTTCTCATCGGTATTTTTTGTGGGTACGCCATATTTCGTATATTACAAATTGAGGTATCATTTTTAAGTTTTCGTTCTTCACTAATGACGAAAAATACACAGATAGTTTAAAGTTATTGTTTTCACACAAAAATTAAAAAAAAAAAGGTGCTATTCCTACAAACTAAGTTGATAGCCCGCGAACGACCGTAAACGGGAAGTGTATTTACGGCTGCTACCACCAGCTAGTTTGCAACTTAGTTTGCGCAGCCGATAGAAAAGCAATGTAGAAAAATGTTGAAATGTTTGTTAAGCTTATGGGACTTAACTGCGGGGTCATCAGTCCCTAAACTTACAAACTAGTTATGAAGTAACTTATACTAAAGACAACACAAACATCCATGCCCGAGGGAAGATTCGAACCCCCGACGGGGAACGGCGTCGCGCATCGGAAGCAATGTAGAAGGTGCAGTTTATTGACAATATGTTTAACTAACATGAACGACAGCTCTTGGAGTTCTTTAGTTTCTTTATGCAAGCCAAAAACCTTCTTTGCTGCAAGCATAATTTAGCACAAGATTTCGGTTATACACGTCGATGTAAAGCGTAGTTTATCACACGATTTCCGTTGTACACTTCCATGTAACGACGAAAAATACACAAATAATTTATTTTAACTAACAGTCACGACAGCTATTCCGGTTGTATAGATTATTAGCTGAAATCCCGGCGTTGCCCGGGTATTTATCTCTTTATTCCTGCCATTTTTCAGGTAATATTCATTTGTATAAGGGTGTATGTCTGTAAAATCTCTTGTAAATACAATTAGTAGTAAAGAAGAAATAGATTAAAACTTGGTGCGTTAAGGATCGGTTTACCATGAACGCTATTGTTTATGTGCTCATATAGAATCGACTTCGTGTCGTACTGTGATACAATTTAGAAGGTACACTCAACTATATGTGTGAGGCTACAATTTGTAGTGTAGAAATTATAAGTTGTAACGTCATACCGAATTGCGGAGTTTTAGTCCATAAACCGCGGAACTTTAATGTTTATGTGCTCATATCTCATGAACTACGTGTCTTACTGTGATACAATTTAGAAGGTACATTCAACTGTATGCGTGTATACTGTCTGTAAGATTTCCTGTCGCTACAATTTGTAGTGTTCAAATTATAAATTGTAACGTCAGACCGAGAGCCGTAGTTTTAGTCCATAAACAGCGGAAAAGTAGTAAGCGAGAAACTTTTTTCCTTTCACGATTTTACTATTGTCGCCAGCGAGAAAAAGTTTAATAAAGGTTTGAAATTATGTTTAAAGTTTGTTACAAGTCGCTAAGTACTGTCATTCTCATACAGTGTATTTCGAAAGCCACTTCGCATTATATGTCATTTTTCCGATTTCTATTGCTTATGACGTAATATCTTTTGAACTATGTGCCGTATGTGATTATTAACCATGCATCAATTGTTACCTCACGGTAAGGAATGTGTGTACCTAATTTGGTTGAAATCGGTCCGATGGTTTAGAAAAAAATTAGCAGCATTGTCGCAAAATGCAGCAGTTTTTCGCACATCTCATTATTTACGACGTCATATCTCGTGAACTATATATCGTATGTGATTCTTACACTTACAGCGACCGTCCTCATGGATTGAAGCTTACGTGTACAAAATTTCATAAAGATTGGAACAAAACCGTAGATTTGTATGCAACACGTACAAACATACGGACACTCTGCTTTATATATTAGAAGACTAGAAGATTTACGCAAGCGTAGTTTATCACGGGATTTCTGTTTCACACATTGATGCGCAACAGCTGTTGGTATTGTTCACGTTATTCAAGCAAGCATTGTGTACTGCGCAAATAAACTTAATTACCACAACCTTCACCAACAACATTTCAAAAAATAAACATGAAAAAGTCAGTATCTGACTTTTTTTATATCTTTTACAATTAATGACGTCGTATTTAATTATATAAATTTTCTTACAATGAGACTAACAAATGTTCAAATGTTTGTAAAGTCTATGGGACTCAACTACGGGGCTATCAGTGCCTAAACTTACAAACTACTTATGAACTAGCTAAGACTAAGGACGGCACAAATATCCATGCCCGAGGGGGGATTCGAACCCCCGACCGTAGTGGCCGTGCAGAGCGTGACTGGAGCGCCTGAGTCTCCTCGGCCACCGCGGCCGGCAATGAGACTAACGTTTCTTACTACTGATCAATTCATTATCTTTTAAGGTAAAGCAGCAGATTGGTTTGAACACGACAGTGCTTTACTAGGCATGGTACTGTTTGGAGGTGGTATGCCGTTGCCTTCCTCCAACTGACTTACGCAGCCAGTTATAGGGTGACCTACAGTTTAACGTGGGTTCCGAACCACTGTACTACTCGATATTTTTCACATTAGCAACACTGCCAGAGGGGAAATCGACAGTGACAGATAAAAATCCTACGACCTGTTGGGGATCGAACCCACGACCTTTGGATTTGTAGTCTGGCACTTTACCACTGTGCTACGGAGCCGCACTATTATCTTTTATACATATGTAATTACATCTGTCTTTTCTTCATTACTATTTTGCCTATCTGTGACTGATCAGGAAAGAGTGCGAATTATTCGCACGGGTCAACTTGTTGGCCAAAAATGAAAAAAAAAGGTAGGTTTTTAAGACGAATCTTAGTTTTTAGAATAAAAACTAAAAATCGGGAGAAAGAATGGCAAATAGGGCGACGGGAGAAACCGCGAAAAAATTGGGAGACTGGCGCTGGAATAGGGTGAGTTGTCGGGTATGAATGCCGTGTCACTGGTGTGCAGCAGCAGCAGGTGACAGCAGCGACCGCGCTGTCGCGCCTCCCGGATGCGCGGCTGCTGCCGCGGCTGTGCCCCTGCCCTTGACCCCTGGTGTGACGCGCCGGCCACCGCGACCCCCGACCCGCGGCATTCCGGCACCAGCACCGACACCACACTCTGCTGGCCGGACACTGTCTGACCCAGATACAGCCCGCGTGCTGCGGCTACACACAATTTTGAAAACGTCATCCTCTTCCCTCATCCGTATCTTCGGCATGGCCGACGGTTTAACCATGCAGTAAATTGTAACTTACCGGTGCGAGTACAAAGATATTAAAAATTTAATGACCACTCAGTGTACAACTTTTATGTGTACTTCACTGAACAGGCAAAGAAACTGGTACACTCCCTCTCCCCTGCAGGGGGCTCACGGTTCTTTTGTGAGTACGGGCGTGGCGATCATGAGGCCCCGAGTTCATGCAGCCTTTCTTCCTTCCTTCCTCACTGGACTGCATTTACTTTCCCTTCCCCTCCTATCCTATCCTCACTCCTTAAAATGTTCAAATGTTTGTAAATCTAAGGGTCTTAACTACGTAGGTCATCAGTCCCTAGGCTCACAAACTACTTAAGAACAACACAAACACCCATGCCGGAGGGAGATCTCGAGCCTCCGACGCGAACATCCGCGCGCTCCGCAGCAAGGCGCCTTAGAACGCTCGGCCACTCCACCGCGTCCTTACTCCTTCCCCTCCCCATAGGGGGACTGATGACCTTAGTAGTTTGATCCCCCTGTCCCTAGAAATAACCAACTACATTGGTATAACTGCCTAATATCGTGTAGGGCCCCGGCCAGCAAGCAGAAATGTGTGACATAGTGCTGAGGGAAATTGACACCATGCATCCTGGAGGGTTGTCCATAAAGGAAGGAATACAAGGGGGGTGGAGAGATCTTCTAAACAGCACGTTACAAGGCATCACAGATATGCTCAGAATTTTCATGTCTGGAAGTTTGATGGCCTGCTGAGGTGTTTTAACTTAGAAAAGTGATCTAGGAGCCACTCTGTAGCAATTTTGGACGTGTTTGGTGTCGCGTTGTCCTGCTACGAACCGGAGTTGTACTGCCATCAGAGTTGCATTAAAAATAAATAAGTAAATAAATACATAGACATTAAAGATAAAGCATATCACTATTTTCTACATAATTTCCAAGTACAATGAGACACTTCTTATAGCGCTTTATAAGCTTCAAATCCGGGCGTTGCATACGGAAGAAGTGTTGAACGGCTTGTTCGACGTCAGCATTGCGTCCAAAGCGTTTTCCGCCGAGAGTCTTCTTCATAGCTGGGAACAGATGGAAGTCAGTTGGTGCGAAATCAGGACTGTATGGCGGATGGTATAGGTACTCCCAATCATGAGTAGCAATATGGTTTTGCGTTGCCGACTGTGATCTCGCATTGCCATCCAACAGCAGAACGCCAGATTTTAGAAGACGACGCCGCTTTTCCCGAGTCACCTCTTTCAATTTGGACAAATTGGCACAGTACCGCGCAGCATTGATGGTTGCATCCTCCAAAACGTCCAGCAATAAAACTCCTTGAGCGTCCCAGAAAACGGTGAACAGCACTTTACCTACAGAGGGAGTGCTTTTGAACTTGTTTCGGACAGCTGATGATGGATGTTTCCACTCCATTGATGTGGCCTTCGATTCGGGCGTGTAATGGTGGACCCACGTTTCATCCCCCGTTACAATTATAAAACAAACAGAAAGTCATCTGTTTGGTCGCGGTCGACCTCCACCCAATGGTGTATCGTTGTCTTGCACGTGCGCGTTAACCTGCTGTGTCGTCTTTCTCCCATAGCCGTTCAATTTTGATGCCAGACTTACATAAACTGGTTTACGAATGCTTGGTTAGAATTTAAAAAAAAAGGCGTCTTTCAGCTTTCTCTGAAAATCAGCCTTTAAGGGGGTGAAACAGGGGATAAAAAGATTTTTGAAAAATGCTGCTATTAAGCTAATTTTGCGGCCTGAACTACAAAAATTGGTATTTGGAGTCTTGGTTACAATTAAAAAAGTGCGCGTATATCTCCACTCCCCTCTTCGTCATTGCCTACCCTTCCTGAATCTCGTCTTTGAAATCTAACTTAGAACGATGTTTAGTCTTATGTTCAAACTCTTATATCTCCGAAAGTTCTTGACCGAATGCTTTAAAATACTGATACAACGTACTACTGGATTACGTGCATGTTTTTCGTACTGGATTGCGTGCATGTTTTTACATAGCTATTATTTAAATATATATCACATAAGAATTTATATACATTTTACAATGTGGAAACGTTGAGGCCTAAAATCGCAAAAGTGCCATATATATAGGTTATGAGTAATATATTAAAGAAATAGGCGTCTAAGAACCTTCCCGTGTTACAGTGCAACGTTGTGGCAAATTTGAAGCTCAATCGGTGAAGAAGTTTTTGAGATTTTCAAACACACACAAATCAACACAACATTTTTATATAGAGAGATGGATGACACAAATCCCGGAATCGTGGTTGCCTGGAGGATAAACCAGTTACAAAACTGCTCTAGATATGGAAAGCCTGTCGCTATTAAGCCCTACACATTGTAAGTAATAAGGGTAAAGACAATTGTCGTACAGTATATTCCACACGGTCGTCTGGTTTACCCTATACTGGCGTAACAGAGGCTTTGCATCACCAGTGCGTGCATAACTTGAGAATTTGCGTGTGATGGGGGTGTGCAAGTTTAGTCCACGTGGCCGTGGTGATCATTGTGTCTCCAATGGCGTAGCGGTCATCACGACTGCCTGCTAAATAGGAAGGTGCGTTCGAATCTCAACTGGGCCCAAATTTTCAAGTTTCCCTATTGATTTATTTCAATGCCCAGTTGCATGTTATACTGCCTGATTTTCAAGGAACGAACATAGATAGGGAGGAGGAACAAAATGAAACTTCATTGCAATACTGTAGTAAATAAATACTGCAACCAGCCACAAGATTTTTGTAAATCAATTTATTTCACTGTTGCTAGTTTTGGGTCTTAACCCATCATCAGACGGTAGCGTTGATTTGAGATCGACATTGGTGTCTACAGAGAAAGGTCTTCTTTATGCATTATAGGAGAGAGATATGTGATTTTGTATCTCTCCATGCTGATCTGTGAAGATTCTCCTGTAATGTATAAAGAAGAACTTTCTCTGAAGACACCAATGTAGATCTGAAATCAACACTACCGTCATATCATGGCCTCGGGCCCAAAACTAGTAACAGTGAAATAAATTGATTACAAAAATCTTGTAGCTGGTTGCAGTATTATTTACTACAGTATTATTACGAATACAGCTGCGGTGTTCTCAAACCAAAAATGGATAAAGTAAACTTCATTGGTTGTGAGGGTATGTGACGTAATTACAAAGTCCATTCATGTTTATTCAGAAATTGGCGATTTGAGCCCACTTATCACTACGACTTTGCACTAAATATGGCGTGGATAAACGAACTGATTCCATTGGGAAGGTTGTCATAAAGACGTTCTACAATCTCCTGAGACAAGCCGTCGCAGATTGTGAGTGGTCCTCTGTTTCCTTGACCGTGCACTTGATGTCCAACGCGGTCACCTTCCATCGGTGCCTGACCTCAGGAGCACGTCAGAGTCAGCAGCCACCCAGAACGAGGCCCCTCCCAAACTCACGCGCTGCTAACGGCGTCTAACGACCACGCGCTACCTCTGTGTCTTTTGCACTGGTCACGTCTTTTATGTGCTTTCGACATTTGTATTTACTGGAACCATTTAAAATTTTTATACCGTGCTTCTACCTTTTACACTCATTTGGCTAAAGACCGAAATATTGTTGCGTCACCAGAGTTTAAATTGTTCAAATGCTTGTAGAGCTTAGAGCTTAACTACGGGGTCATCAGTCCCCAAACATACAAACTACTTATGAACTATCTTATTCTAAAGACGGCATAAACATCCATAACCGAGGGGAGATTCGAACCTCCGACCGCAGCGGCCGTGCAGATCGTGAGAGGCACGCCGCAGACCGCTCGGCCACTGCGGCCGGCGTCACAAGAGTGGCGAGTGATTGAAATAACAATAATAATTTTAAAAAAATGCATTCACACTGATCGAACCTATGTTCCAGCACGTCACGATTTAATTTTGAACAATGAGTTTAAAAAAAATCACTTAAGTACTTTATATCTTTCTTTTTTGACATTCTGTTACTTTGCTTTTACTGCTAGAGTGTTTCGTTTGGTCATAATATATATTTTAATATGCATGGAAATGAAAAATCTAAAAGGTCTGACTAGTAGCTAACAGATAACTTACTAAGGGTAGTAGTTGTCACAGCCGAATGTACACGGCAAGAAAAGTGTTTCTTCTTCCGTACTGCACGAAATTTTTATAACGTACCTCAAATACTGATTCAAATCAAGAACGATGGTAAAATAACAATAACACGTGAATCAAATGACATGCTGCAATGTGTTCATGAAGAAATACTTACCGCCTTTAAGTAAAAAGAAAAAGGGCAAAGAAGCAGAAAATAGATGGTTTATGAAACCTCGTCTGACCATTTCTTGTGTTTTTGATGTGAAAACGTCCGTCCGTTCGTTGCTCTAACTTTCTTATGTGACGAATAACCTTCCGATTTGAATCGCTAAAAACTGCGACACTAAAAATGTTGTGATATATTAGGTTCACAGCAGCAGAGTCATACTTGTATCGACTAAATTAAGACCAGGTGAAAACCCGGTTCTCGATCGGGTACTTATTTACTCCTGTTCTAAGTTAGTCCATGTCTCCAGTTAGCCCATCTCTCCTTTCGTTTCCTGTCTCTGTCAACTTGTCTTTCCTTCTCTCTCTGTCCATATCCTTCTCTCCCCTCCCTCTCTCCCTCTCTCTCTATGTTCATCTTCTTATCCTTCTTCTCTCTCTATTCATCTCTTATACCCGTCGCTTTGCCTATATACAACTTCTCCTTTCTCTACCAGTCATCTCCTCATCTCTCTCCTCTTCCTCCTCCACAGTCCATTGCTTCCTCCATCCAACGTATGAAATTTTAGAAGTTTTACTACGCAAAATTTCATCACGATCTCAATAAAATCGTAGATTTTGTCGAAGTTCGTTGGTAACGTACATTTCCTCTTGTTTTGAAGATTAAGGATGCAAAGTTTCATCGCAGTCGAATGAAAGGTGCGACAGCGCATAAAATACGAAGAAACACGCAAACAAACAAACATTTTAGATAAGAAATCAATTATATCCTGATGCGTTTAAGTACAAATCGCAATGATTACGAGTATATCCGCGTAATATATTTCGATATGTTAACGCTGGACATTATTTTTACATTCTTGGACATTACGGGCTACTTCACTTTATAAACGCCTTTTTGTCCTTTCCCTTGCTTCTATGAATTGCGGGTAATAATTATGTTTATCTGCTCTCACTCCACGAGTAAATTATGTACATAAATGTCATAAACAGTTCGGAATTCGTCTTAATGTGTCGCCGAGAGGGATATATTGAGCCTGTTGGTGAAGGTGTTACTCCTCCCGTTTTCTCAAACAGAACAAGAGAGTGACACAAAAATTGGACATTTCGCCGTAGAAACGCTCGGACCGGAGCCAACGACTCATCTGTCTCTTGAGGTACAATTTTTGGTTTATTTGGTTTCAGCTATCCTAAAGACACGTTTAGAAAAACCGTCTCTGGCTGGGTGATCGAATTAGCGCACACACCGATGTTAGGTAAATCTGAAACGGGTCAACGAGTCTATCATTTTGTTAACAATTATTTGTCAGTACTGCCTTCCGTTGAAGTTTTTCAGACGGTCTGAGTACCCTGAATGCCTTCAAGATTCTTCTTACTCGGCTGTAACATCGTTACTTTTCAATTACAGGATTTTATATTTGACTGATGCTACGATTCATAGACCCATAATAGTCTACGAAATACAGCATATTTGCATTTTGAATGCAACACACAACATACAATCGTTTTGCATTGCATTTATGCATGCCATTCGCTAGGCGACGCTGCAGGAGGGAAATTGCGCGAAAACGGTGGGAATTTCGTGACTTGTTACTGTCTTGAGCAGTAAATGTTGAAATGTTTGTAAACCTATGGGACCAAATTGCTGTGGTCATCAGTCCCTAGACTTACAGACTACTTAAACTAAATTAGACTGAGGACAAAACACAGCCGGCCGCGGTGGCCGAGGTGACTGAGGCGCTTCAGTCACGGTCAGCACGGCCACTACGGTCGGGGGTTCGAATCCCCCCTCGGGCATGGATATTTGTGCCGTCCTAGTTCGTAAGTAGTTCATAAGTAGTTTGTAAGTTTAGGGACTGATGACCCCGTAGTTAAGTCCCATAAGCTTAACAAACATTTGATTTTTGATTTGACAAAACACACACACCCACACATACACTTACACACTTAATGCCGATGGAGAACTCGAACCTCCGTCCAGTCCGTATCTTGACGGATTAGACCAGGAGGCCTCTTGGTTTTTGACGCATGCATGTGATTACTAGGAATTAGCTTTGTGTACATGTACACATTGTATTAAATTGGGTGATTGATTCGGATATCATTGAAATGTTCAAGTGGTTGTAAATCTATCTGGCCGAACTGCTTGGTCATCAGTCCGTAGTTTACAATCTACTTAAACTGAGGTAAACTAACCTAAGGACAAACACACACACACACACACACAAACACACACCCATGCCCCAGGGAGGACTCGAACCTCCGACAGCGAGCAACCGCGCACTCCGCAGCGAGGCGCCTTAGACCGCTCGGCTACTCCACCGCGGCACGGTATCATTCAGAAGAGCTTGCGAAGCACTAGTAGAACACAAAGTGGAAAATTAGAAATATTCGCCAGAATAAAAATGCAAATAGATATTAAATCGAACATTACAAGTTAATGAAAGATATCGTCTCACATGACTCGTAAATATTTTCGAAATTATGGGAAACATAACTCACAGGAAAATTCACATCGAAAGGAATCCATAAAGTCTAAAAGGCCTATTGCCAAGCGAATACAAAATTTACGCCAGCGTCGAAAATGAAATAAAGACTGCCGATAATATGTAGTTTGTTCATTGAGTATACAGCGGACAAAGAAAGTTTATGTTTGTAGTGTATTATTCTTCTTCCATAATGGTACTCAGTGTAACCACTGTATTAAAGAGACTGATAATTAAATGTTAAGACGAAGCATCTTTATTACTTCATCGCAACGTTTTCAAGGAAAATCGACGACCGCGGATCCGAACTGCGCACATACATATGTTTTCGTCACTAACAGTCTTACGACGTATAAAGCAAGAGGTGCTCGATTCGACACGGGATTGCTCAGGCCTGTGAGAGTGGTGCACGGGTGTTCGAAAAAGTGGCAGCCGTTGTACATCGCGGAGAGTCAGCGGCTCGGCAGCCACGTTCTAAAACCGGTCAAGGAGCCTCTTTACATACTCCAGGTTCACTTCTCGATTAATCTGCTGGATGCTAAAATTAGACATATCCGGACTCGGTGACCTTTATTCCTGTACACTAACAGCAAGTGAAAAATCTACATCGGTACATATTCCGCAGTGTCACACGATGCACCGCTGCGGGTTCGTTCCACCAGTGGTGGTCATTCATTTCCGCAAATGGATCGCGGGATTAATGACTGACTGTACGGCTCCGAATGAGCCATAATTACTCTCATCTGCTCTTCGCTGTCCTTACGCAAAATGTACTTTGCCGGCAGTACGGTCGCTTATATTCGGCTGAAAAAACCGGTTCTTAAATTTTCTCAACAGTAGTTTGCGAAAAGTACGTTGAGTTACCTGCAGTGACTTCCATGTGAGTTCACGTAGCATTTCCGTAATATTCGCGTCATGTTTGCAAAAATATAGCCGCACGCTCTTCTTTTAATAGTGCTAAACGGTACATCCATTATTGTTTTATATTCCGTTTCCTGTATGGTTGCGCTACAATTTCGAGATACTCCCAATAAACCGAAGTCGACCATTACCCTTACTTCCGTTATTACGTGCTATTTCTATGACACATCAGTCTGCAATATTACACTTAGATATTTATTCGACGCGACTGTGTCACATACACCACCAATAATATTGAATTCCAACATTGCGCGATTGTTTTTCCTACTCACCTTCGTTAACTCTTTTTATATTTACACCAATATGCCATTCATAAATCTAGATACACTGCAACAAAACAATTAGGGGTAAGGTGAGAAACCATACACAGTATGAAACTTCCTGGCAGATTAAAATTGTGTACCGGAACCGGGACTCGAACCTGGGACCTTTGCCTTTCGCGGGCAAGCGCGCTACCGACTGTGCTATCCCGACACGACTTACGATGCCGCCTCACAACTTTACTTCCACCGGCACACAATTTTAATCTGCCAGGAAGTTTCATATCAGCGCACACTCCGCTGCAGAGTGAAAGTTTCATTCTGGAAACATCCCTTAGGCTGTGGCTAAGCCATGTCTCCACCATATCCTTTCTTCCAGGAGTGCTAGTCTTGCATGGTTTGCAGGAGAGCTTCTGTGAAGTTTAGAAAGTAGGAGGCGAGGTACTGGTGGAAGTAATGTTGTGAGGCGGCATCGTGAGTCGTGTCGGGATAGCACAGTCAGTAGTGCGCAGGCCCGCGAAAGGCAAAGGTCCCAGGTTCGAGGCCCGGTTCCGGCACACAATTTTAATCTGCCAGGAAGTTTCCTATCAGCGCACACTCCGCTACAGAGTGAAAGTTTCATTCTGCATACACAGTATGCATATCGTAACGTATTTTATTGAGACATTGGTTACAGGTGTAATTTGTGTCTATTTGTACGATATTTTGCTGTTTCAACTTTTTACTTGTCGATTAGATGACATTTATTTATAGCAAGGCACTACGGGACTACCATTATAGTGAAAAAGTCATTTTCGTTGCGCTCTATTATGGTATCTTACCACCTCTGACGGCCAGTACAGTTGCTCACCTGCTTGGCACGGACAGTATGAAGTTTCCAATCAACTCTTGAGGGATATTTGACCATTCTTAATTGCAATATCCAGCTATGCAGAGGTTGTAGGAGGTTTTGGTCTGGCTGCAATGCGTCTGCCAAGTGCATGCCAGACATGCTCAATTGCGATTAAGTCTGGTGAACAATCTGGCCACTTCATTCGTTCAATTCCCTCAGCTTAAAGCAGGTTGTAATCCAGTGCAGTTCCCTGGGGGGCGAGCGTAATCGTCTACCAGAAGGAACCCATCTCCTACGGCACCAGCGTAGAGCACAACAAAAGTTCGAAGGATTTCGTCTCTATACTTCTCAGCAGACAAAGCGCCATTCTGAACAACGTAGAGGTCCATCAATATCTATTCCTTCCCACACCTTTAGTCCACCACCATGATATGTTATGTCTACGCACGTCCTGTCCAGATAAGGGAACGTCGATTGTCCTGCCGAACACAAAATCTTGACACTCTGCGAACAGAACCCGCCGACATTCGTTACGACTCCAATCCCGATGTTTTTCCGCCCAGTTTCTGCGGGATAAACCGTGTTGCGGCTTTAGTGGAACACACACTATGAGCCTTCGTGCATAGAAGCCACATTCCTGAAGACGATTTCGAAGTGTTTGTATTGATATTGCACGTCCTGTCGCTGCCTGGAGGGTGTGTTGCAGCTGAGTTACATTCATCCGCCTGTCGCGACGGGCTGTTAACCGGAGATAACGGTCATCTGCTGATTTTTACCCGTGGACGACCTTGACCTTGCCTTCTTCGATGGGTTACTGTTGTCTGAAATCGCATCCAGGTCCTGGAAATTACACTTTGGGACACTCCAAAAGCTGCAGCCACCTCCCTCTGCCTCTGTCCGGCTTCCAACCTTCCTATGGCTCTCCATGCCATAGCTTGGGTAAGTCACGTTGTTGCTGCATTGCGCTACCTGCTCACTACACTATCTCAACCTAACTGCTTGTGTAATAGATTTGATAGTAAACAAAACTAAACACCAACCCCCTCTGCAGCAACTTTCTGTTAGTACCGCTATCTTTGTTGCCGTAATGTTGTTGTCTCTACTCCGTACAACCGACAGAGAGACGTCGAACAATTTTAATTTATTATGTCGACTACAATACTTCAGAACCTGGATATCTCAACTGATCCAAAAAATGTTCAAATGTTTGTAGAGCTTGTGGGACCCAACTACGGGGTCATCAGTCCCTAAACTTACAAACTACTTATGAACTAGCTAACACTAAGGACGGCACAAATATCCCGAGGGGGGGATTCGAACCCCCGACCGTAGTGGCCGTGCTGAACGTGAATGACGCGCCGCAGACTGCTTGGTCCCCGCGGCCGGCTCAAATGATCCCCTAATTGTTTTTACCAGTGTATAAATTATGTTCAAGTCATCACGTATCTTTGTATAGAAAAGGAAGTGAAGAAAATAAATTGTACTTGCACATTATTTACTCAATGCGACACATTGCATTGTACCTTCCGGAGTGCATATGTGATGAAAATGTGGAAATAGTTGTTGACAGTTACTCAAAGTAAGCATTGGGTTCATGAAGATTGAAGCCTCGTAATACACTGAGGAGACAAAAGTATTGAGATACCTCCTTGATATCGTCTCGGATCCTCTTTCGGCCGGCGCAGTGCAGCAAGTCGACGTAGCATGGCCTCAAGATGTGATTGGAAATCCCCTGCATCAATATTGAGCCTTGCTGGCTCTATATCCGTGCATATTTACAAAGCTGTAGTAAGTGCCCAATAAATTCATGCCTGTCGATCTATGTACAAAGTCACCCATTGGAATTGCCCAGAATACTCTTCAAACCAATCGCGAACACTTGTGGCTTGGTCCATAAAAGGCCGACTGTTTCTTTAGTCTTTTATGTCCATGAATGAATGCAAATTGTCTCCAAGCAGCCAAAAATAAACATATCCAGTCAATGATCGGTTCAGTTGGAGCAGAGGTCCCAGTCCTGCCCTGAGCGTTATGGAATCACCACGAGCTTGCACATTGTATTGTTAGCAACTAGGGTCGTGGCTTGGTGGGGTCTGCGCTTTACTCGATCCTTACCATTAGCCTTTATCGACTTAAATCGCATCCAAGCCACGGTTTCGAGTTGTCTGAAGCCCCTTTTACACGATCGACTTCGTGGTGGAAATCGACTACTCGAAGCGCGTGCGTCTTTCGTGCCTGCGTGTAAATCAGCAGCCAACACCATCGCGAGTTCGTCTACGACGTCAGCGATCTATAGATTGTGCCGAGTGCGGAGCTCTAAATTTCCGTGTGTGCTGAAGTAAGCGCATGGGCAGGAGCAGGGAAATGTATTGGTAACATTGTTAGTTTCTCTTTTGACTTTTCGTCCCATAATTGCTTTTTTATAATGTAGGTATTTATTTATATAAACCGTCTATGCAAGTGAATAATAGATGTACAGTATTGCATTGAATGCTTTGAGTTCTCGTTGACCGAAATTATTGTACCAGAGCCAATTATGCATTTTTCTATTAGCGTAAGTAGGCAAAAGCATCTACGTTTCAAAGTGAGATACCTCACATATGAATTAACACAAACGTAAATATATAAAAGTGTTTTGGGAAGGAAGAAAGCTTACAGTTTAACGTTCCGTCAACACCGTGATAATTAGAAACATATAAACGTGGTAGAATGGAAATTATGTTAAAAGTGAAAGTTAAAATTATTGCATGGGTAAATTGCTTTCGACGTTATTTGATCGCCACGAAGAAACTAAAATAAAACGGTCTCTTTTACGGCATTTTCGATTTTGTTTGATGTGTTTGAAATAATAAATTTCCTTCAGGAAATAAATATATAAGTTTTAAAATGTTTGGATGACACTTTTCCTATTTTTTTAGGTTCTCAGAAGTGTACAGAATTTACTACATCACATCAACTACGTACTACCTTTCCGTCATTAATAAGCCCAATTATCATTTTTCTTATCCTACGTAAAAAGTACCCTCATAACAACACTTCAACATTCAGATGCGAAACGACTCAGTAGACACCTCTTACAGTTTTTGTGCTATAACGTCCTTAGGGAAAACGACCACTCGACACAGGCGAGAAGCAATACGTCACCAAGACGCTAAGGGCGCTGTAGTAGACACACTCGTCTGGAGTAGTCAGTTGAGGCAAGGGAGTAGATCGTGAAAAAGGGGCCTTAAAGGTACAACTGGTATGGTCAGGAGCAAAGGAACTGCTACTTGGAGATTGCTGCCATAGACCGTTAACGCCAAATTGCGCACCATTGTTCTAACGGATACATTGGTCATATGTAGCACATTGATTTCTGCGATTATTCACGCAGTGTTGCTTGTCTGTTGGCACAGATAACTGTAGGCAAACGGAGCTACTCCCGGTCATTAGGCTGTAGGTCGCCGCCCGAGCCTGAAATTTGGTATTCTCGGCACACTCTTGACATTGTGGATCTCGCAGTATTTAACTTCCGAAATAAAACGTCCCGTGCGAGTAGGTCCAACTACCATCCAGTTTTCGAAGTGTGTCAGTTCCCATCTCACGGTCGTTATCGAGTCGCAAACCTCTTCACACGAATCACCGCCCTTTTATACCTCGCGTATGCGACTCGGTCAGGTGGCGCTGTGGTAACAAAATGTTCAAATGTTTGTATAGCTTATGGGACTTAACTACGGGGTCATCAGTCCCTAAACTTACAAACTACTTATGAACTAGCTAATACTAAGGATGGCACAAATATCCATGCCCGAGAGGGGATTCAAACCCCCGACCGAAGCGGCCGTGCAGACCGTGACTGGACCACCTTAGTCCCCTCGGCCACCGCGGCCGGCCAGTGGTAACACACTGGAATCGCATTCGGCAGGACGGCTATAAAAATTCACCTCCGGCCATCCTGATTTGGGTTTTCCGTGGTATCCCTAAACCACTCCCGGCAAAACACAGAATGGTTCCTTCCAAAAGGCAAGGCCGATTCCTTCCGTCTCTAATGACGACGATGTTAACTGGACGTTAAACCCTGGTTTTCCTTCATTTTGGATACGCGGCGCAGCCACCATCTGCGTGGGTAGATACCGCAGTCCTCTCAGTGCCAGTTGAGGTGAGAGGCGCGCAGCATTTGGGCGGCGACGTCAGCGCTGGCTGGCGGTGGCACGGTCTGACGCCAGGCTCCAGGCTCCTCCGTGAGTCACGAGGGCCGCGCAGATGCTAAACCCTGCCCCGGCCACCTTCGCCGTGTGAATTGATCGCGATTACTTGTGTATACGGCTGCGGTCCGACAAATGTAGGCTGCTCCCCGCGGGCGCTGAGCCCAACTACTCATCAACACGGCGCTTTTTGTGCTGGTTATTAAGCCCCTTTTACACGTTCGACTTTCTTGTCCCAGTTGACTACTCCAGAGGAGTGGGTCTACCGCAGCGCCTCTGGTGTGTTATTTCGGTAATGCGTCTCGCCTGTTTCGACTGGTGATTTTCATTTAGACGTTAGTAGCAAAACTGTACTGCTGTCTGCTGTCTAGTTTCACAACAGAATGATGAGGTTGTGAGGCCACTTTTTACGTAATGATAACGGAGTCTATTAATGACGAAAGGGTAATACATATTTGATGCTCTCGACGAATGCCAGGTGGTAAATTATGTAAACTACTGAGAACATCATCATCATCATCATTAGAGACTGATTATGCCTTTCAGCGCTCAGTCTGGAGCATAGTACCTCTAATAAAATTCCTCCATGATCCCCTATTCAATGCTAACATTGGTGCCTCGTCTGATGTTATGCCCTTTACTTCAAAATCATTCTGCACCGAATCTAAGTACTTTCTTCTTGGTCTTCCTCGACTCCTCTTACCCTCCGCTGCCCAGCTTATGAGTCTCTTAGGTAACCTTGCTTCTCCCCACCATCTCAGTCCATTCGCTCTAACTGCTTCATCCATGGTGTTCATTCCCAGTTTTTCTTTGATTTCCTCATTATGGACACCCTCCTGCCATTGCTCCCATCTATTAGTACCTGCAATCATTCTTGCTACTTTCTTATCTGTAACCTCTACCTTGTGAATGAGGTAAACTGTATCCACCCAACTTTCACTCGCATACAACAAAGTTGGTCGAAAAATAGAGCGGTGCACTAGTAACTAAGTCTTGGTATTTACTTCCTTCTTGCAGAAGAGAGTAGATCTTAGCTGAGCACTCACTGCATTAGCTTTGCTACACCTCTATTCCAGTTCTTTCACTGTGTTGCCATCCTGTGAGAAAATATATCCCAGGTACTTGAAACTGTCTACCTGTTCTAACTTTGTTCCTCCTATTTGGCACTCAATCTGTTTAAATCTCTTTCCCACTGATATTACTTTCGTTTTGGAAATGCTGATCTTCATATCATAAACCTTGCACCTTTGATCGAGCTCTGAAATATTAGTTTGCAACCTTTCAATCGAATCGGCCGTTACAACTAAGTCATTCGCATATGCGAGACTGCTTATTTTGTTTTGAGCTATTTTAATCCCGCCCTGCCAGTCTACTGTTTTCAACAACTGAGAAAAAAAAAGTAAAATTGTCGTCTTAACATATCAAAACTCATACATTTATTTGGTTAAGAAAATTTATACTTGCAAACATATCAAACAATTTCGAAAATGCGGTACAAAGAACCTTTCTATTTCATTTTCAGTATCTTGTTTTCTTGCTAATGGTCAAATAACGTCGAAAATAATTTTCTCATCTAATAATTCTGACACTTTCACTGTTGAAATAATTTTCATTAAAACACATATAAATATTTACGTCACATTATGCATAGTGTAGGCTTTTTACCTGTACAACGTTAACATCTTTCTGCTTTTAGATATTTCTTTTCTTTTCTAAGAAAAAGGTAGGGGGGAAAATAACAATAGGCTCTGGTGCAACCTTTCCTGTGTGGTAACATAAAGCAAACAAGAGACGACATCGTTTCTATAATATGAGTGAAATAAAAAATAATAGGTTCACTTCATATAATAGCAGACATCACTACAGTTCCTTGTGTCTGTGCATGCACATTCTGCAGTATACTCGGAAATTTAGAGCTCCACTCACTGCACAAGCTATAGATCATTATTTTTGAGAACATTATGCATTAACAGTGATCTTAATTATTAATTCATGTAACAAGGCACTCTAGATCGCAATTTCTTTATTTCCCCGATGACCGATTTCGGTCACGTACATGACCATCTTCATGCCACAACCATAATGTTGGCCACCGGTTCTTTTTAGTTGGAGCTGCCTAAAACGTTTAATGTTGACTGCAGGTTTAATGCTTGAGCAAGCAACATTAAACGTTTTAGGCAGCTCCAGCTTCAACCGGTGGCCAACATTATGGTTGTGGCATGAAGATGGTCATGTAAATGACAGATACCAGTCACCGGGGAAATAAAGAATTTGCTATCTAAAGTCTTTTGTTTCATTAACTATGGATACTTGACGTCATAGACGGACTGGAGATGGCGTTGGCTGCTGAATTACACGCAGGCACGAAAGGTGTACACACTTAGAGTAGTCAATTTTCACCAGAAAGTAGGTCGTGTACCATGTTATAACGTACACAACAAGTGCTTCGTTGAGGGGAAACAATGGGGAGACACTTTCCAGTCAAAGGACTATAATAGAAATTTCTCACTTCTTGGCTCTTCCAGCACGTTGAAACACATTTAACGGGGACTACTGGTAATTTGTGCTGTACCGTGTCTCCGACCCGAATTTCCCGCTCTTGTTGGACCGTCGACTTCAGCGCTTCGGGTACATGGACACGGTTCCCATCCTACCTAAATTCTCAACTTGCGGCATATCGCTATTGTAGTGTCCTCGTCCATTTTTCTCTCCTGCTAGCAGCTATACCTGTATTCCAGCAACGGATCGGACGATTTCTGTGCATCCACACTGATATTATCTACCCGTCGAGGCGTATATTTACAATAAGGCCACAAAAGTCATGACATACATACATACACGCATAAAGCTAGTGGTAGTGCCGCGAACTCAAGATATAAAAGGACAGTGCATTTGTAGAGCTGTTATTTGTACTCCGGCACTTCATGTAGACAGGTTTCCCACGTGATTATGGATGCACGACGGGATTTAAAAGACTTTGGACACAAATGGTAGTGGAAGCTGAAAGCATGATACACACCTCGTCCGAAATATGGAATTGAATTTTCCGAGATCCACATTATAATGAGACCTTAGAGAAAAGAAAATTTCTGGCACTACTTCTCACCGTGGAGATCATAGTGGCCGACGGTGTGTGTAGAGTCCTCAGTGCTAGCAGGCAAGCAGCACTACCTGAAATACGGGCATCAATCAATGAATGTGGGTCGTACAGCGAACGCATCTTTTAAGACAATGGGGTGATAAAGGGCTGTGGCAGCTGATGACTGACTCGACTGTGTTTACTGGCTGCAGCTGATGGGAGGGCGCGAGTGTGGCTACAAACCCCAAGAAACCCTGGACCCAAGTTGTCAACAAGGCACTGTGCAAGCTGTCGGTGGCTCCATACGGTATGGGTTGTTTGTATATGAAATATACTTAGATACTTTGGTACAACTAATCCTTGTGGACCATTTGCAGCCATTGGAGACTGCATGCACGCGAACAACGATGAAATTTTTACGGATGAGGAAGCGCCATGTTACTTGTCCACAATAGCTCGCGAGTCGTTTTAAGAATATTCCAGACAATTCCAACAACCAAGATCGCTCGACATGAATCCCATCTAACCTTCATGGTACATAATCGGGTGGTCAGTTCGTCCTCAAAATCCTGCACCGGCAACACTTTCTCAGCTACGGATGGTTATAGAGGCGGCAAGGCCAAATATTCCTGCAGGGATCTTCCAGTGACTTCTTGTGACCACGTTACGTCTAGCTGCTGCACGTCGCCGGCTAGAAGGCATTCAGTGCCTCTGTGGTGACTGCTCCTTCCAACATGTCCGAAAATCGAAATCCTTCCCCTGACATGTTTATTTTGATAGTACTTAATTACCCTGTCGAAGAATCTTGGCTTTTGCTCCGCGATACTGATGTAATTTCATGATTACATTCGACAACTGGTTTGCCTGGTTGTTTCAGTCACAATTAATTAATCACAGTGACAAAACATGTGATACTAGTATCTGAACCGGATACTCGATGCACTACCATTAATTTTTAAGGGTTAGTTTTGCGTTTGTAGATACCTCCAGGATGATGATAATCGTGTGGCATTTACGGCCGTTAGACCGCAACTGGAGTCACGTTCAGGTAACACCACCTTGTCTCTCGGTGGTGTTGGTTCAGGCTGCCTGGTGCAACTCTTTTTACCTGCCGCCACTTTGACAATTTGCGTATCAGTGAAGGTGAAATGATGATGACGACGACACAACACCCAGTTCCCGAGCGGAGAAAATCTCCAACCCGACCGGGAATCGAACCCGGACCTCCTGCGTGGCAACCCACCACACTGTCCACAAGACTACGGAGGCGTACATATACCTCTGAGCAGATGCTACTGACTCGCTAGTTTGGAGTGGTAACAGCGCAACGCTTAACTGGGACCTCTTTCCAAGGCCGATCGTGTAGTTCTTGTCATTATCGTAGCAGTACAATGGAGCATATGCGGTGATTGGAGGTTACTTGTATGTTACTGGATACCGATCAACCTGTACATACATTTTGCTTCCTTCGTACAAAAAGACCGCAGAAAAAAACCTGCATCAACAATCCGCAATTCAATCTTAAGACTGAAAAAATGTTCAAATGTTTGTTAAGCTTATGGGACTTAACTGCGGGGTCATCAATCCCTAAACTTACAAACTATTTATGAAGTACCTTATATTTCAGACAACATAAACATCCATGCCCGAAGGGGGATTCGAACTTGCGACGGGGTACGGCCTCGTGCATCGCAGCATAGCGCCTCAATGCGCTCGGCCGCTCCGTCGCGGCCCTACTTCTGATTTACCCATGTACTCAATATTATTCACCAGCTTATTGGATCAGCGCGCGCACAAAACTTGTCGACACACTGTTCAACCACACCACGCCTCTTATAACTGGCGCAGTCAGGACCACGTCTCGAATTTCTAGCTACCCATACTTAGCCACATACCACCTCCATCTCTGCGGCGAAAAAACGCACTGGCCCGCTATTACTAAAAGCTAAAAAAAGTCCTCAGCTTCCTGTCGGTGGAGATATTCCAACATCAGTAAAGGAAGGCTTCGCTCCAAGCATCTGCCCTTATAAAAGGGCAAGAAGATTAGTTGGCGACAGCTTTAATACTGATGACAGCTGGAGACAATCGCGGCAGATTAATGTAACATTGCAACGTGCATAACAACTAAGCCATCTGGTTCTGAAGTGCTGCATAAGAAGTAACCTATTTTTAACCGCACGGTAAACAACACTGGAAGGTGTGCCGACCTCCTGTACAAAGAGAAGAAAATAGCTTCTCCAAGCTGTGACCGTGACGCTGAAAGAGCAGACTGGTCATCAGGTGGATGAAGAAAGTCGTCTGAGAGCTTTTAGTGGCGACCAAACAGAGTTCCAGACGTTGACGGAGGCATCAGTAGATTATATTTATGGACTGCATATTACTTTGTAGTTTTAAATACGTTATATGTACTTGTACTTCTGCGATGTAGCCAAACGCTAAATAAATAAATAAATAATTATTTCTAGTTACTAAACTGATAAGACGAAACAATTCAGCAACGTAGTAGCCTATTGCAGTGTTTTTCTACCTTTACGAATATGAGATCCCTCCTAAATAAAAATATTCTGCCAATCCTTCCCCCTCCTCACGAACCGCAAGAAAACAATGTTATCTCAAAGGAATCAAATTTAATTTTCTTTCTTATGCTACAGCTTTCTTTTAAATTGTAGGACAAAGTTCTTTTTTATGTAATTTTAGGAATTGAGCACATTATCCTGTAAGATTTCCCAAAAAAGAAAAAAAATATTGTGCTTAAATAGTGTTTCAGGTAAGACACAGATGTGAATTATGTCCAGTTAGAAAGGTCCCCACGGTATAGACAATTTACAAAGAAGTAGATTGTTTTTTCGAATTTTTCAGTATTACTTATTGTATCATGATATTTTACCTATAGATTGGTTCCTGAAAACAGTTTTCAGGCTTTGCCTTATCTTTATTAACTCACTATATTATAAAACAATGTATGATATATTTAAATCATAATCCCTGTTACACAAGGAACTCTGTAATTTTAACATTAAATAAATTTTACTTAGGCATATGTTTTTGTATTACTGAAACACTAGTTATTTTATGGTACAAGTACTTCGACTATGGCGACCCATAGGTTGAAATACACTGGACTAGTGGAAACGGAAGTAAGTGTGGCTTTATTTTTCTGGAGGCCCCTACTGGGGCAAGTTTGGACTCCAAGTGCAAGTCTTCGTACGTGACGCCACTTCGCTGACTTGCGTATCGATGTTAATGAAATAACGATGGTCCCATGCCAGGACGCAAACCCAAAAAATGTTCAAATGTTTGTATAGCTTATGGGACTTAACTACGTGGTCATCAGTCCCTAAACTTACAAATTAATTATGAACTACTTAACACTAAGGACGCCACAAATATCCACGCCCGAGGGGGGATTCAAACCTCCGACCGTTGTGGCCGTGCAGACCGTGACTGGAGCGCCTCAGTCCCCTCGGCCACCACGGCCGGCACGCAAACCCAGGCCCTTGTATGGCACCGTGGCGGACCGTAGCCAAGTAATCCGTTTACGTAGTCACTAAGATCAGGAGCACTCAGTTCTGATTTACAGGTTCCCCTCATTACCCGAGTAGGCCTGCGACGTTGTACACATAGGCTGGTGTGGACAATTGATCAGGGGCGTGGCTGCGTAATTCCACTAAGTGGCACGCTATCCACTGGTGAGGTGTCAACGCGGAACGAAGCCATTTATGTTCTTAGCAGGCTCCAATGCAGCTGTTACAAAGTCACTACTTGGCGATGTCGCTGCAGTAAGTGTTCTGTAGATCGTAGTATAGAACATAACAATGTGATAGATCTCATATATTCACAAATGGAGTCAGGTAATTTGTCTATCTATTCGTATGTACACAATCTTAGCTCTTCTGGTAGTTTACGACATTTGGTCTATACTCAGGCTGTTATTGCTATTCAAATATATGGCCACTTCTATGCACATTACGACTCTACCAGTACACCTATAAAGCTCAGTTAAGTATGACGACTCTTTATGACACGTGATGATGGTCGATAGCATACTGAAACTGGTTGTGCAATAAAGATTATTTCTTTAGAAAGGATGTAAATCATGACATTTCAAGAATACTTAAGAACTGTTATTTCTCACCTACTAACATTATAAAAACCCCTTGCCTTTTTGCTATCGAACTGCCAAGTGTATCAGCAAGGCAGTTACACGATTTTACACCTTTAATTGGCAGTAATTTTGACGAAATGAACGTCGTCTTTATTACAAGGTTGCGCACGTGTACTCGCTAAATCCCGTCTCGTGCTGACATGCCTCTGAGCTACAATAAATTTCCTCTCTCACTACAACATGGTGAGCGTCCAAAACAGTGAGCCTCGAACGCTACCGATAAGACATCTATCATGTCACTGTAACCCTCACCCATTTCTAACCAATCGTGAGCCGGTATACGCACGATTTATGCCACCAAGAAGGATGGCTGATCAGAACACTGCAGCGCTTTTTCAAACAATGGGCGGTAGAAGGTATTGCGCACTTTCCTCCTCCGACTGCTAAACCGGTTGCCTGTAATAATTTATTGTACAATCTCGGCGTAAATTCACTTTTTCGAAAACCAGCAAAAAAAAAAAAAAAAAAAAAAAAAAAAAAAGTAGTTTAAATGTTTGTTAAGCTTATGGGACTACGGGGTCATCTGTCCCTAAACTTACAACCTACTTATGAACTACTTACGAACTAGGACGGCACAAATATCCATGCCCGAGGGGGGATTCGAACCCCCGGCCGTAGTGACCGTGCAGACCGTGACTGGAGCGCCTCAGTCCCCGCGGCTACCGCGGCCGGCTGTCCTTTATCCGAGCACTAAACAAGTATTGTACTTTATGTTCGATAAAGAAAGGTTATTAATTATTGTGATCTGTTCAGTATTCCTGTTGGTAAGAAACGACAAAATTTTTGTATACGTCATAGCTGGTGATACCCAGTTGCACAAGTTTAAGACATTCCGCTTATTCAGTACCAAGATCAAGGTCGCAGTTGCATTCTGACACATGCGAGTCAGAGATCCAGATTTAGTCTGCTGCGGGCACATTCATCGTAATTTACCCATACAGCAACATCGCGAGAATAATTTAGGGATAGAAAGAAAGGAAGATTAGTGTTTAATATCCCGTCGGCAACGTGGTCATTAGAGACGGAGCTCAAGTTCGGATTGTTTTGATATGAATAGGGAAAGAAATCGACAGTGCCCTTTGAAAGGAAACGTCCCAGTATTTGTCTGCATCGCTTTAGGAAATTGACAGAAAACTCAAATCAGGATGCTACCAACTACGCCATCTCGCTCGTCAGAAATAAACGCTCCTTGTTAATATATGTTTCGATGCGTAATAAACCACGTCGAGAAACAAAGACATTGTTTAATATTTCTATACAGAGACAACATGTAGCCTTTTAGTTGTAGCGTGTTCAAATCAGTTCTTGCGTAGAGAAAAAGTCTAGCTTCTTACTTAACTGATGTTAGGTTTCAGAAAGCTGCACTGTCGATCAAGCCTTTTTCTGTCTGCTGCAGTGACTACTTCCGCACTCAGCTATACAATCGTCGCAACCAGTTAGCTACTTATTGACTATATGAAATTATCTCCCTAGCTATAATTTTCTTTCTTGCTCCTCTTCCCCCCCCCCCCCCCTCCTCACTCTCTCTGTACCAAGATACACAAAAACTGTCAGCGTCTGCCCATGCAAAGTTCTTTTAACTGTAACTTTCTCTCTGTTTCGAAGAATAGTTAGTATTGCTGCAATATATAGGCCCTACCCCAGCAGAGTGTTTAAAAACACTAATTGATCTAAAGACTGTCACTACTGACATCGCTGCCAATTTCTTATTTCAATATTTCTGCAGTAGGATTTAAAAGAATTTTGTGCACTCACATCGACAATTAACTGAGCTCCTTCCAAGTGAGTGACATTTCTTGATTCTGATGCTAAAAAAAGATCATTGTTGACCAGGTGCGTAGAAATAAAAATAGTTAACGGCTGAGATATTTTATCTCGTTTGCTTACCACTGGAAGTTGTGGGAACTCTGCTGTTTGGCACGAAATGCTCACCTGTAAAACACGAAGAAAAGCTGTTGGGAAAAAGAAAATTAAACATTAAATAACAATATTAAAAATCGCATCGTCCTTTTGTTGTCGTGGTCTTCAGTCCGAAGACTAGTTTGATGCAGCCCTCCATATTACTCTATCCCGGGCAAGCCTCTTCATCTTCGAATAACTACTGCAGTCCATTTCTTCAAAAATAAACTGGCGATTCCTTGACGACTCAGAATGTGTCTTGTCAACTTATGCCACAGATTTTTTTCTCTCCAATTCTGTACGTTACCTTATCATTAACTGCACGATTTTCTCATGTGATCTTCATCACTTTTCTGTAGCAACAAATTTCAAAAGTTTCTATGTTTCACTCATGTACAAGGCAATGCTCCACACAAAGGACTTCAGGATGGATTTTCTTACAGTTTACATTCTATGTTAACAAATTTCTCTTTTTCAGAAAAGCTTCTCTTGTCGTTGTCATTATAATTTTATATGCTCTCTTCTCGACTATACTATCGTAAGCTATTTTACTAAACAGTAAATCCTGTCTATACTGTGAGTGTGTCGTTTCCTATTCTAATTGCCCCACCATCATCTGATTTAATTCGACTACATTCCATTTTTCCCTTGTCAATGTTCATCTTAAATCATTGTTTCAAGATAAGTTCTGTACTGTTCAACTTCACTTCCAAGTCTTGTGCTGACAGAATTACAATGTCAACAAGCCACAAAGTTTTTTATTTCTTCTCCCTGAAATTAAAGAGTCCCTTCCAAAATTTCTCACAGCTTGCTCAGTGTAAATACTAAATACATTGGGTATGGGTACCAATCCCGTCTTAACTTCCTTTCCAACCACTAATTCTCTTTCAACCACATCGACTGTCATAACTACCGTTTGCTAAACGGATACTTCTGTAATATTCAAGGCTGTCAGCACCTGATTTCTTTGGAACTGGAATTATTACATTACTCTTGAAGTGTGAGGGTATTTTCCCAGTCTCAGACATCTTGGACAACAAGTGGTACACCTCAGCAACCAACGCCTCGCCTAAGGATATTTTGGGAAACATCGCCTTCTCCAGAGGCTTTGTTTCGACTTAGGTCTTTCAATGGTCACTCAAATTCACCTTCATATCATCTGCATCTATTTTCTCTTGCCTTTTTACAGTACTGCCTTCAAGTTCTCCTTTGTATAGTTCCTCTACATATTCCTTTCACCTTTCGGCTTTCGCTTCTTTGGTTAGTAGTGGTTTTCCATCTGAGCTTCTAATATTCGGATTGGAATTGAGAAGAAAAAAGAAGGGATCGATTGGTGGGACACATTTTGAGACATCAAGGAAGCATTAATTTAGTATTGGAGGGAAGTGTGGGGGCTAAAAATAACAGAAGGAACCAAGAGAAGAATACAGTAAGCAGGTTCAAATTGATGTGGATGACGTTCTTAATCAGAGATGATGAGGCATTCACTGGACAGTCACGTGGAAAACTGCATCAAACTACTCTTCGCACTGAAGCCCACAACGACAACAACAAAAATCATCCTGTCTTCGTCTGATGGACCATTATCAGGTAAGGAGATTCATGTATGTGGCTGTGAATTATGTGAGACCAAATATTTTAAAATGGGTTCATTAAAAGAGTCCCTCAGCTGCCTGTCATAAACCACAATTATTTAAGTTAAAGTGAGAATTATTTCTATGAAAATGTAAAGCAAAAACTATGTTTCTTAGAGAGCAATGCTATGTTATAAATTAGAATTATTAAGAGAAAAAGTAAGACAAAATACAGTAAATTTCTATTGTACGTTTCAAGATCACTGCAAATTGAAAACAAGCAATCGTTTAATAAACATGTTTGAAAATGCCGAGTGCAGGATCACGAATTTGGAGGGTCTCGGTGTTCGGTTCCTATTACAGCTGGATGATGGGTTAAAACGTTTGGATTTATTTCGGACCGGGCCATTTTTAAAGTCATTAGCACATATCCTACCATAGGTAGGTTACATGCACACAAATCAAAGAAAGCGTTGCAACACCTTGGTTCCAGGTTCCCCTGAATATTGACGTTGAATGTGTATATTGCATCAAGTACACAGTTCCTTAGATTGTCCATAGATGTAAAATAACCCGCGCAAGGAAGTAAACAACCACATATGAGGAGTCCCAAGGCGATGGAGTGGGTAAGACGGCTGATCAGTTCTAGTCATAACTCCGGGAAGGAAGTACACTGCTTGGTATGACTGTAGTTCAGCCGTGCCTAGAAGGTCAATTACGTAGCTTCACCATATCAGTATTTTTACTTTGTATCAAGAGGGACGCTCATCAAGGGAAGTTTGCAGACGTCTCGGAGAGAATCAAAGCGATGTCGTTTGGACGTGCAAGGGGTACAGAGATACAAGGATATAGGAATTGTCGATGACTTGCCTCTCTCGGTCCGCCAAAAGGCAACCACAGTAGATGATGATCATCACTCAGCTCGGAGGAACTATGAGTGGAACGCCACCATACTGAATAATGATTTTCCTGCAGTCACGTAACGAAGTGTTTTGACTTAATCTGTACATGACATGCAACGTCCCTCCAGTCATTCATGGCGAGGTCCAACTATGACTCCTAAACACCATGCAGTGCGATACAGGTGTACCCAGCAGCGTGCAGAATGGACTACTCAGTATTGGCATCAAGTTCTATTCAAAGACGGAAAAATGTATGTCTGTATGTTTGTTAGTATTTTATGCGCTGCTGTACCGTTCATTCCATTGTCAACATATTACTTGCACTTTCGCGAAGAATGTAGGCAAGTATATTACTGTAAGTAAATAGCGTGGGAGATATGATGTCATGAACACTGAGATGCGTGAAAACCTACCGCATTATGAATGACGTTTACATTTATTACTTTTTGAAACTAAATGTAATCGCAACATGTTTTGAAAACAGTATCGACTTATGCCAATGAATGTACCTACAAAATTATTTCGTTGTACGACTTACAGTTTAAAAGATATGACGTCATAAATATTGAGACGCCGACTCATGTTTGTTCGTACTTTAAGCACTGCCGAACCGTTGATCGGACTGCGATGAAATTTTGCACCCATAATCTTCAAAACTAGGAGAACATCGCCGTCTGCCTAAGATTTCATACGGAGGTTGGAGAAGTGTACCTTGCAATAAACTTAGACACACTTCACTCATCAACAACTTTGACTGGAGAGAACACATAGAAAATATTGTGGGGAAGGCGAACCAAAGGTTACGTTTCATCGGCAGAACGCTTCGAAGATGCACCAGCTCCACCAAAGAGACTGGCTACATCACACTTGTGCATCCTCTCCTGGAGTAGACCTACTGTTGCCCCTTGTGGGACCCTCACCAGGTGGGGTTGACGGAAGACATTGAGAAGGTTTAGAGAAGGCAGCTCGTTTTGTTCTATCACGTTACGGGGGGGGGGGGGGGAAGCGTCACGGAAATGTTGCACGAATTGGGGTGGAAATCATTGAAAGAAAGACGTTATTCATTGCGGCGTGATCTGTTTGCTAAGTTTCAATCACCGACTTTTAGTTCTGAATGTGAAAATATTTTGCTAGCACCCACCTATTTAGGGAGACATGACCATCCCAACAAAATAAGAGAAATCAGATAGAAAACGGAACGATTTAGGTGTTCTTTCTTCCCGCGCGCTATTAGAGAATGGAACGGTAGAGAAAAGTTATGAAAGTGGTTAATAAAACCTCTGCCAGGCACGAATGTGATTTGCGGAGTATCTATGTAGATGTAGATGTAGATCACCATGAAAGTTAAGAGCGGTGTAATTTCTCACAGGTGGAGGAGGCAATGGACCGAGGAGGAGGAACAGAAGTTCAACAGAGATACTAGGTTTGTTTGGCAACGAAAAAGAGAGATGCGAAGAGAGAAAGGTAGGAGGATATGAATAGATAGAGGGGAGACAATAACATTGCAATCAGTATCTCAATAGAATACGCCACCGTATGTTTGTTGTGTACATCATCTCACTTGATCCTCTAATTGTTTTGAGCAGTGTGGTTTTGTCGTGCCTGGCTCTGACAGAGACAGCAGCTTTGGGAATGGGAGGGTGAATACGCCTGGGACTTCAGCGCAAGTGGCGGGATGCGTCGGCGGCGGCGGCGGAGGCGGCGCGCTACCGGAGCGCAGTGGTGAGAACGGCGGGCAGCGGCAGCCGGTCTGTCGGGGCTTTTTGCGCCGGGCCGCCTTTGTCTGGCTGTTATTACCCGCCCCTAGTCTAACGAGACCAGACCGGCCTGCCGCCTGCCGCCTGCCGCCGCTGTCACCGCCAAGCCGCGCCGCCTTTTTCCGCCGCGATACGCCTAGTCGACAAAACGACGCCGAGTTAAGTCGCGCCGACCATTAAGGCCGCTTTGCGAAATTAATGGCCGCCTTCCCGGGGACTCTTCCCAGGCGCGCGTGCGTTACGTGACGGCTGCCGCGGAAATAAAAACGCGCGCGCTGCCTATCTACATCTCCATCTGAGCGCACCGCTCTAAATTACACTGTGCGTCGGGAAGTTCTTCATCCACGACCACTACTGTTTTTACTCTTCCCTTCTACGTTTCTCTAGACAAACTCGTGGTAAGATTGTTGGGAAGCTTCTGTCCGATTACCATGGCAGTATTTTGCGAGTCGTATGTGAAAGAAAGAAAAGCACTGCTCAAACCAATTAGGGGATTAGCCGAGATACCAACACAATATATACACGGTGTTACAAAAAGGCACGGCCAAACTTTCAGAAAACATTCCTCACACACAAAGAAAGAAAATATGTTATATGTACATGTGTCGCCGGCCGCGGTGGCCGAGGGGACTGAGGCGCTTCAGTCACGGTCTGCACGGCCACTACGGTCGGGGGTTCGAATCCCCCCTCGGACATGGATATTTGTGCCATCTTTAGTCTTAGCTAGTTCATAAGCAGTTTGTAAGCTTAGGGACTGATGATCCCGTAGTTAAATGTTAAACATTTGAACATTTTGTACATGTGTCCGGAAATGCTTACTTTCCATGTTAGAGCACATTTTATTACTTCTCTTCAAATCACATTAATCATGGAATAGAAAAACACACCAACAGAACGTACCAGCGTGACTTCAAACACTTTGATACAGGAAATGTTCAAAATGTACTCCGTTAGCGAGGATACATGCATCCACCCTCCGTCGCATGGAATCCCTGATGCGCTGATGCAGCCCTGGAGAATGGCGTATTGTATCACAGCCGTCCACAATACGAGCAAGAAGAGTCTCTACATTTGGTACCGGGATTGCGGAGACAAGAGCTTTCAATTGCCCCCATAAATGAAAGTCAAGAGGGTTGAGGCCATGGAACTGGTCCGCCTCTACCAATCCATCGGTCACCGAATCCGTTGTTGAGAAGCGTACGAACAAGTCGACTGAAATGTACAGGAGCTCCGTCGTGCATGAACCATATGTTGTGTCGCACTTGTAAAGGCACATGTTCTAGCAGCACAGGTAGAGTATCCCGTATGAAATCATGATAATGTGCTCCAGTGAGCGTAGGTTGAAGAACATGAGGCCCAATCAAGACATCACCAACAATTCCTGCCCAAACGTTCACAGAAAATCTGTGTTGATGACGTGATTGCACAATTGCGTGCGGATTCTCGACAGCCCACACATGTTGATTGTGAAAATTTACAATTTCAATTTACATTTAAAGAGAAATACTGAAACGAGCTCTAACATGATAAATAAGCGTTTCCGGACACATGTCCACATAACATATTTTCTTTCTTTTCGTGTGAGGAATGTTTCCTGAAAGTTTGGCCGTACCTTTTGGTAACACCCTGTATATGGTGAGGGATTTTATTCAGATATTCGTTACAATTGTAATTTTCGTGTGATACAGTACGCCATTTTACTGTCTTCTACACTTTACTTTCTCCTCTAATATAGTGTGTGATCACCTAAGACGGGCAGTACAGTCGCACACCCCTGTGGCATGGGCCATATGACGTTAACAATAAGCTCTTGAGGGATATTTGGCCATTATTCAAAGAGTGTTCAAAAAGTTTGTTAAGCTTGTGGGACTTAACTGCGGGGTCATCAGTCCCTGAACTCACAAACTACTTATGAACTACCTTATGTTAAAGACAGCACAAACATCCATGCCCGACGAGGGATTCGAGCCCCCGACGGGGTCCATGAGTGTAATATCCAACTCTGCACCTGTTGTAGAAGGTGCAACTCTGGCTGTAATTCGTCTGTCAAGCGCATCCCAGACATAATGGGATTTAAGTCCGGTGAATATGCTGGTCAGTCCATTCGTTCAATTACTTCAGCTGCAAGCATGTTGTCCACCAGTGCAGCTCTCTGGAGACTAGCGTTATCGTCCACCAGAAGTGAACCCTTGTCCAATGGTACCGGCGTCGTGTACAACAAAAAGGTGCAGTAAAGGAGCCATCCAGGACGACATAGAGGTCCATACACCCGCCAATACTGACTCCTGCCCACACCATTCGTCTACCACCACGCTATGGTCACGTTTCCGGCACATAAGCACGATTGTTCCGAGTTCGACGTTCTCTCCAGATGTTGCATCGTCGATTGTCCGTTTCAACAAAAAGTCTTGCCTCCTCCGTAAATAGAACCCAGCGTCATTCCATACGACTCCAATCCTGATGTTCCTCCGCCCAGTTTCCGTGGGCTAAACAATGTCGTGCTTTTAGTAAGACACACACCATAGGCCTCCGTGTGTAGAGACCACATTTCCGAAGGCGACTTTGAACTATTTGCGTTGTTGTTGCTCGTCCTATTGCGATAAACGACACGCTCTCCTTATATGTGACCAAGGAAACATTGCAGACACAACGTTCCTGGGAAACGACACATATAATTCGTGTTTTGATTGATGATGTTCCGTGAATTACCACGAACTGTGTCCTTTCTGGCAGGAAATAACGAATACAATCACACAACTGAGACAATATTATATAAACAAGCGATTTGATTAGAAGCAGCTTTTGAGGTAGTCTGCCCAATTCCTACAGGTAATCTAGAAATGTGCAATCGATTCCAGATCCCCTCTCATCACTTCGTGACAGTAAAGAACTAGCTGTGTTACAGAAGAAGGATACTTCCTAAATCCGTATTGACTGTGGGTCAATAGGTCGTTCTCTTAGACGCAATTCACGATGTTCTAAAATCCCACTGTAAGGTAGCCCATGTGTTAATTCGAGGTTAAGCTATCTTCATTCCACATTTCATTCAATTCCGACCAGTCGTTTCAGCGTGAAGAGTAACAAACGCGTTAACCCATTGTGAGGTACCCTCCGCCATGCACCGTATGGTGGATTCCTAAACGTACCTCATCCGTTAATTCAGGGTATAAGCTATCTGCATTCCAAATTTCATTCAAATCCGTCCAGCTGCAGAAACAAACGTATTAAACCTTTGTAAGGTACTCACCGCCACGCACCATACGGGGCTTAACAATAGGTAGCCCACGTATTAATCAGGGTATAAGCTACCTCTGTTCCAAATTTCATTCATATCTGTCCAGCCATTTCAGCCTGAAGGCGTAAGAAACGAATTAACTAAATTGTAAAGCACCCTCCGCCATGCACCGTACGAAGTTGATTTTAGTATGCCTATAACCTTCACGCGAATGCAAGCAATGAGTTTACAAAGTTTTATGGCAATCAGATGTGCGGCATGGCCGTGCGTAAAATACGAACAAAAAGACAAACAAACGATATTTATTCCAAACTCAATGATATAGGTCTGTAATTTAGAGAATCACTCTTATTGCCTTCTTTGAATATTGGAGTGACCTGTGCAGTTCATCGACTGCGAAATTCATCCATAGTTGGAGATAATTCGTAAAGAGTTGCACCTTAAGTTCCCACAGATACGGAGTGAGCGACTGTATTCACATGCGGTCGCACTTGAAATTGGCCCAGTTGTTGGGCGTCTTGAAACTTCACGAAGTAGCTGACAGTGACCACTTGGTAAAAAGCAGAGTCCCGCTATTACGAGCGCAAATGCGGCGGAAATTGTGCTGGTCGAACCTTCTCTCTCTCTTTCTCTCTCTGTGTGTCTGCGCCAGTGCTGAGGAGGAGGGGGGGAGTGGCTCGCTATGTTACAGGACGTCTCTCCGCAAATCTCTGCTGTCCGCACCAGCTAAGTGTTGACTGTAATAAGCTCGTTGCCTATCGAGGCTCTAGCGAGTGGAAGGAGCGGCAGTTAAAAGATAGCACCACGTACCGATGTGCCAGCTAAGTAAATCCTCCACCACATTCATTAAGCTAAGTGTTGCCAATCTACAATGAAAATTATCAGTGAGTGCGAATGGTGGGAACCAACAGTCGGGCATTCGTAATGGTATTCCTAATTGCCTGCGGCTGCATTAATCTCTGCTGCGTCACTACTAAACATCTTTTATGCCATCGGGTTAACGAACGTGACATCATTTAACGCGACTCTGTGAATCAGGCCGGGAGTTATATTATTTGACGTCATACTGAAGATGAGTCTATTTCTTCATTTTTCACGTTTGTAAGGTGTTACGGAAAAAATCTTGCGACTTGGAATTTTCCACTAGCGACCTTGACGAAAGTTGTAGATTTTGAGATCAACGAAATTATGGTGATTTACGCATACTAAACACCGGCATACACGTACAATCACCTGAGAAATCAAGTATTTCCAGCGTATTGATTTATTCGAATCATTAGTCAATCTCCTTGCTCTCCTCTGTCTGACCATCCACCATATCATCTCATATCCAAAGGGGAGGTTGGCGATATTTAACGCAATAATATTTTTTCCAAGTATTAAATAATATGTATGCCAGCAACATTTCCTATTCAGTTGAAAGGGTCTGGCTTCAGCAAAATACTTCGTTTTATTTTTTTAATAATTTTATTTGGATTTTTAATTTTTTGCAGCATCGTCATTGGGCCTTCTTTACTGACTTCTGTAAAACAACAGAAAAGTATTTTATTAGACTTTACTCGCGCAAGTTATTTTTAAGGTCGTATTTATAAATTAGAAAAATAGAAGATTTATGTGCTTATGTACCTTGTTATTCTGTTTTTCTACTTTTTTTAGTGAGTCCTCCTCCTGCAACCATATGGCACTTATGTATGAAACTGCTTTGAAATTTATGAACTAAGAATGAGTTCGTTAGGCCTAATATTGATATTTTTTTTGTGAAGAACTTGTGAGTACGTATGTGTCTGTGTTTGAGTTCACTTATGAAATACGTTTGATGGTGTCTTCATTATTTTACGGTGTTGAAAACAGCACTATTTCAATTTTCAATGTCACTGTTCACGAACTGCGCTCTGGGTGGCAGGTTTGATACTTCACACTGTATGTGTGTATGAGAAAGAGAGAGAGAGAGAGAGAGAGAGAGAGTAAGTAGGGAAACTTAAAGGATTGAAAGTACACGATAATAGAAGCAAAAATGTCCCAGTAAACATGGGTTCGAAAACGAGCCGTTTGCGAGATAATTACGAATGTATGGTTACAAGCCGACACTGATGTCGATGTACAATTCGCCTTAGTTATTCTACATCTACATCTACATCTACATAGATACTCTGCAAATAACATTTAAGTGCCTGGCAGAGGGTTCATTAACCACTTTCATAACTTTTCTCTACCGTTGCATTCTCTAACAGCGCGCAGGAAGAAAGAACAACTAAATCGTTCCGTTTTCTATCTGATTTCTCTTATTTTGTTGGGATGGTCATGTCTCCCTAAGTAGGTGGGTGCTAGCAAAATATTTTCACATTCAGAACTAAAAGTCGGTGATTGAAACTTCGCAAACAGATCACGCCGCAATGAATAACGTCTTTCTTTTAATGATTTCCACCCCAATTCGTGTAACATTTCCGTGACGCTTTCCCCCCGTAACGTGATAAAACAAAACGAGATGCCCTTCTCTGAACCTTCTCAATGTCTTCCGTCAGTCCCACCTGGTGAGGGTCCCACAAGTGTGTTGTAGGCAGTCTTTTTGGTGGAGTTGGTGCATCTTCGAAGCGTTCTGCCAATGAAACGTAACCTTTGGTTCGCCTTCCCCACATCCGTGTTGACTATTGGTTAATAGGTCGTTCTCTTCGAGGTAGTTCATAATATTCGAACAAAGTATATGTTCCAAAATCGTACTGCAAATCGACGTCAATGAGATTGGCCTGTAATTTTGGGGATCACTCCAATTGCCTTTTATGAATATTGGAGTAACTCGGGCAATTTTTCAGTCTTTGGGTACGGATCTTTCGCTGAGTGATCGGTTGCAGAAGTACGGAGCTATTGCATCAGCATACTCTGAGAGGAATCTAGTTGGTATACAATCTGGCCCGGAAGATTTGTTTTTGTTTAGTGACTTAAGTTGTTTTACTACTCCAGGAACATCTACTTCTAAATTTCGCATGCTGGCAGCTGTTCTTGGATTGAATACTGGAGTGTTCACTTCGTCTTCTTTGGTGAACGAATTTCGGAAAGCTGAGTTTAGTAATTCTGCCTTAGCAGTACTGTTATCGGTCCTATTACCATTGCTATCGCGTAGTGAAGGCATTGCTTGTGTTTTGCCGCTAGTGTACTTCACATATGATCAGAATTTCTTTGGATTTTCTGCAAGATTACGAGACAGGATTTAGTTGTGGTAACTAATATAAGATTCTCGCATTGAAGTCCGCGCTATGTTGCGAGTTTCAGTAAAAGAGTGCCAGTCTTGCGGATTCTGTGTCTTTTTAAATTTTGCATGCGTTTTTCTTTGTTTCTGCAACAGTGATCTGACCTGTTTTGTGTATCACGGGGGGTCAGCCCCCTCTTTTATTAATTTATTTGGTATAAACCCCTCGATTGCTACGGATATTATGTCTTTGAAAGTAAGCCACAACTGATCTACACTCGCATTTTTAGTTTTGAAAGACTGGAGACTATCACCCAGGAAATGAATCTGAAATTTAGACTTTACTATTAAGATGTACATAGCATTTAGTTCTCATTTCTCTGACTTTATTATAAACATCGTCCTAGTTAGATAGGTGGAGCTTCGGCACATTCTTCTGGTGCTGTGGGACGGCATCTAACGCGCAGATACGGCCAAAGATGGTCAGGTCGAAGCGGACCTGTACCTTGACCACCAAGATCGCCTGATCTAAATCCTTTGGATTTTTTTTCTGTGGGATCACCTCAAAAGCGAAGTGTACAGAACACCCGTTAACACGGTTGAAGACCTGGAGCGTAGAGATGTACATGCTTTTCAAGAATTCGGAAATGACCAAGGGGTTATCGAAAAAATTCTAAAGTCATAACAGAGACGAGCACAGTATTGCATCCAGATGCAACGACGGCACTTGGAGCACAGCTAACCCATACATGAAATGTGACTAAATGTGTTGTAAAACCTAATAGTAAAGTCCAAATTTCAAATTAGTGTGTACCAACTAGGACCATGTTTACAATGATGTCAGTGGCGGCTTGTAACCATACATTCGTACTTATCTCGCAAACGGCTCCTTTGCGGATCCACGTTTACTGCGACATTTTTTCTTCTATTAACTTGTACTTTAGACCTTGTAAGTTTGTGCACTCCTTTTTTATACAACCTGTATTTTTTGTGTACGTTTAAAATACTCAGACGACAAGTATTTCAACGTCCAGATGATTATGTGTAACAAGTTTGGTTGAACTCGACCAGAGGACTTAGGAGAAAGTGTTGACATATATTTCATATATATAAGTATGAATTTATGCTATTTCACACTATATGACTCCAAGGAGGTAGTTAAATATGTCTTTAGTTTTCAGCCGTGTTTCTTGATTAATAATTGATAACACGACTTGGGTGACACATTATGCAGCGCAAATAAGAGACAAACTGCACTTCATACTTTTCAAGTATTCCAAATAAAATTTCAGCGCCAGTTTTCAACGTTTTCATGAACCCTTTACGCCTAGAAGGAGAACTATCAAATCGTATACCGAAGTTGGTTGAAATTCCTTCACGAGCTCCTGAGTTACGCTTTCATGTCACCGTTTTTACAGTTTCATATTTATAGCATGGTAGCGAAACATTAAAAGTGGTACATGAGTTTTGTTACTTGGGCAGTAAAATAACACACGATGGTCACAGTACAGAGGATATAAAATGTTCAATGGCAATGGGAAGAAAAGCGTTTTTAGAAAGGTAAATATGTTAACATCGAATATCAATTTAAGCGCAAGGAAGACCTTTCTGAAGGCATTTGTGTGGAGTGTTGCCTTGTAGAGGAGTGAAACATGGACGATAAATAGTGTGGACAGGAAGAGGATAGAGCCTATGAAATTTGGTGTTACAGAAGAATGCTGAAGACTAGGTGGGTGGATCGCGTAACTAATGAGGAGGTACTGAACAGAATTAGGGAGAAAAGGAATTTCTGGCATTCCTTGAATAAAATAAGGGATCGATTGGTAGGTGACATTCTTAGACATCAAGGAATCGTGAATTTAGCAATGGAGGGAAGTATGTGGGGTAAAAATCGCAGAGGAAGACCAAGAGATGAATACAGAAAACAGATTCAAATGGATGTAGAGTGCCGTTCTTATGGGGAGATGAAGAGGCTTGCTCAGGTTAGAGGAGGGTAGACTGCTGCATCAGCCGGCCGCGGTGGCCGAGGTGACTGAGGCGCTCCAGTCACGGTCAGCACGGCCACTACGGTCGGGGGTTCGAATCCCCCCTCGGGCATGGATATTTGTGCCGTCTTAGTTCGTAATTAGTTCATAAGTAGTTTGTAAGTTTAGGGACTGATGACCCCGTAGTTAAGTCCCATAAGCTTAACAAACATTTGAACATTTTTGAATAGCTGCATCAAACCAGTCTCCGGACTGAAGACCACCACCACAACAACAACAGCATGTAAGTAGTTCTTCACTCGATAGCACTTCTTTAATAAGTAACCACTAAGCACCCGAATGTTTAAAGAATCGCAGTTTCTATGAACTCGCACTATCACACACTGGGAGAGTATACTCTGAGCATTTGCGCGATACGTGTTGCCCTTGTTTTTCGGGCTCACCTTCCACCTCTTTGAGAAGTAGATGGTTCATAACCTCATAGTGGTAGACAGCAATTGACGGCAACTTGACATGTTGAGGATGTATAGGGGACTTAAATTTTCATACGTGATGGCAAAATCCCTAAATGGCAGAAGGAACACTTCGAACACTCAGCACAGATACTTCCTCCAGAGTCTAAATAGAGGGCACACAGGCTTGCTTCTTAATAGTCGATGACTGCGAGCAGTGATTCACTGACGTGAGTATTCACGTGTTATGGACTGGTGCGACTGAATGCGGTCGCATGAGGAGTGTTGCATTATCCCTCTTCAGGGTGACTCGACAGTTTAAACTATAAAGACGCCGAGGTTGTTAGCACAGAGAGTTTCTTTATAACGGGGAATCAGAGGCGGCCGCGGTCATAGAAGGCGCTCGTGCTGTTTCCGCAGCAATTAGCCCAGGTCATTAGACGGAACGGCTGTCGTCACGCGTGTCTGCGCATGCGCGCCACGATAAGGCCTGGCCGCGTTCGTTATCCTGCCAGCGCTGCTCGCCACGGGAACACCTTCATATAGTACACGCCGGCAAAACAAAAGTCGCCACCAAAAAGTGTGCAAAGACACTGGCGCACGTTACAGTCTCCTTAATTAACACCGCGCGATATATACAGGGTGTTTCAGGAGGAATCTATACATCTTATAAAATAGTCTGTATGTGGGTATGTATGTTCCACGTCTCCTCCTAACCTACTCTACCGATTACAGCCAGACTTGGTACACATGATCCTTACTATCAGGCAACAATCGCTGTCGGGGTAAGAACCACCTACGACACATAAGTACGGAGATATGACGACATAAACAATGACAGTCGTGAAAAACGGCCTCATCGTGCGATAATATTCTATATCTGCTGCTAAACTAAGGGACCGATTTCAACCAAATTTGGTACAAATATTCTTTAAGGTCAGGTATCATTTGATGACACGTAGCTAATACGATATCACATCATAAACAATGAAAACTGCCCCATCTTGCGGCGCGTGATAGCGTAATTTTATTCGTCAACTACTTCGCAATGAGAACACTTTGATACTTGCAATAAACTTTGAACATTATTTCAAGTCTTTACAAAACTTTTTGTCGCTGAAAACCCCAACAAAATGATGAAAGAAAAAAAGTGTATCGCTTACTACTTTTCCGGCGTTCATGATGGGCATCTACAGCATTTGGCACGACGTTACAACTTATTACTTCTACACTGTAAATCGTATTCGCGAGACATTTCACAAACAGTACACATACATACATCTGAATGTTCCTTCGATATTATATCACAGTTCGACATATGGTTCATGGGATACAAAGTCATAAATAATTTGGTTTCTTGAAGAACCGCATGATCAGACGTGAGGTTGTGATTTATTACGGCCGCGGAGGAGTGGGCGAGCGCATTGAGGCGCTATGCTCCGATGCGCGATGTCGTTCCCCGTCGGGGGTTCGAATCCTCCCTCGGGCATGTTGTCTGTAGTATAAGTTAGTTTATAACAACACTCGCTGTGGGGTTAAAAACTACCTACGACAAATAGTTCAGGAGATACGACATCGTAAACAGTGAGTCACAAAAACTTTCCCATCACGCGACGCGTGATTTACGAGACTTCATTCATGCACTATTTATTCATCCCAGACAGTTTTTCTAATATTACTCTCTACAAATCTGGAAAATTTTATTATTGTAGGACACATATCAAGGATACATGATTTCATAACTATTGAGTTTGTTTTACTCTTTCATAATGCCTAAACTGATTTCAAGAATACATGGCGATGAAATCTTTTCCGAATTTTTATTTTCGTTTCTAATATAAGACTGGAAAAATGCATATATACCCGGGAAAAACCGTGTATATCAGCTAGTAGTAAATATTTTAGGAGGTGGTAGTATAGATGAATTGCAACAAAATGCCATGTAACATGTGTCCAATTTTTACCGAATACAGAGATCAAGCTGTCAGTACGTAAATCAAATAAACTTAAAGCAAAGGCATAGAAGGACGTCCAAAGTTGAATCTCAAAATTTCCGCCTCCAAATTTAATTGGAAAATCGCACTTGCAATGTCGCTGCAAAATCGAAATCGTCAACAGATTAATAAAGCAGCAACTGACGAACAAAGCTACAGTGCTAGGCAGTCACAAACATGTTCGCTTAGCGGTCAGATGTTGTTGACCGGCCATCTTTTATGGTAGTTGGTCCATAACGGTGCTTTTCTGATCTTCTACTCGTATGGAAAAAACTTTCTCAGCTAGACATCCCTGCCCGGCACTGACAGTATCAGTAACCTTTTGTACGCGGGTTGTGCACTGAGATGAGAAGAGTGAGGGGCTAGCAAAAAAATGTTCAAATGTTTGTAAACCTATGGGACCAAACTACGTTGGTCATCAGTCCCTAGTCTTACAAACTACTTGATCTAAGTTAAATTAACCTAAGGACAACACACACATCCATGCCCGAGGGAGGATTCGAACCTCCGACGCGGGAGGCCGCGCGATCCGTAACTTGGCGCTCCAAATCGACCTTTTTTTTCAGGTTGATCGAAGTTTTCCGGTTGTCCTTTCAGTTCGTTCTTGTTTGTTCGTTGTTTATTTGGCTAAGCTTTTTTATTACAGAGGGCGTTTAGTCCCCTGACCGGGCGGGCTGAGCCTCGGCGCCCGGCTTTTTAAACTACTTATGAACTAGCTAATACTAAGGACGGCACAAATATTCATGCCCGAGGGGGGATTCGAATCCCTGACCGTAGTGGCCATCGTGTTTGTGGTCACACAACGGGATTCAACAGACTTTGAGAGCGGAATGGTAATTGAGAGTTGTTACATAGGACGTTCCATTTCGAAAATCGTTAGGAAATCCAATATTTCGAGATTGACAGTGTGAAGTATGTGCCAATTTTCGAGATTACGTCTAAACACGGACAAGATAGTGGCCGGCGGTATGTACTAAATGACAGAGAGCAGTAGCATTTATGTAAAGATGACAGTGCTGAAAGACGAGCAAAACTGTGCGAAGTAACCGCAAAAATCAGTGTTGGACGACGAACTTATCCGTTCGTTTAGTGTGGCACAATTGGGCATCAGTTGGCTGCGGCAGTAGACGACAACTGTAATGCCGTTGTTAACAGCACGAAGTCACCTGTAGCGCCTCTCCTGGGCTCGCGACCATATCAGTTGGGTTCTGAACTACTGAAACCCGTCACTAGGTGAGTTGAGTCCCGACTTTAGTTGTGAGAGTTGACAGCAGGTTCGAGTATGGTACAAACTTCATGAAGTCGTGGTCCCAAGGCACCGTGCAAATTGGTGGTGGGTCCGTAATTGTGCTCGCTATTTCTACATGGAATGGCTTGGGTGCTCTAGTGGAACTGAACCGATCGTTCACTGGAAATGTTTATGTTCGGTTTTTTGCAGCCACACATGGACTTTATGTCCCCAAACGACGATGAAAATTTTATGGTGAACACTGCACCATGTCATAGAACCAGAGTTGTTGATGATTAGTTTGAAGAAAATTCTCTGACAGATATATGTTTTGGCTACACAGATTGCTCTACATGAATGCCGGCGAACATTATTGAACAAAATCGAGAGGTCAGTCCTGGATCGCCAATATTTTCGGAGTTATGGACAACTATAGAAGCAGCATGACTCAATATTTCTGCAGGGGATTTTGAACGACTTGTTGGGTCCATGCCACATCGAGTAGATGCATCTCTTCGGGAAATGGGAGTTCCGAAACGACATTAGGAGATGTCCCATGTTTTTTTTTCACCACAGTTGAAAAGAAAGGGTCTGGATTTACACCGTCGGGGGTTCGGTTTCCCCCTCGGGCATGGGTGTTTGTGTTGTCCTTAGTTTAGTTTATCATAGATTAAGTAGTTTATAAGCTAGGGACTAATAACCAAGCAGTTGAGTCCCACAGATTTACAAACATTTGAACATTTGATTTGCCTGGCTTTCGTTCCTGTATTGCGATCTACGGAAAGTTACTTGTTTGGTATTACTTTCCGCTTCCGCATTATCTATATCACGGATCTCCAATTTACTAGGCCACGAGGGCCACATTTCAAACGCAGTGTGGGCCGGATGCATATTTGGCGATTACTGAAGAATGCGATACTAACGCCTACTTTTACCTGTGACTTCACGGGTAAGGCAGAAACCCCAAGTTAACTTGTACACAGTATTATCACCATCATATCAAAGTAGTAAAAGTTCAGATCACCGGCAGCGGCGTTCTGCACTTACGTGACGGTTTGCAGCGGTAGCTGTGCAGCCCACAGGGACACTTGTGCAGATCAATTTATTTGTTTACGATCGTCAGATGAAGAAGTCGTGATCCGACGAAATTCATGACGACATATTAAAATTGTCACCACACTGTAAGGTACATCGCAAAAATGTTCAAATGTTTGTAAATCTAAGGGATTTTACTACGTTGGTCATCAGTCCCTAGGCTTACAAACTATTTTAATTTAAAGTAACTTTTGCTAAGGACAACACACACACCCATGCCAGAGGAAGGACTCGAACCCCCGACGGCGTACGGCCGCGCGCACCCTAGCAGGGCGCCTTTGTACCGCTGCTGCCCGTTGTAAACAATTAATATTTCAAATTCTTAGTATTTTGTTGTTAAAACATGGGCACTCATTATATGGATGCATGCAAGTACATAGATCAGTTTTTACTGTAAAACGTAATAATGACAGATAGATTTGGAAAAAAAATAAAAAAAAAAAAAAATAAACTTTCCTCACTTCACTCAGTTCCATTCATTTAATTGAATGGTCTGACATAACGCCGCGAAAGTATAACAGACACTCAGAAGAATAAAACAGACAGTCGCTTCAACTCGCGCGCTATAAACACATTCAGTCGTTTCAAGCCTGTCACTGGTTACGTCGAAGTGACAAGAGCCAGTGGTTACCCGATGAATGATGGGACGTGAAGGCAGCTAATCAGGAATGGCGTTCAGACAGACAAAAAGAATGTCTTTTTGGCCCACTTTAGGTTATGGTAGAAACACTAAAAGTGGGCCTTTGCGATCGCCTTTTGACAGCTCTAAATTTAAATGTGGAAAAAAAAAAAAAAAAAAAAAAAATAAAAGAAAAAAAAAAGCGGCTTAACCGTTCACCTGACACGAATATTGAATATATGAATTTGTAGACGAGGAAATTCTCCACAACGTTGTTCTCTTAGGCTATGTTTTTTTCATATCTCCATCGTTTCAGAGATATTTGCAAAAATAATGGCAATTTTACGATGTTTGTCTGTCTGTCCGTAACATGTTCCCGGTTTTTAGATCGAACCGTTCAACGGATCAGCACCGAATTTTACAGACATAATTGTAAGCCGCCAGACACCAGAACCTATCATTTTCAAACATTTCGGACAAAAATACATTAGTAACAATAAAAAGCCGTTTTTAATATAATTATAATTGCAAACAAACCGTTCATCTGACACTAAAATTGAATAACCGATTTTACGTAAGCCAGGCGTTAGGAACTGTCACGTGACATTCCTCGCCCAGAACTCACTTTGGCATACACCATCTTGATTCCTGTATTTTATGCTTTTCTTGTTATAACAATTTTATGTTTGTAGCTCAGTGTGTGACAATTTGCACGAAATATTTTTTTCTGATTTATGACTCATATATATATACTATTGGCCATTAAAATTAGTACAGCCGGCCGCGGTGGCCGAGGGGACCGAGGCGCTCCAGTCACGGTCTGCACGGCCACTACGGTCGGGGGTTCGAATCCCCCCACGGGCATGGATATTTGTGCCGTCCTTAGTCTTAGCTAGTTCATAAGTAGTTTGTAAGCTTAGGGACTGATGACCCCGTAGTTAAGTCCCATAAGTTCTACAAACATTTGAAAACTTTTTTTTTATTTTTTTTATTTTTAATTTTTTTTAATTGGTCCACCAAGAAGAAATGCAGATGATAAACGAGTATTCATTGGACAAATTTATCATACTAGAACTGACATGTGATTACATTTTCACGCACTTTGAGTTCATAGATCCTGAGAAATAAGTCCTCAGAACAACCACCTCTGGCCGTAATAACGGCCTTGATACTCCTGGGCATTGAGTCAAACAGAGCTTGTATGGCGTGTACAGGTAAAGATGCCCATGCAGCTTCAACACGATACCACAGTTCATCAAGAGTAGTGACTGGCGTATTGTGACGAGCCAGTTGCTCGGCCACCGTTGACCAGACGTTTTCAGTTGGTGAGAGATCTGGAAATGTGCTGGCCAGGGCGGCAGTCGAACATTTTCCGTATCCAGAAAGGCTCGTACAGGACCTGAAACATGCGGTCATGTATTATCCTGCTGAAATGTAGGGTTTAGGAGGGATCGAATTACGGGTCGTAACATATCTGAAATGTAACTGTTCAAATATCCGTCGATGTGATCAAGAGGTGACCGAGACGTGTAACCAATGGCACCCCATACCATCACGTCGCGTGATACGCCAGTATGGCGATGACGAATACACTCTTCCAATGTGTGTTCATCGCGATGTCGCCATACACGGATGCGACCATCATAATGCTGTAAACAGAACCTGGATTCATCCGAAAAAATGACGTTTTGCCATTCGTGCACCCAGGTTCGTCGTTGCGTACACCATCGCAGGCGGTCCTGTCTGTAATGCAGCGTCAAGGGTAACCGCAGCCATGGTCTCCGAGCTGATAGTCCATGCTTCTGCAAACGTCGCCGAACTGTTCGTGCAGATGGTTGTTGTCTTTCAAACGACCCCATCTATTGATTCAGGGATCGAGACGTGACTGCACGATCCGTTACAGCCATGCTAGTGATACGAGGCCTTTGGGATCCAGCACGGCGTTCCGTATTGCCCTCCTGAAACCACCGATTTCATATTCGCTAACAGTCACTGGATCGCGACCAACGCGAGCAGCAATGTCGCAGTACGATAAACCGCAATCGCGGTAGGCTACAATCCGACCTTTATCAAAGTCGGAAACGTGATGGTACGCATTTCTCCTCCTCACACGAGGCATCACAACAACGTTTCATCAGGCAACGCCGGTTAACTGCTGTTGAGATATCGGTTGGGCACTTTCCTCATGTCAGCACGTTGCAGGTGTCCCCAACGGCGCCAACCTTGTGTTAATGCTCTGAAAAGCTAATCATTTGCATATCACAGCATCTTCTTCCTGTCAGTTAAATTTCGCGTCTGTAGCACGTCATGTTCGTGGTGTAGCACTTTCAATGGCCAGGAGTGTATATACTTTGTCAAAACTTGATCGGCTGCATGACGGTTAGGAACACTACTCCTAGAGTTATATCGCTGCACTACTACACAGCCTTTATTGGCTAATATGTACCATATATGTGCTGCACTTTAAACTTTCGAGCCGTTTCTCTCGATGGTGCGCTTTAAAACTTCTGTGAGTGATTACCCTTGACGTATACTACTAAAACGCGAAGTCTCATTCCAAACTGGATTTCCGAGACTGGAAGGCCTCCTTATAAGTTGGATTGAGAGAAAACTGCACGCAGTCGTCACAGATCTGTTCAGCGAATAGCAGCCGTCTTGGTAGTAACTAAGGATCAGAGATCTCCGAAATACGGCCCCCGGGCCGGATCCGGCCCGCTGAGGGATTTCATCCGTCCTGTGCACCCGTTTCAAGTAGGTTCCTGCCTGTATTTTTCTGTTCTGATTTAGTATTGTTTGTTTCGTTCGTTCATTGTAGCGTGTTCCTTGTTACATGGTTGTTTTGGCCCTCAGTACGGAGACTGGTTTGACGCAGCTCTCCACCCTACTCTATCCTGAGCAAGACTCTTCATCACTTCATAAGAACGACATCCCATTGTATACATACGTTCTCACAAGCTCTTCATAACCATATCAACCATGTCAAAGACTAACATTTTAGTATATGCATTGATTCAATTTAATATATTTCAATATATTCCATAAACAGTGAATAATTGCTTAGAAAAAAATAAACAAGGTAATTTGTTGCAATCTACACACTTCCCATCCGTTTCAGTAAGGAACGACCATTGCCAAAGAAATTGCTAATAGGGCATTTTAGTCACTAGATTGCCATTTATCGTACGAAGAACGAAGTGTTTTTGTTAATTCTTCAGTGCGACATTGCTTAGAAATGACAACGGATAAGTTATAACAAGAAAAGCATAAAATACAGGAAGCAAGATGGTGTATGCCAAAGTGAGTTCTGGGCGACGAATGTCACGTGATAGTTCCTAACGCCTGGCTTACGTAAAATCTTTGGAACTTTTCTACTTCGTCTATCAACCCCACCTGGTACGGATCCCACACCGGTGAGCAGTATTCAAGCAGTGGGCGAACAAGTGTACTGTAACCTACTTCCTTTGTTTTTGGACTGCATTTTCTTAGGATTCTTCCAATGAATCTAAGTCTGGCATCTGCTTTACCGACGATTGATTTTATATGGTCGTTCCATTTTAAATCACTCCTAATGCCTACTCCCAGATAATTTATGGAATTAACTGCTTCCAGTTGCTGATCCGCTTTAGTGTAGCTAAATGATACAGGATCTTTCTTTCTATGTATTCGCAACACATTTCATTTGTCTGCATTGAGGTTCAATTGCCATTCCAGCACCATGCGTCAATTCGATGAAGATCCTTCTGCATTTCAATACTATTTTCCATTGTTACAACCTCTCTGTATACTACAACATCATCCGCAAAAAGCCTCAGTGAACTTCCGATGTTATCCGCAAGGTCATTTATACATGTTGTTGTCATGGTCTTCAGTCCGGAGACTGGTTTGATGCAGCTCTCCACCCTACTCTATCCTGAGCAAGCCTTTTCATCTCCTCATAAGAACGGACACCCACATCTACTTGAATCTGCTTACTATACGCTTCTCTTGGTCTCCCTCTGCGATTTTTACCCCACACACTTCCCTCCAATGCTAAATTTACGATTCCTCGATGTCTAAGAATGTGTCCTACCAAGCGATCCCTTCTTTTAGTCAGGGTATGCCATAAATTCCTTTTCTCTCCAATTCTGTTCAGTACCTCTTCATTAGTTATGCAATCTACCCATCTAATCTTCAGCATTCTTCTGTAGCACCACATTTCAAAAGCCTCTATTCTCTTCCTGTCCGCACTGCTTATCGTCCATGTTTCACTCCCGTACAAGGCAACACTCCACACAAATGCCTTCAGAAAAGACTTCTTTACCCTTAAATTAATATTCGATGTTAGCAAATTTCTCTTTTTCAAAAATGCTTTTCTTCCCATTGCCATTCTGCATTTTATATCCGTTCTACTGCGACCATCGCATGTTATTTTACTACCCAAGTAACAAAACTCATCTACCACCTTCATTGTTTCGTTATCTAATCTAATTCCTTCAGCATCGCCCGATTTTCTAAGACCGCATTCCATTATTTTTGTTTTGCTCTTGTTAATGTTCATTTTATACGCTCTCTTCAACACACTGTCCATTCCATTCAACTGCTCTTCCAGGTCCTTTGCCGTCTCTGACAGAATTACAATGTCATCAGCGAAACGCAATGTTTTTATTTCTTCCCCCTGAATTTTAATCCCTATTCCAAATTTTTCCTTGCTTTCCTTCACCGCCTGCTCGATGTACAAATTGAATAACATCGGAGAAAGGCTACAACCCTGTCTTACTCCCTTCCCAACTGATGCTTCCCTTTCATGCCCTTCGAGTCTAATAACTGCGGTCTGGCTTTTGTACAAGTTGTAAATAACTCTCCTTTCCCTGTATTTTACCCCTGCTGACTTCAGAATTTGAAAGAGTGTATTCCAGTCAACATTGTCAAATGCTAAAAATGTAGGTTTGCCTTTCCTTAATCTATCTTCTAAGATAAGACGTAAAGTGAGTATTGCCTCCCGGGTTCCAACATTCCTCCTGAATCCAAACTGATCTTCCCCGAGGTCAGCTTCTACCAGCTTTTCCATTCTCCTGTAGATAATTCGTGTTAAAATTTTGCAACCATGACTTATCAAACTGATTGTTCCGTAATTTTCACACCTGTCTGCGCCTGATTTCTTTGAAATGGGGATTCTTACATTTTTCTTAAAGTCTGAGGGCATTTCGCCTGTCTCATACATCCTACACACCAGTTCAAATAGTCTTGTCATGGCTGGCTCTCCCACAGACTTTAGTAGCTCTGAGGGTATGTCATCTACTCCTGGGGCCTTGTTCCGACCTAGGTCTTTCAAGGCTCTGTCAAATTCATCTCTCAGTATAGTATCTCCTATTTCATCTTGATCTACTTCCTCTTCCCTTCCTACAACATCGTCTCTAAGTTCATTTCCTTTGTAGAGCTGCTCTATGTACTCTTTCCACCTTTCAGCTTTCCCATCTTTGCTGAGAACTGGTTTCCCATCTGAGTTCTTGATATTCATCGAGCTGCTTTTCCTGTCCCCAAATGTCTCTTTTATTTTCCTGTAGGCGGTATCTACTTTGCCCCTTGTTATACATTCTTCTACAGATTTGCATTTGGCTTCTAGCCACTCCTGCTTAGCCATTTTGCACTTCCTGTCAATCTCATTTTTTAGTCGTCTTTATACATATTGTGAACAGAAACTAACCCACGACACTCCCCTGTGGCACCACTGACATCACTCATACTTCGGAAGACTTCTCTCCATTGAGAATGACATGCTGCATTCTGTTATCTAGGAACTCCTCAATCCAATCACACAATTGGTCTGATAGACCATGTTGTTGTTATGGTCTTCAGTCCGGAGACTGGTTTGATGCAGCTCTCCACAATACCCTATCCTGAGCAAGCCTTTTCATCTCCTCATAGGAACGACAATCCACATCCACTTGAATCTGTTTACTATTCGCGTCTCTTGGTCTCCGTCTGCGGTTTTTACCCCACACACTTCCCTCCAATGCTAAATTTACGATTCCTCGATGTCTAAGAATGTGTCCTACCAAGCGATCCCTTCTTTTAGTCAGGGTATGCCAAAAATTCCTTTTCTCACCAATTCTGTTCAGTACCTCTTCATTAGTTATGCGATCTACCCATCTAATCTTCAGCATTCTTCTGTAGCACCACATTTCAAAAGCCTCTATCCTCTTCCTGTCCGCATTGCTTATCGTCCATGTTTCACTCCCATACAAGGCAACACTCCACACAAATGCCTTCAGAAAAGACTTCCTAATACTTAAATTAATATTCGATGTTAGCAAATTTCTCTTTTTAAAAGATGCTTTTCTTCCCATTGCCATTCTGCATTTTATATCCTCTGTACTGCGACCATCATTTGTTATTTTACTGCCCAAGTAACAAAACTCATCTACCTCCTTTATTGCTTCGTTACTTAATCTAATTCCTTCAGCATCACCCGATTTTCTTAGACTGCACTCCATTACCCTAGTTTTGCTCTTGTTAATGTTCATCTTATATGCACCTTTCAGCACATTGTCCATTCCGTTCAATTGTTCTTCCAGGTCCTTTGCTGTATCTGACAGAATTACTATGTCGTCGGCAAAACGCAGTGTTTTTAATTCTTCCCCCTGAACTTTAATTCCTTCACCAAATTTATCCTTGCTTTCCTTTATAGCTTGCTCAATGTACAAATTGAACAACATTGGAGAAAGGCTACAACCCTGTCTTACTCCCTTCGCAACTGATGCTTCCCTTTCATGATAGACCATACGCTCTTAATTTGTTCATAAAGCGTCTGTGGGGTACTGTATCAAACGCGTTGCGGAAGTCAAGAAACACAGCATCTACCTGAGAATCCGTGTCTATGGCCCTCTGAGTCTCGTAGTTTGGTCACATCGAATTAGAAACATTTGAACATTTGATACCCTGGACGTATAATACTAACGTGCGAAGTCTCACCCCAAACTGAATTTCCTCGTTATCCCGTGTTGCAGAAGACGGCCAGTACCGCTGGTGCAGCGTCAGTGGCAGCTGGACTTGGTGCAGCCCGCAGCATCCGCTGGCTGGAGGCCGGCGCCTTAACCTCGGCGAGACGGAAGAGCGTTCGTTTTGCGCGGCGGGACTCCAAATTGAAATGGCTCGTCGGCGAGTGTGCCTTGTTACCCCAATTACGTTTATTGCGGTACGTTTCCTGTCGTTAGTTCCGGCCCGCGGCGTAAATGCGACGCGGCGTTCGGCGTAAATAAGGTAACTTACCGTCTGGGCCGACACGGCGCGCTTCCGTGTCACGCCTGCGGCCGCGACCGCGATGCTGCTGCCTCTGTACCGCGGCCTCCTCACTGCCCCATTACTGCACCTCACAAGTCCGTCCAGCGGCACACACACCTTTAGTCGATTCACGTGCTTCTCAGTACCTCCCACGTTTATACGCGGCGTTTCAAGACGTATAGAAGTACGATATGAACATCAGTGCTGAAAAAAAATCACACTGACGTGTTTTGCGGCCCACTTTAGATTTGTAGTTTTATCAGTTTTTGCAAACATTTTGAACGAATATAATAATCTAAATAATAATAAATTAATTAATAAGATTGTCTGAAACCCTTTTAGGGAAAAAAATTAGATAGTGGGGGGTTTCGAACTACCGACCTTTCGCGTCGCAGTCCAGCACCTTGCCCACTACGCTACGGCTATTAATCAAAACAGGAGTACCTTAATCTCCTACTATCGATGGCCGTTGTTAACTGATGTCAATGTGGCATTTGTAGACATTAGATTATCATTTATCGTACGAAGAACGATGTGTTTTCGTAAATTCCTGAGTGTGCCGTTGCTTTGAAATGACAACGTGTAAGTTACAATAAGAAAATCATCAAATACGCGAGGGATGTCACGTGACATCTCCGAACGGCTGGTGTTCGTTAATTCAATGGAGAGTGTCAAATCTCCGTTAAATTTGCAAATATGCCTTAAACGATGCGAGATATGAAAAAAAAAAAAAAAAAAAAAAAAACACATAAGGGAGCTAAGTTGTAGAGAATTTTCTCCTCTACCAATTAGGTTATTCAATTTTCGTGTCAGATGAACGGTTCGCTTGCAATTACAATTATATTACAAACGGTTTTTTTTTGTTTTACTACCGTATCTTTTCCAAAAAATTTGAAAAAGGGAGGTTCTGGTCTCTGGCGGCCTACAATCATGTCTGTAAAATTTGGTGCTGATCGGTTGAACGGTTCGTCTTAAAATCAGGGAACACGTTACGGACGGACAGACAGACAGACATACATACATCCCAAAATCGCCGTTATTTTAGCAAATATCTTTGAAACGCTACGAGATATGAAAAAAACATAAGAGAGCAAAGTTGTAGAGAATTTTCTCCTCTATAAATTCGGTTGTTCAATTTTCGTATCAGATGAATAGTTAAGCCGTTATTTTCATTTAAATTTCGAGCTGTCAAAAGACGATCGCAAAGGCCCACTTTTAGTGTTACTACCTTAACCTGAAGTGGGCCAAAACGCAAGACCATGGTGATATGAAGAGGAGAAAGACAAGGAAAGGGCGTTGTGGAAATTGGTGGCCAGAACTTTGAAATAGCGGACGATTTCAAATACCTAGGGAGTGAATTAATGCAGCATACAAAGCTGGACACGGAGATCAGCAAGAGGGTCCAAACGAGCAGTGCTTTCTACCAGAGTGTACGAAAACCTGTCTCGAATAAGGAAGTTCAGAGGAGAGATGAGGAAGTAATGTACAAAATGTTCAAATGTTTGTTAATCTAAGGCAATTAACTACGTTGGGCATCAGTGCGTAGACCTACAAACTACTTTAACTTAAATTAACTTATGCTAAGGACAACATAAACACCCACGCCCGAGGCAGGACTCAGATCTCCGACGGCGAGCAACATCTCCATCTACATGGGATACTCTGCAAATCACAATTAAGTGCCTGGCAGAGGGTTCATCGAACCACCGTTATACTATTTTATCTCCCATTCCATTCTCGAATAACGCGCGGGAAGAAAGAACACCTGAATCTCTCCGTTCGAGCTCTGATTTCTCGTATTCTATTCTGATGAACATTTATACCTATGTATGTGGGTGTCAACAATATATTTTCGCATTCGGAGGAGAATGTTGGCGATTGGAGTTTCGTAACCGCGCTCTCCGCAGCAAGGCGCTAGAACGCTCGGCCACTCCACCGCGACATACCAAATGAAATATGCACTCACACTGACTTATGCCGCTGAGACCTGGACAATGACAGGTAGGGAGGAGAGCATAACCTCTCCACCTATTTTTTGTTGGTTGAAGCTGCTAAACATTGATTTCTTAAAGTACAGAGAAATAGTTTTTTTAACAACCATGTAGTCAACCATACACTTCAGGAAGGGAATAATTAACTTGCTATCTTCTGGCCGACGTCTATTTGCGTTGTGGTAATGTCTTCTACATTTACTAAATTGGTATGTTTCAGGGCCACAATTAAATAAATTTGCTGATTCTTGATGATGTTTCCTTTTCACGGTAACAGATTTATTTCTATTTATAATGCTCTTATAATGTTCAAAACATCCAGCTGCAGATTACAGAGCTACTTACACTCTCCTCTCCAAGTACATTCTGCCGAAACATGGCCTCTCTACAACAGTACTGCCTAATAAGATTAATGACAATGTTTTGCAGTTCTCAAATAAATAATACAGTAATACTAGTGATATGTCAAAATGTTTAAATTAAAATATTACATTTAGGTTACAACTATTTATTTCAGAGTGTGTACGTCTTTCATGAAATTTGTATTTAATGCAATACGCAAACTAAAACTCGTGTTTTGACTCATGTTAAACTTACTCAATTTATTTACAATATTAGTCGTTTTGAAGTGCACGCATATATGTTTTAACAATATTGTGTAGGTGTACTATTATTAAGACACGTAATTTCAGAGCATTTTAATTTGTGGTTTAATTTTTTATAAATATGTATTTGTATAAAGACGTCGTAATTTTGTTAATTTTGGCAATAGTTCTTTAGTACCAAATGGATTGATATAATGATTACTGCAGTCATGATAATTATTTAATTTATCCAATGATACATAAAACATGGTCCACCCTAATTTATTTAAACAGAAGGTAAATATGTAATAATAATGTGCAATAGTTATAACATGAAGTTACGCAATTTTATGGGATGAGCATATTCCATAACCAAGCGTAAAGCATTTTTAATGTTTGTAGTTATTATCAAAGTTGAATGTTACGTTAAGAGACAGCCAAAGTTAAGTTTAAATCAACATACTATTTCTTAAGCGTGTTTTACTAATAATGGTATAGTATTTTAAACTGAACGCGAAAATGTGATATTTTACATGATCGGTGGTGAAGTTTTATTTAGGGTTCTAAAATGTTTATGTCTGTAATGTTGGTAATGGATTTGTAAGGCGTTTGCAACACAGCAGAAACGTTACAAGAGCATAATCCAAGCTAGTGACATGAAATGCGTAATAAATATGATAGGGGAGACTAGGAAGGACAGTGAGAAACGAAGATGTCAGAAAGGATGTTGGAATAGAAAAGTTAAATGAGAGAATTGATAGGAATAAACAAAGATGATTTGGACGTGTAAAGAGGGTGGGGGAATAAAGAATACCATAAAGGTATAATGAAGACGTAGTTTGAAGAAAAGAGAGCGAAAAGGGGGGCCAGAGCAAAGTGAATTGATTCAACAAAGAAGAGTGCAAGAAGAAGAATCCTGGACTGCGACAAAGTGATAGAACAGGAGAGAGGAAGCTGGAGAAGTGCCACAAATGGCCCGACCCGCTAGGAGCTGGATAAAGGAGACGGATGATGAGCAATAAATACTTTAGGAAGTGATGGTACAGACGAATTGCAATAAAAATGCCATATGTGTCCAATTTTTATTGAATACAGACATAAAGCTCGGATCAATACGTTTTCGTTTCGTTTCGTTACTATAGGTGAATTCAGCGAATGTCACCAGTAGAGTGTTGATATTCAAGTTGTGAAGTCGTGCTTTAATTTACATCGAAGTTTTCATTATGACTTATAGGCCAAGTGTACTGTACTGGGCTATAGCGTGTAAACATGCCGAAAGTATTCACACATGTTGACTTTACCGATGTGGTATTACTGTTTGGATTTTGTAATGGATACGCTGCTGCTATTTGTAAAGAATACTGCGTATGATGTCCTAATCGCATACTACCAGATTCAATATTGTTTTCCCAGTGTGTTCAATACATGGCGTGACATTAGGACAGTGTCACTGTCATATTAGATCTGAACTTGTGAATGAACAGACTATGGATGAAGCAGAAGACATTATTCATTCGGCAGAACCTAATCCTTCAACAAGCACACTTAGAATTTCTGCGCGTATCGGTGTTCCACATAAAAGAGCATTGCACACATTACATATGCTCGGGTTACATCGGTATCATTTACAGCTCAATCACCCCCTTCGAGCAGGATATGTACGATTAGTATTTTGTCGCTGGATCCTTGCAAATCGGTAAGTAATCCTATTTTTACTATTCACTTATGAAACCACTTTCAGTCGTAATTCATATCAGTGGTCCGAAGAAAATCCACATGCCATTTTGGAGACGGATTTCAAGAATGCTTCTCTGTAAACGTGTGGTGTGGTCTGATAGACAATCGGTAGACTGGGTCTGTTGTGTTAGCGCATTGTGTTAGAGGACTCCGCTATACACACTTTCATGAAAGTGAGCTCCTTCATTATTTTAAGAGATTCCTTTGGCTACAAGAATGCGTATGTACTCCCAGAAAGACGGGGCTCCTGCACGTTCGAGTCATCAGCTGAGACTTCATCTACACTAAGATTTTCCAGAAGATGCATCGGTAGTTACTGGCTGTTTCTTGACCGCCAAGACCCACGGACGTTACTCCTATGCTTTTGGGGGTGGTTAAAAGGCGAAGTCTACAGAGAAAAAATAAGCACAAGGGACGAGTTCGTCGTTCAAATCACGAGTAATGGAGTCCTCATGAAAGAACTCAGATGACCTCTGAAGACTTACATGTGCTGTCATCAAGATAAGTCGAAAGTTCATTGAAGTTAGTGGTGGAAGTTTGAAAAATAAGCGTAGTACTTCCTTATTTACCTTTGTTTTAAGTTTGTTTGGGTTATATACTAACACCTACATCTCTGAAGTCAATAGAAATCAAATATTTTTAAATGGCGTTTTATTGCAATTCGTCTGAAATACTCCCTTTTAATATATTAACCTTTTCTCGCGGAACCCGCAATATATTTCTGATATTACGTCAATTGTTAGTCCAATTTGTTTCAATTATCTGGAAAATCTTGTTTGTTGAAGATCGCTTTATATATTACCGGTTTCGAGATACATATACTGCCACAATAAGATCTGTAAATATATAGCGGTTAACATGTGTAAATGCAAATATTTCTGGATATGTCTCAAGGCAGTGTACCGAACAGCAGTATATACGGATGTTTTGGTGATTTTTAAAAACAACTCTTAAAACATCATGTTTTCAGGTTAGTTAGCACCTCCACTTACGCGTAGCGCCTGGACGCCTATCTTCCGCGAGGTCAGGGGCAAAGCGGTGCTGTACGCCCTGCGATAGTCAGACTGGTGGTGCCGCGGCGGGTTAGCCGCGCGCACTGGAGCGCCGTGCTGCGGTGCGCGAGGCAGTCCCCCGTTGGGGGTTCGAATCCCCCCTCGGCATGGTTGTTTGTGTTGTCCTTAGGTTAGTTTACCTTAGTTTAAGTAGTTTGTAAGCTACGGACTGATGACCACGCAGTTAAGTCCGATATATTTACAAACATCTGAAGACCGGTGGTCACTTGTCTGCAGTAGAAGACTGGCCAGGTTTTGTTCACTACCGGGCCAAGCTCAGAATAGAGAGACTACTGAAGGAACACTGAAGGTGGTTCCTTTGAGCTGTATGAAAACCGAGTAAATGTCCAACGATAGCTGCTTACTACTAAGGTTCATCATGAACGTTTTTGCTAAAAGGTATCATTTAATCTGTCACATGAGCTCCGTTTACCAAAAATGTACATTTAGAACTGCCACAGTAGGCAGTTATCTTTAGGCGTTTACTCTGTTTCGATATGGCGTCGAGAGCAACGCCTTGGCTGCATCAGATCAAAGGAGCAGCCCTCTGCTCTACCTTCTGTATAGTGTCTACTCTGTTGATAAGTTCAGCAACTAGAGTGTACAATTCACATAATATGATTCAAACACTGGCTTCAGTCGATTTTAGTGTGGTGATGATGATAATGATCGTGTGGCTTTTATGACCGTTAGACCCCAACTGGGGTCGTGTTCGGTCTGCCTGGTGCAAGTCTTTTTATCTGACGCCACTTCGGCGACTTGCATGTCAATGATGATGGAATGATGATGAGGACGACACAACAGCCAGTCCCCAATTGGAGAAAATTTCCAACCCGACCGGGAATCGAACCAGGGCCCCCTGCGTGGCAACCAACCACGCTGTCCACTTTCTCTCTCTTTTTTTTTTTTTCTTTATTTTCTCCTATCTTTTGGTTGATCTATGGTTCGCGGTCGTTCGTTCAATTTGTTCGTTATTGAACATTGAGTTCTTGGCTCAGCTTTTTTATTACAGAGGGCGTTCAGCCCCCTGACCGGGCGCGCTGAGCCACGGCGCCCGGCACCACTGGACTACGAAGGCGTACAGTGTGGTAGAATTCATGCATAAGCACTAAATTTTGGCACAGCGGACTATCCTATTAAGTCGCCCATGTCGGGCAAAACTGAAAACAGAAGGTTGCAACATTTGTGTTCGTTGTGTGCAACGAATGTGCGACGCTAGAAAAAAAAGAATCGACACCCCGGTATCTATAGATATTAAGGAACGACACATAAAAATACTTGTACTTATACATGTTACACCCTGTACATACAGTATGTAATGAAGGCGAAGACGCCCAACGATAGTTTCTTCAGTGCTTTTGCACACCAGGGCCGAACTCTTACGGGTATCGGCGAAATGCCAGAGTGGTGAGAAATAATGGGCAGGGCTCTACGTCAGCAGTGTGTGGATAAGTTGAACATTTGAATGTGGCCAGTTGGCGCGCACGGAAAGCCCGAGGAGCTGTGTTGATCGCTGTGGAGTAGTGGCCAATCGACTGCCTAGGGGGCAGGAGGACCCGGGTTCGAATCCCGGCTCGGTAAAACTTTCAACTTTTCCCATTGATTTAATTCAATACATACTGGTAGCTAAGTCGTAAATTCCTTTGTATCTGTAAAAATGTACTTAGCAAACATTTCTAACTCAAGGTGGCTAACACTTATCATATGAACGCTGTACACATTTCTTCTCCTTTAGAACATACTTCGTACATATTAACAGAAATTAACGTTTTTACAAGTCGGACACTTGTTTTGCTTCAACTTACAGTAATGGATAGTCAGGAATGCAACTAACATAAAATACAAATCTTACTTCGCTGCTGTCCTAGCATACTTGTCGCCTGAAGATCACAATGACGGCTGAGCTAGCATGATATTAACAGAGTTGAGTCTGCATTCTGTTGTTTACATCGCAATATTCGTTAATCGATATGTGCCCATACAACGTTAAAGTGCATGAGCCATCGATCGAATTATTTTTTCATTCAGTTTTTTAATGAAGGTACAGTATTGGAGTTTACAGTATTAGGGTTTATAGTATTGGAGTTTATTGGAGTGGGTCCATCCACTGTCATAATCGTGATAGGTTGGAAATTTAGTTTAGTTATTGTACGAAATACAATCATCATCATTAGTGGACAAATGTTTTGAGCTATCAGTTTGATTAAAGAGGTCTTTACTAATCCTGTTGCATATAAGATGAGTTAATTGCTAGTGTCTTTTCCTTAGTGGCATCTTTGGATCCTTAGATGTACTTAATAATCTTGCGGTAATCGTCAGATTTATAGTTTACAATGGCATCATCCTATTTCGGCCGCTTTATACACACTCTAGCTTTAAATTCGGGAGTCTTCTCCGCTTCGAACAGTCTTAGTTCTTTATTAAAGTAATCACTGCAGCTGCTCATTCCGCATTTGTTCAGATGTTAATGTCTTCAGTGTGTGTATCTCACGTCATTATTTCCTCCCTCATCAAACACTGATAAAGTCAGTATATTTATGTGTGGAAAGTGCGTAGACATACTGATGTGACAAAAGTTATGGTCTAGCGATGTGTACAGGTACATATGGCAGTAATATCTCATGCACAAGCTATAAAAGAGCGCTGCATTACCAGAGTATTTGTTTGTACTGCAGCGATGCATGTGAAAAGTTTTTAAAGTGATTGCGGCCGCGCCGCTCGATGGGAATTAACAGATTAAGAAGGCGGAGCTAGAAGCATCAGTCCTTCCATTTCGAACATAGTTAGGGAATTCAATATTCCGAGATCATATTTCAGTGACGTTTGAGGAGAGTTTTCAGTCCTAACATGGAATCAAAACTGCACGAAATAACCGCTGCAATCCACGAGGAATGTATGAGGAACGTATGCGACAGGACAGTGCAGCGCTAATGGCCTATGGCAGCAGACGACCGACTCGAGTGGGTTTGCTAGCAGCACTACATGGCCTACAGCGCCTCTCTCACGTCCGCGGCCATATCGGTTGGACCCTAGAGGTTTGTAAAACCGCGACTTGGTCAGATGTCCCCATTTCAGTTGGTAAGAGCTAATGGTAGGGTTAGAGTGTAGAGCAAACCAGTGGGGGACTAAGGACAGGGGGCTGGGGAGGGGGCAAACCGCCCTGCACCTCTCTTCTCGGGAGGCTCCAAATATCTCGAAACCATCTTTTGTTTTTGTTGTGGCGTAAAGTCAGCGCCACACACCAAACGTAAGAGAACGATCATGGAGAAGGCAGCGATCGACCGAAAGCCAATAGCAAGCAGGCACCGCGCATCCTGGAGGGAGTAACCAAAGATGCGCGCCCTCTACAAGCGACTATATCTAGGCCGACATACGTCTGGACGCCCGTCAGTTACTATTCAGAACTCAGGCAGTTACTAGTCAGAACTCAGGTAGTTACTATTCAGAACTCGGGCAGTTACTAGGCAGCTACGAAGACAGAAATAGGACAGTACTAAGTCAGAACGCGGCTACGAACTTAGCAGTAACTAGGTCACAGCGCACCTAGCATCGTACAGGAGACACCGCAAGAAACAAGAAGAGAGAAGAAACAGACATATGTTCTAAAGATGAGTGTTGTAAATTTCAGTCAATAAATATCTTGTAATACTAACTATATCAATGTTTTAGATACCAAAAGGATCCTCCACCAATACCTTCAATGATCGGGACGAGTAAACTACAAAAAGGCGACGAGGTCACTACAGTTTTAGACCGCTATTTGCCTCTCGTTCTGGGGGCTCACCAAATCTTGAAAGCTACTCATTTTTTTTTTTCCTTTCATCCTGGTGCGCTCCAAATCTCCGAAGCTACTTCTTTTTGGACTGTCCCGTGCCTCTCGTCCGCGAAAGGTACCTTTTTTTTATTTTAATTAATTAATTTATAATACCTCTGTTTCCAAGTAAACGGGAGGTCCCATTTTATTTTGCCGCCCTGGGAGTCCGACAGCCTTAGTTCACCACTGGATCCGGCTCCATGAAACCGTTAACAAAAAGATGTCAAATAGGCAATGTGCAAGTTGCTGGTGACTCCGTAACGGTGATGGCCGATGATGTACTGGATCCTCTGGTCGAACTGAAACGTTCGTTGACTGCAAATGGCAATGTAAGACTACAGGGACGCTATTTTCAGTCATTAATCGGCTTCATTAGCTCAAACAACAATCGAATTTTTATAGTCGATAATGTCACCGTTCGTGATTCGTTTTAAGTTCATTCTGAAAACTCCAGCGAATAATTTGGACTTATATCGCGTGACATTGTGGAACGTAATCGAGAGTTCAGTTCGCGAACGAAACCCTGCACCGGCAACACTTTTAACAATTATGGACAGTTATACATGTAGCACGTCTCAATATTCCTGTAGGAGACTTTTAACGACCTCTCGAGTCAATGCCACGTCCAAATGCTGCACTTCTCTGGCCAAAAGAAGGTTCGACACAATATTAGGAACTATACCATGATTTTTATCATTTCGATGTTCTAGACTCAGTAACTATCGACAGTTTGTCCTCCATCAATGTCCAGTTTGAAATTTAGGCTCCTATGGAGAGACACTAACTTCAAAACGGCGCTTTGAAAGTCTCTACAGGTATCTTGAATGTGCTTTCACACCAATGGGTCCTCCAAAATGTCCAAATGTATGTAAACTTCTTGGACGAAACTGCTATGGTCATCAGTCGCTAGACTTATAAACGACTTTAACTTACACTAAGCATAACAACCACACCCGTTCAAATTTTTACTGAGATGTGGGATAACTGCCGTAATATACATTAAAATGCATATTGCTAATCATACACAAGTTTTAAAAAAATATGTGACATAACCCCGTAGTTTCATCGAGAAAATACTTACAAATTAAACAAACTGATTATGTAGGTACATTTTCTGTCACCATATCCATGCCAAACAATCAGAGATACATAAAATGTCACTTGACATTAGGTCATGACGATATATTTTTGACAGTCATCGCAGGATATATCTTTGAGGTGCATTGGCGACTGATACAGAGAATGGTATGTAAACATTACGTAAATAACAATTTGGATCGTGAAAACAATAAATATGTCCCATAACAACGATTGTCTGTCAAAATATGAAGTAGGCCTAAGGTAAACGGAATTCTTGTTAGAGACTCTGAATTCTTAGGCCCTGGCTCTCTATAATGCAGCCTAGCATTGTTTTAATATCATCAAGACCTAATATCAAGTGACATTTTATGTATCTTTTATTGTTTGACATGGATATGGTGACAGAAAATGTATGTACATAAACAGTTCGTTTAATTTGTAAGTATTTTCTGGATGAAACTACGGGGCTATGTCACATATTTATTTTAACTTGTGTATAATTCATGACTGTCATTTTTATTTAACAGACTTTTTTGATGATGGTTCATAACCGAAACCGGTAAACTTGAAATTACAAAAAATAGCTGATGGTTGGAAATATGCATTTTTAAAACACACCCATACCCACGGGAGGACTCGAACCTCTGACGGGAACGGCCGCACAGTCCATAGCGTGACTCGTTAGACGACGCGTCCTCTCTGCGTGGCAGTGGGCCCTCCGTCCGTTTGCACACATGTTGTGCCATGGACACACCGAACGTCCTCCACACCCTTACGGAATAAAAATAACATCACTGTCTCTTCATTTTGTAATAAAAGCGAAAAAATGGAACGGTTTGCCCTCTAATGGTGTTCGTGAATTGCGTAGCCCTTGATATCTTCCCAGGCCGGCACCTAAGCCAGACAAAAATGATAGGGCAAACAGAAAAGATCCAATGAGATTCGATACATATTTGTTCAGCAAAAGCTAAAGCGTCATGTATATGCTCATCCAACTACAGCAGCAGTTGCTTAAAGTAGTAGCTCTGCATCACTGAGAGGTGCGTTCCTAGGCAACCCACAATTTTCCTGTATACAGGGTGATTCCGTGATGTTACAAAGGGTGAATAAATAAATTTGAGGTAGGAGACCCTGGTGCGGAAAACGACCAAGTCCAAAGATAGGCCTATAAGCGAAAATTTGAAGCTGTACCTTCGTCTCGGACAGCATATTTCTGAAGCACGATTAAGACGTACAAAATCCCCAGTGAGTACTCCCCGATACTCTGAGATAATAAATGTTCAAATGTTTATAGAGCTTATGGGACTTAACTACGGGGCAATCAGTCCCTAAACTTACAAACTACTTACGAACTAGCTAATACTAAGGACGGCACAAATATCCATGCCCGAGGTGGAATTCGTACCCCCGACCGTAGTGGCCGTGCAGACTGTGACTGGCGCGCCGCAGACCGCTCGGCCACCGCGGCCGACTCTGAGGTAACATTCTCTTTTGGATATGTAACGGTGAGCATTTCAGAAAGATGAAAAGTCCTAACTCTAAGGCACAGTAGTAATGCAATCCATTTACTTGCACAAGGTTTCACAAACTGTTTCATTTACTACGGTTGAACAAAATAGAATCTTTCCGCGTGGCATCTGTGTAACATCCGCGGCGTCGTTTGAACAGTGTTGCATGCAGCTAGAGTTCTTGCCAGGAGATGCCGAACATAAGACTTCACATGGCCTAAGATAAACAAATTAAGTGGGTATGGGAAGAAGTTGAGGTGAACTTGTTTCCCTCGAAACAGAACATCCTGTTCCTATTCATTTTTCAGCGGATGTGGAAGTTCCCATGCAACGAGTTGTTCCATCTTACTGGAACCACGTCAGGGAATAGCACCGAAATAAAAATTACATATAACAGAAAGATCTTCGCTTTTAACTTTCGATTCAGTCGGTTCACTGTCAGGGTCCTTATCTCAGACTGATTCATTTACCTACTTCTATCATCCGTGTAGGTTTTGTAACATCATCACGGAATAGCCCTGCATACCGGGTGTCAACAGTCGTCAGCAGTTTCTGCAGATATCTGAAGAATGGTATGAAGCACTGCCTCAGAACCTCATTCTTACAACAGAGCGTCGATTTTTAACAGAGGACGGATGCAGTGAAAAATAGCAGTTCCTGTATAGAAAACTAATAAACGTTTTCGTCGGAAAAATTATGGACAGACATTTCGGACAACAATTATAAATACGTGTGATTAAGTTATTTTGGCGATAATATTGTAGCGATAACACAAAAAAGAATTTTTCTTCCAAATATATCTACTAGTCTCTTCAGAAGATTCAATTTAGAACTTGACTGCAGATTATATTTTGGGGTTCAGATAGTTTTTCAAGATATGGGAAATTCCTTTGGCTATTATTTAAATCGGAAATCTATTCAAACATTTCGTTACTTAACGCAAAAATCAAACCACTCATTCGTCACAGTACCATAAAAAGATAAAATCGCTAAAAAAATTGGGTTAAAATTTGTGATCCGAAGTGTTTCGTAGAAGAAAATGTAATATATTACTAAGGATTTGATACGCAACGGTCCAGAAAGTGTTAAATGAGTCGGAAAGAGAGCGTGTCAGATATCAGGGGTGTTTCTGTTATTTCATTATAAATGTGTAGCAGGTAACAGCAATTCTTAGAAAAAAAATCACTGCAATATTGAAACCCAAAAGTAAGATAATCAAAATTTTCACAACGGAGCAAATATAGCAATTATTTAAAAAATTGATCCATTTAACGACTTTTCTGATAACTGGGTACCGCGAAAAGCTTAGGGAAATGAATAAAGAAATTTAAAGAAAATAGCCTATAGGAAATGCTGATATCTGTGTTACTGGCACATGCTGCGTCTTCAGGAGAACACGTTTCCAGATGGTAACACAGAACTGGTGTTAGCCATAAGCGGACAATTCGATGGAATATCTCGTGATGTGATAGTGAGTGCCAAAGATGCCACTAGCTTTACACGAAACAGAAAGTTTTAATGTTGCCCGCGTTTCATTGATAAGACATTCACCATTCATTCACGGTGGAATAACGGAGTTAGTTGATCTCGAATTTAAGAAAGCAAAAGAGACTCTTCTGGATTGAGGTTGTTACATCGATAGAATTTTTCCTTATAATGACACTCAGCCACAAAAATGTATGTTGTACAAATTCAATGAAGGCCAGCAGAAAGTCACGAAAATATTTTACTGCAGCTCTCTAGATTTCAACTGTTAGTCATCATCAGCATTATCAGTCATTTTCAAATGCTTGTGAACCTAAGGCAGCAAACTACTGAAGTCATCAGTCCGTAGACTAATAAAGTACTTTAACTTATGCTAAGGACAAGGCACACACCCATGCCCGAAGGACGACTCGAATCTCTGACCGGGAACGGCCACGCAATCCGTGGCAAGACGCCTTAGACCACGTGGCCATTCCTGAGCGGCTCATTAATTCATATATGTACAAACCGTCAGGTTAGTGAAGTCTTCTTATCCTGACTTTAGTATCTACAAAACTTTGTTAAAAATTTTACATACCATGTATAGCGTAATACCAGGCTGCTAATTAAATAACGTCGCTGTTTGCAATTATATGAATCACTTATGTTAGCAGTGACAGCTTAAATCAGTAAATTTGTATTGAACAGAATTTTTGCGAATGACTGCTGTCCTACATTGACTTTAAACAATCAATGGAAGCTAAGCAATCACGGTTCTCATGGAGTTATATCTGTTGTAAATTTCGCTTTGCTTCGATAATTACTTCGTAAAGTCTTGCACTATACCTTTATCTCCCCAGCAGTCTGTTTCAATAAATATATATTCATCTAAAGATAGTTACTTCTCCCATTGTTGCAAGAGTGTTATTGTTTCTGAAGATGAGGTAGAGACACTGAAATCAAAATTATGGATTCAAGTCGGTGATTGAAGAATTCATTTGAAGATGATGACAATTTTAATATATATCATTGGAAAGAAACTGCTATCTGCTAACCAGATGCTTAGTACTGAAATAGTTATTGACGTACTAGCTGTACCTGGTCACTCAGTGCTGTGGCTTGCTGCAGATCAAATGGAAAAGAGAGAAAGAACGCATGTCTAATGTTTGTAATTACACAATGCTTTGCTGAACATGCATCCTACACTCCCTCTTCCCTTCTGTCTGTTCCTCTCATCGCTCCCTTCGCCTTGTTCATATGCTCATCTTTCCCCCTCCCCATCTCCTCCCCTCTCTCTTTGCCCATCCGATCCTCTTCCAATCTCTTTCTGTGCATCATCATCTCCTCCTTCTTCCTCTCCATAACAATAACTCTGTCCTTATTCATCTCCTCCCCCCTCTTCGTAACTTTCCTACCTCTCCTATACCTCTTCTTACAATTATATCAAATGTAGAGCCTTGTTTGGTGTTATGTTCAAAGTATACGAAAGTTCTTGACCGAATTCTTTGAAATTTGTACAGAAAGTTGCATTGTTATACGTTCCTAATTTAACGCATGTCATATATGAATTTATATAAATTTTATAATGCAGAATCTTTGTTACAAAAAATCGTAAAAAGTTATAGTTTTTACTATATTAATGAAAAGGTATGAAAAGTTCTGCAGTACTGTGTTAAAATTTCAAAGCAAATGGCCAAAAACTTTTGGAGATTAATGGCATTGAACAAACGAACATGTACATTTTTATTTATATAGAGTATTTGATTGTCTCTTTTGCTTACCACAACAAGTTGCAGAAAATCTGTCGTGTGTTTCGGAATGCTTACCTGTGAAACAAAAAGAAAATTTATTAGAAAAAAATTTAACGATGAAAAAATATAATGAGTTACAGTGTGTTAAATCTAAAGAAACACATAAAGCTGTCAGGAAGTAATCGTAAAATATGTCTTCAGTATGGAGAACGTGGGAGCATTAGCAGAGCTGAACTGCGATAACTGGAGAAAATCTGCCGCCGTGTATTTCAAAGCACCAAGCGGTGTTCACTTGAAGTGATTTGGAGGAAGCATACTAAACGTAAATACAAATAGTCGAGTGGCGATTTCAATACCACTTGTTCCCAATATCGCCTTCACAACCACCCTGCTACTGAAGGCGGGCTTTGCAGGTGTTAATACATTTGCCGTATATTACTGTTTGTATGACAGGTGATTTATCTGATAAAATGGATGTTATTGAATCAAATGTTAGCAGTATTTTCGAGAAGACACATTATGTTCACAGTAATCACCCATCCATAGCAGATACTCTACATCTACATAAATACTCTGCGAATCACATTTAAGTGCCTGGAAGAGGGCTCATCGAAGCGCTTTTATATTTCTCTACCGTTCCATTTTCTAATAGCGTGAAAGAAAAGGGAACATCTAAATATTTCCGTTTTCGATTCGATTTCTCTCATTTTATAATGATGATCATGTCTCCCTATGCCGGTGTTAGCTAACAAAATAATTGTGTTCCCATTCAGAAGAGAAAGTCGGTGAAAGAAACTTCGCAAATAGATCTGGTTGCTGGGGGACTGATGACAACCTAACAACAACAACAACAACAGAACTCGTTGCTACGAATAATGCCTTTCTTTTAATGATTTACACCCCCAACTCGTGCATCATTTCCGTGACAGTCTACCTCCTATATTGCGATAATACTAAACGAGCTGCCCTTCGCTGAACGTTCTCTAAATAGTCCGTTATAGGTGGCGTCATGTAGGAAGGTGCTTCCACACACAGAGGCGGAGCGATATGAGAAGCGTGGAGGGGAGGAGCTATTGCCGAGCGCCAACAGTGGAGCCTGCGGGAGAAACATTGCGTAATTAGCGGCCAGCCACGCGCCTAGAGAATAAATATTATTGGCTGCCATTGCGCTAATGGAGGGGGATGCACAGAACGGCTGAAGACAGGAGCGCCTTCCAACGCGACACAGACTATAGTCTCACTTGGTGGGAATCCCACAATGCGCAATACACCAAAATAAGACACACAAGTGTTGCATAGGCAGTTTCTTTAGCAGAACTGTTGCATCTTCTGAGTGTTCTGCCAATGAAATGTAGCCTTTTGTTACATTCCCTGTGATATTTTCTGTGTGTTCCTTCCAGTTAAGGTTGTAATTCCTGGATATTTAGTTGAATTTACGGCCGTTAGATGTCACTGATTATGTGTAAAGGAATTTTAACGGATTTCTTTTAGTGCTGATATCGATGATTTCACAATTATTAATAATGACACTTCTAAATAATGTATACTCTCATACACAATATGATGTTTCAAGCAATGTACTACCTAAAACGAGTATGAGCTTTACAGAAAGCAGTGGCCATCCATTATCATATGAGTTTACACCGAGATGACAAAAGTCATGAGGTAGTGATATGCAGTGACAGAGATGACAGCAGTACCACAATACAAAATATAAATGGACGGAGTGTTGCCAGAGCTACCATTCATACTCCTCCACATGCAAGGAATTGGAAGAGTGAAAAAGAAATGGTAAATGGAGTAGGTGCATGGGATTTTGCATTTCGCAGTAGTTAGGGTAGTCAATATTCCGTGAATGTGTGTGCCAAGAATATGAAATATCAGGCATTACCTCTCTCACCATAGACAACATAGTGGCATGCACGTCATGACTGAGAACAGTGGCCTCTGTGTAGAGTTGTCAGTGGCACAGACAAGCCAACTGCCCTAAACAAATGCAGAAATCAATGTGGGACGACTCTGCTGTTCTTTATGTCGGGCTCTGCAGGTCATCATTGTAAAATCCTTGGCTGGAAAGTAATCAGGACGCTGCTGCGAGACCCCTTCCAAATAGCGGCGAACTGAGACTTTACACACACACACACACACACACACAAACAAACAAACAAACAAAACAAAAACAAAAAAAAAAAAACAAAAAAACACAAAAAAAAAAATTGAAAATGGAATGTGGCTCATCAGAATAGGTCATTAAACTCTCTACTAGAAGGATGTAGTACTTCTGTTTGCGCGGGTCAGCCATAGGTGCTAATACTTCGTTTCTTGGCAAATTCAAATATGGATGCTACGAAATGTTACTAGAATACGAAAAGAAAAAAACTTTTTGATTCTGTTCCCATACGATCCTATTACATGGCAAATTGATTTAACATTAAAAAAACAATCAAACAATTATTTGTCACATACAAGCCGATTAAGTTAGTTTGCCACATCTCAATATGACGCACAAAGGAAAATAACGAGGAAAACATATGAATGAGGAGCCAAGCTGCAGTTTTACGCTCAGAGACCAGAGTTATACAACCAGGTTTGTATATAGATCACTGGAATAGGTTAATTGACAAAGATTATCTTTGCTCATCACACGAAAACCGGAACACACCCATTTTAGACAGTATTTACACCACTGTCCGTCGTTCGAATCGTCATTCGGCAACACTCAGCACCGCCAGTAGCTCCTCTGAAGACCTCCAGCGCAGCTCTGGACAAAACGTTAGAAGCAGAAATGTTTCATGGACCACGGTCATACAACCCAGAAGAATCATAAGCAGTTTTGCTATGAAGTATTACAAGAAAACGAAAATAAAATACTTTCGATTCCGTTTCATATCAGCCTACTACATCGCATATTAACATAAATTTCAAATTAAAACATGGCGGTCAATGCGAAATCGTGCTCAAAACATATGAACGCGCAGGCATTCTGCGTTGCATGCTGCAGTTCAATGCTCAGACAATAGAGTTATAAATACAGGTTATAGAGCATTAATCTCCATACCATCTGGATGTTGCACTCAGCTATCGTAGCTTGCCAGCCAAACATATTCATATTTAGATTTTTGTCAAATTCAAATATGGCTGTAATGAAGTATTACAAGAAAACAGAATGAAAACACGTTTAGATTCTGCTCCAATATCAGCCTGTTACATCTCATTTGGACATAAATTTCAAATTAAGAGGTAAGGAAGCAATTCTTCGTCATGTATAACTGATGTAAATTCGTTTGCCAGAGTTATACATCCACTTTGTATAGAGATCACTGACAGTGTGGTTAATGAATGTCTGTTTTACGGACCAGCAATCTCTATACAACCTTAATGTATAACTCTGGTCTCTCAGCATACAACTGCAGCTTGCCGGCACATTCATATGTTTTGCACAGGATTTACCATTGACCGCCATGTTTAAATATGGAAAACGTATTTCCATTAGTTTATATTGAAAAGAATGGCTTTCTTACCTCTTGTTTCGAACTTTATGCCATATATATGATGTAAGAGGTTGGTATGGCAGTACAATCTAAACGTATTTTAATTTCTTGTTCTAGTAACACTTCGTAGTTGCCATATTTGAATTTGTCAAGAAACGAAACATGAACATCAATGGTTGGCACGCTCAGACATCTGAAGTTCAACATCCAGGTAGCATAGAGATCAAAGATACGGACCAGTGATCTCTATACAAAGTCGACGTATAGTTCTGGTGCCTGAGCATAGAATTGCAGCGTGCCTGCACATTCACACACGATTTCACATTGTCCGCCATTTTTAAATTTGGCAAACGAGTTTCCGTCAGTTATTAAGCGACAAAAAATTGCTTGCTTAACTCCTGATTTGGATTTTAAGTCAATATGCGATGTAATAGCCTGATATTGGAGTGGAATCAACACATATTTGTGTTTCGTTTTCTTGTAATAATCCGTATGGCAGTAGAATCGAAACGTATTTTAATTTCTTGTTGTAGTAACACTTCGTAGCAGTCATATTTGAATTTGGCAAGAAACGAAATATGAACATCTGACGTTCAACATCCAGGTTACATAGGGATCAATGACAGAACTATAGCGTGCCTGCACATTCACTTGTTTTCAACACGTTTTCGCATTGTCCGCCATGTTTAAATTTGGCATATAAATTTCCAACAGTTATTACGTGTCAAAGAATTCCTTGCTTAAGTCTTGATTTGAAATTTATGTTAATATGTGTTGTAATAGACTAATTTGGAAGTGTAATCTAAACGTATTTTCTTGCCGTTTTCTTGTAATACTTCATAGCAGGCATCTTTGAATTTGGCAAGAAACGAAATATGAACATCTGTGGCTGGCACGCTCAGTCATCTGAAATTCAACATCCAGTTAGTTTAAAAGTTTGTATAGCTTATGGGACTTAACTACGGGATCATCGGTCCCTATACTTACAAACTACTTATGAACTAGCTGATACTAAAGACGGCAGAAACATCGATGCCCGAGGGGGGATTCGAACCCCGACGGGGAACGGCCTCGCGCATCGTAGCATAACGGCTCAATGCGCTCCGCCGCGACCATCCAGTTAGTATGGAGGTCAATGTTACGGACAGAGTACATAATATCTTTGAAGGTTAGTGGTTGTGGTCGTAAATCATAGGTTTGAGAATTTTATTGGCCGCTTTTAAGATTGCCTATTATTTTTCTGTGTTATGCGATCTATATCCGTTTCATTTTTTTCAAGAATTCCTGTAATATTCTACAAACAATTTTCATATAACAAAACGTATTGTTCATTGTGGATATCGTTGGGGGTATTTATAAAAGTGAGGGAGAAGGTGGGTTATGTTAGAAGGGAGGGGCAGGGGCACTGACAAACTTGATGCCCTCCTCGTAATAATCGAACCTTAAAACTGTGCCTAGATACCACACGGCAGTTTGCACTCGCCGAATGAAGATGAAAACAACCGTCCATTGTCGTTGAGGTGCCTGCAGTTGGTTTTCACTCGCGTCTTGCCGAGAGCGACTACTCGGGACAGCCGCGCTCCTTCCTCGAAGCCGAGGTCACTCGTAGCCTCCTCAAACACATCCAGCTCTTCCGCTGAAGACTGCCGAGTAATTTCTCGCTGTTATTTCCTAATTAACTGAAACAAGACTCCAGTTATACGCTGCGGTGTAGGCCTCTAGAATTTCTCGTTTTTGTTGCCTCGGCTAAAACGATTGGAAAATGTCGAACATGCGCGGTTCCGAGAAGCGAACATACGTGTCGGTCCGGAGAGCTGGTTCGCGTGATGAACACACTTAGGGCAAACAAGAACTATGGGAAGATCTGGGGGCAGACCGCGGCGCGGCGTGCCGGCGGTTTTCGGAAGGAGCCGGCGACGGCCACCGAACTTAATTTGGCGAGGGTAAATGTTTCCTCCGTTTGTTTTCTGTTCGGGAGCTGATTACAACCGGCAGGTTCGGAAAATAGCTTCATTAGCGAGCCGGCGTGCGAAACCGTTATTAAGCCCATAACTGAGCAATGCGCTCGGACTGGAGCTGGAGCAATTACCGGGCTCCGTAATGGCGCAGCTCGTTGTTTTCCGTAATGGCGGAGGCGGACCAGCAGCCCGCGCCTGCGCCTGCGCACATCACCCGCGCTGCCCACCACGCCTTCCTGCGCGCGCACCACCACCACCGCTGCCGCCGCGCCGGTGGAATGCTCTGGACGTGTCGCCAGCGCTCACACCAGTGGCGGCGCGTCCTATTACATTACATTAGTTTAGTTAATTCGTTCAAATGATCCGTGTTGAGGTAATATTCGTGGGTGCGGAACATTTATATATATATATATATATATATATATATATATATATATATATATATATATATATATATATATATATACACAAGTTGATAATATAATATTTCTAATACAGGTACATACTCTTTTTACAAGCTGATAATATAATAATACTAATAGTATGAATACATCTAAAATTTTCCCGGCGTATTTCTTCTCCTAGTAATTTTCGGGTATGCAGCCGGATCCCATTGGCATTCTGCAACGATATTTCGGCCCAGAGACGTCCGGCCATCTTCAGGTGAGTAGGCAACTACTGAAGAGAGCAGGTACGTTCGCGGCATTTATGCCGAGTATTGCGCATGCGAAATGCGCTGGAGTCTTACTGCCCATGTGTTAGATGGTGACATGCGCGGTACGGCCGAGCTATGTGTGCTGCCCTCGGTGGTAAAAGTGAACACTCCTCTAATAATTGAGAATCGAATGATTCCGTCGATTCCGCTGTGCCTCGATAGCTTTAATTACAGGGTTCCAATTTTTATCCAGCTGAAAGCCGTTGTCACGTTTTATTACATTACCAGTAACGCGTATTTCATCCGCTTTCTTGATGACTGAGTTCCAAAAGCCGGAAACTGGAGCCAAAATTGTAGTTTTGTTGTATTCCATGCAGTGTCCCATGGAAATGCAGTGTTCTGCTACTGCTGATTTCGACGGTTGCAGAAGACGTGTGTGTCTTTCGTGCTCCGTACATCGCTCTTGAACTGTTCGAGTCGTCTGACCTACTATGTAAGCAAAACCACACTCGCGGGCGTTTATAAAATTCTCTGCGAGTTGCCCTTCGGAGCACGAAAGACACACGCGTCTTCTGCAACCGTCGAAATCAGCAGTAGCAGAACACAGAAGAAAAAACAATGGCCCTAAGATGGATCCTTGTGGAACACCACATGTAATTCTTCCCAATCTAATGATGACTGTTGGCTTAATTCACTAGTCCCTTACACTGACACCCTTTGTTTCCTATTAGCAAGGTACGACTTGAACCATTTTGCAGTAATTCCCGTGACACCATAGAATTCTAATTTACTTAAAAGGATGTTATGGTTCACACAGTCAAATGCCTTTGATAAATCACAGAAAAACCTGCTGCTTGTAATTTGTTAGCTAATGAATTAAGTACATTCTCACTGTAGGTGTAAATAGCCTTCTCGATATCGGAACCTTTCAGAAATCCAAACTGTGTTCTTGACAATATTTCATTTGAGGTTATGTGGTTGAGAAGCTGCTTGTACATTACCTTTTATAGAATTTTTTAGAATGCCGCAATATGTGTTCATTGGTTCACTGAACCCCGGGAAAAGCTCTTGTGAAAAAAGTAAATAATTAAATTAAATAAAAAGTCTTTTTAAACTATCATTCTTCGTCCTGCTACCAGATCATTTTATATGCACATTCAAAGCATTTTTATTGTTTGAGAAACGGTTTACGTCGCGGAGACAGCACGTACACGCTTCGTGGCGCGGCCTCTCAATATAGGCTGCAGTGGCCTCAGCGTTGAATGCCCATGCGCAGCTGAGGTTCAAATTCTCTTCTGAACTCCCTGGTGGCAGCGTGTTGGCGCTCCCGCGGCAGGGAGGGGGAAAGGGAAACGTCGCTTTTAACATTGTCGTTGGAACTGTAGAGATACCAGCTCCCGGCTACACGAGCTCTGCCCAATCTTCTTTTTAACAGATCCAGGAACTAGAGTGACTTTTGTATTGTTACTTTCCACATATATTTTGACGTTTTACCAAATGCGTCGCGATTTTGAGGATGAATGGCATTTATATTCTTTGTTGTAAGAAATATTTAAATGTCTGAAAAGATGTTGGGCAGAGCAGCCTTTGCGCATGTGTCCCACTACAAAGGGAGGAGGCAAACCGGGGTACTAGTCGGAAGGGTGCGCGAAATTGTCTTTGGACGCCGAGTGGGTAGGGGGGGGGGGGGAGGAACGGCGCCAAAAGCGCCGAAACATTGCCGCGCTGTGCGGTGATTTGGGGGGGGGGGGGGGGGCGCCACTATCAAGAAGTGAACCCGCCGTCATCTGAAGCACCAGCCGCCACTGGCTGGCACACGGTGGCACTGAATCTTAAAAATGTAGTAAAAAATAAACTGTCTAGATGGGAATTTTGGACTATCAGATTAGGAAGCGTAATACCCGCCTTCGTAGTCTAGTGGACAGCGTGGTGGGTTATCACGCGGGGGGCCCGAGTTCGATTATAGGTACAGTCCTAGATTTTCTCTGCTACGGTACTCGGTGTTATGTAGTCCTCATCATCATTTCATCGTCATTGACATGCAAGTCGGATAAAGAGTCAGATAAAGAGTCTTGCACCATCCATGCTGAACACGACTCCAGTTGGGGGTCTAGCGACCTCACGATCATCAATTGTAGTAATGTTGACAACTACCAAGCGCTTTTTTTTTTTTATTTTGACAGGCAAGATGCATAATTTTTGGGGGAGATAGATAGGCGCCAACGCCTGAAGTGGAGCAGCGCAGATAGGAGAAAAATAATTTAAAAAATTAAAATAATTATGCAGGTTAAGCTGGCCGAAATACTCTTATTTAAAGATAAACATTTACGCTCTGTGCTAGGCAAGTGAATATTTTCAATATGGAATGTCTTCGATGGGGTGTTTACTAATTAAAGAAAACATTCGTACAATTGTCAACTCATTAATTAAATACGTTTCTTTTTCAATTAACTTGAAAATTGTGTAGTCCTACTGCGCTTAAAGAGAGAGAGAGAGCCGTGGTGAAATGGAAGTACGAGTCCTTCCCCTGGCTTCGGCGTGTGTGTTGTTCAAACGTTTGTTAAGCTTATGGGACTTAACTACGGGGTCATCAGTCAAAAATGTTCAAATGTTTGTAAGGCTTATGGGACTTAACTACGGGGTCATCAGTCCCTAAACTTACAAACTACTTATGAACTACTTACGAACTAGGACGGCACAAATATCCATGCCCGAGGGGGGATTCGAACCCCCGACCGTACTGGCCGTGCTGACCGTGACTGGAGCGCCTCAGCCACCTCGGCCACCGCGGCCGGCCGGTCATCAGTCCCTAAACTTACAAACTACTTATGAACTACTTACGAACTAGGACGGCACAAATATCCATGCCCGAATTCCACGACATTCCTTTTTCTGTTACACTATGACCGCATTTATAGGCTATTACGTTTGTGTATTAACGTTCAAATCAATCCGACTTTGAGCCACGTTTTAAGCGACACTTGCGAAATGTCTTTCTTCAGACATCTTAAAAAATTACAATGAAATTAACTGATTATGACCTACAGTCGTACTACTTAAATTATAATCTATGCCTAGAACCATTATAGAGGATGTAATAAATAAGAAAAGGACGGAAAGTATAGCATAGATTTTTTTTCCATTTTATTTATTTAATTTCTGGTTTACACCGAATTTCGTGAACGGATTTTCAAAAAATAAATCTTTTTAATAACATAAGTATATTTCTCAAACGATTTGCAAAGAATCGTAGAACATTTGGAAAAGTCGTTAACAGAAAGCAGTAACAATCATAATTCCCGATGCAGATGATGAGGAAACAGCCTTTGAAAACGGTGATGACAGGTTCATGAAGAAGAAGAAGAAGATGATGATGAAAAATAAGAGAACACAACTTCTAATTTTAGTTACATAATTATTAAATGAAATTTCGAGCTTTCTATGTTTGAGCTTCTATTTTTAACCATTAACTACAATAACCCTTAAATATACATTTTTATATAAATAACAAGACTTTAAAAACTTAGAATTCTATTTTGGATGCACCATTTTTTTTTCACATGTAAGGAGAGTTGTAAGGTGGACAGACGACTTCGGTTTATTGGGATAATTTTTGGAAGATGTACTTCATCTATAAAGGAAACCGCGTATAAAACGTTTGTAACGACCACGACTTGAGTATGGTTCAAGTGTTTGACATCCGCAGCACATCAGTTTAAAGGAAGACATGGACGCAGTCCAGAGGCGAGCAGCTAGGTTCGATACTGGTAGGTTCGACCATTGCGCGAGTGTCACAGAAATGCTCCGGGAACTCAAATGGCAATCGCTGGAAGAAAGACAACATTCTTTTTGAGAAATTCTGTAGAGGAAATTTAGAGGGCCGGAATTTGAGGCTGACTACAAAACCATCTTGCTGCCGCCTACTTACATTTCGCGTAATGATCACAAAAAATGGAAGATAAGAAAAGTTAAGACTCGTACAGAGACATACAGATAGTCTTTTTTCCCCTCGATCCGTTTGGGAATGGAATAGGAAGGAAAATGCCTAGTAGTGGTGCAGTGTACCCTCCGGCACGCATCTTACGGTGGATTGCGGAATATATATGTAGATGTAGACGTGACGCCAGTCACCTCAATTTGAAACGCCCCATTTGTTACATAACGAAATATGTCTGCGACGTCTTCCGAAGACGTAGCTCGAGATACGCTGCTCCCGTGTGAAATGACGTCACCGCACCGTGTGAAAAGTTAAAGCGCCTTCCTCTCCCCCCCCCCCCACCCTCTACCTGTTCGTCTTTCTCAACTTACAGGCATAGTCCATCCGTTCTACAACGTTATTCATCCACTTTGTCCGATTTTCACATATCAAAAAGTGTAATACGTCGACAACAAAGTTATCCGAGGTCTTAGCAGAACTGACAACGTGCTATCAGGAAAAACCGGTTCATTCAAACTTTTGATAAATTCTCGTCTGCACCTCCCACTTAAGAAACTAAAAGATCGTGAACTCTGCAAGGCAGTGACCTAGTCAGAACTATACTTCGCAATAAAATACTGGGCAGTAACACTTGACATAGTACTCCCACAGAGGAGGCAATGTTACGACATATAGCATAAAAAGTATCAATTAAAAAAATTAAAGGCACACGTTTTTTTCATCTGCAGTTACATGTGTTCTGTCATGGTACATGTTGAAATCTCCATGCCCCAGTGTTGTAATACTCCAGGGTCTATGTGTTTCGTGTTTTTCGCTTGCTCCTCTATTGGTGTGCGAACGATCTGACCAGGCAAACTGCCCTTCACACCCTCTCACATTCTGTGGTACGATGGCTCAGGGCAGTCCGCCATAATCTGATCAGGGAATGAAAACAGTGACAATGTATACAGAATGGTGAAAAGAAAAAGGAACAAAATAGAAACAGCGAAGGGTCCAAAGACCGAGCGAACTGGACCAGTTACGATGGACGTGGCGCAGTGGTAACACACTGGACGCGCTTTCGGAAGGACGCCGGTTCACATTCCCCTCCAGTCACTCACATTTAGGTTTTCCGTGATTTCTCCAAAACACCCCAGACAAATTGTCCGACCGGGGTGTTTTTTTTAAAATCACACTGAGCTTTGTGGCTCTAAGTATTCCCCATAAAAGGCATACATAGATGGCGCTCTCGCTGCCACTTCACATCGTCTGCTTGGCGGATGATGTTGTAACCATTATTACTAAATCTAATATCCACGTCTGCCGTCATCGGATCAAAATCGACGTGGCCTTCCGCGGTGTACTCATCTTTCTCAAGCAGTGTATATAACCTGGAGTAATAAAATGAAGGACCACTGATCTTGTCATCTTGCTTCTAAGGACGCCGCACAGGTGTTAGTAACAAATCCTTCAAAACAGGTAGGGGACACCAGTCCGGGAGTGGGCAGCCTATACAAAAAGAATTAACCAAGTTTTCAGGAGAACGGTCGAGTCCAGCACGATAGACTAATTATAGGTCAGAAAAGCAAAATGAACACCCGCTCGGTTAGCCGTGAGGTCTAACGCACCGCTTTCCGAGACGGGGAGGCGTACCGGCCGCGGTTCCCTCGGCTGCGGCTGACGCTGTCCTTCAGTGAGCGTGGACGCTCATAAGCGTCAGCCGCAGCGAAAGTGTTAACGAAGGGGGTCGCAGTGCCAGCCAGCCTAGATGTGGTGTTTAGGCCGTTTTCCACTTCCCCCTGGGTGAATACGGGGCTGATCCCTAGGTTCCGCCTCAGTTACACGATTCGGAAACATTTGTACCTCTTTACACTTTCACACATATAAAAATATACGCAGACATTTCGAGTACACATTTCCTCCCGGAGAGGGGGGAGGGCATGGTGTGGTGACAGGAAGGGCATCCGGCCACCCCGTAAATATTAGCACACGCCAAATCCGGATTTGACAGAGAGTTCATCCTGCATGTGCGGGAACATGGCCAAAGAGAAAGAAAGAAAAGCTAAATAAACCTTATAACAGAACAATGTTTTGATAGAACTAAAAAGGTGTTGTGTCGATGTAGGTTAATACGTTTTGATGTCATAAAAATTAAATTTAGAGTTATTTGGATATTTTCAGAGTTATTCCTTTCCATTTAGGTGTTTTACGACCATTAGGAAAGTAAAACTTTGGTTAACTACAAATGTGATTTAGACTATATTTTTTAGTCTACTTCTTATTCGACGAAAAAGTGAAATTTTCATGAAGTTATGAAAATATTGTAGGTATGAACACAGCTCCATAAAATGTACCAGAAAGACGTAATACTGTTTCATAATTTTATGAATAAAACAGCGTACATCATGTTGTTTATATAACTTTAACTATCGGTTTCTATTGCAGTGGCCAGTGCCCACTAGCGTGCGCCATTACAAAAATGTACTTTGGACGATATCTAGCTGCTAATCTGCTAGCATATCACTCCCACTTTGTAAATGTCGCAAGATGTCTCCTACATAAAGAAATAATTTTCTTTGAAAGGTAATGAATAAGGACTGTATCCAAAAATTATTCATTGTAGATTAGGGTACACTGGATACGGTTGTGCCAGGATACGGTTGTGACAATCGCCATATTAGCGAAACATTAAAGAATAACGTCGAGTGTGGAAGGGAGACAAAAGCAGCGTGCCTCTCTAACCGTATTCAAAAATGTTCAAATCTACTGGACCAAACTACTACGGGCACCTATCAGTAGTCTTACAAACTACTTAAACTAAGTTACACTAAGGACAACACATACACCCATACCCCAGGGAGGACTCGAACCTCCGGTGGGAACAGCCGCCCATTTGGTAGCATGAGGCATTAGTCTACGTGGTCATTCCGCGCGACTCTGTAAACTTGTTTCATAGTAGCGCGTCAAGCGTCGACCGACAGTGACGCTAGCGGAGGTCTACATTACCTTTCAACATTGAAAAGTACTAGTAACTGTCTTTATTCGAATTCGTATAATGATTGATGTACGTCTACAGATAGAGTAATGAATTTTTTTTTCTCGGGTTACATTACACATTAGTAGTTTAATAGCAGTGATTACTTTGTACCTGTGTAGCTGATTTTGTATTGTCATTGCGATAGTTTTTGTGCTGAGAAGTACCTTAGATAAAGTTGTGTCATATTGTAAGGGTACGATTGTAATACGTTGTTGTCACATATTTTCTGGTTATTGTTGTGGCACAGGTAAATTATTTGTTGTGCGTGCCCTGAAAACGGCTGAGGCAGACTGAGAGAAGGCACTGTGACCTTACAAAGTAAGAACATGCTTGTAAAGAAGTGAAAAGCGGGAGTTGCATTCGCACAGACACGAAAATGCATGAAGTTCATCGCATGTCCTCTCTATGATATATTAGTTATCCCCAGCCACACCACCGGTTTTCTTCCCCCGAAATTGTACTACCTTTTCCGAAGGTCCCCCAAAGAAAAACAAGAGATGAAATCGCATCTCGGCAAGAACAATGACACAACTAAAAAACGCAACACTTGAGAAAAAAGACACTATTTTCGCTATGACGAATCATGAACTACCCTTTTACTATTACTACCTTCTCTACCTTCATGTGGACAAACTGCGAGAGACAGATATGACGTTCTTCCTACACGAAGGGGCTCTTCATACATCTTTTTCAATGATAATCTAAAACTTCTCGGTTTTTGACTTGTGTCATTCTTACCAGGGCGCGAAATGTGTAGTTAACTTCTTTTGCTCATTGTAATATGATGACTGATGTAATAACAACTATAGATGCTAGAGTTCCTTATTAGTTGTAAGTGATTAAAGTGTTCCAACGTTATATTCGTTGGGGTGGGGACGCCAATATCCTACGCTCTGCTGCGCTCGCTCTTGTGTATTCTGCTGGAGAATACTGCCAGTGTGGGAAAACAGCGCTCACACAACAAAGATTGACGTCAAACTTAATGAAGCCATGAGGATCATCACTGTCACTGTCGGATCTACGCCCATTCAGTGGTTACCTGTCCTGGCTAACATTGCTTCGCAAGATCTGAGGAGGAAAGCAGCTAAGGTAAAATTGATAAAAAATGTCAAGGCTCACAAGATCTCTCCCTTGTATGATGCTCTACAGGATTCCCCAGCATGTCGTCTGAAATCACGAAAACCTCCCTGATGTGACACAGAAAGCACCACTTCCTTCGACGTGACCTCCAAGTGGCAAGAACGCTAGAACGAAAATCCACCGCACAACGGCCATCTCGTGCAAGATCCATCAAAGAAGGTTGAGGGATTCCATCTACCACGCCAAACCTGCTCGAGACTGAACCGCATCAGGACTGGTCAAGGGAGGTGTGCTTACTACATGAAGTGGGGTTTCCTCCCATTTTCTGACTGACTGCGGGGCAGAGGAGCAAACCGTAGGGCACATCGTCAGTGTCCACTGCAAGCATTTAATGGTGACTTGTAGAGTTTACATCAAGTGACAGAAAGTGCTCTGGACTGGCTGTTAAATTTGGCCATTTCCATATATTGCTGTATACGTGTAGAACCATACGATAAATAAATAAATAAATAATTAGTTTTGTTACAGAGGAAGAGTATGTTCCATTATGTTAGATATTTACTTGCAATAAAAGTGATTTATATCATTCTACTGCATTTTTAACGTGTCAGTACTGATCCCAAGTACTGTCACAACCGCCCCTGGGGCGTAGTCGGATGTGACTTTTTTTTTAATTTTTTAAATATTTTTATTCAGACAAATGTACACTATATTATATTAATTTTTTAATCTTTCTTCCAGCTAACTGAAATAGTAACAAAATTGTAGGGGGTCAAATGGAAATTGTCACAAGCGTTCCGAATGTATCCTACACACCTCTGTCTTAACATTACACAGATGTGGTGTTCCACGGAAATCTCTGCTTTGTCATGCTGTAATTAAGTGAACTGACATCAGATTCATATTCGGAAGAACCTGATTGAGTCACTGCGGAGTGGCCGAGCGCACTGAGACGCTATGCTCCGGTGCGCGAGGCCGTTCCCCGTCGGAGGTTCAAATCCTCCCTCGGGCATGGATGTTTGTGTTGTCTTTAATATAAGTTAGTTTATAAGTAGTTTGTAAAAGGGACTGATGAACCCGCAGTTAAGTCCCATAAGCTTAACAAACATTTAAACCTGATTTAACTGTGAATCTCATAAACCATTTCGCCTCTTGTTCTTCCCGAAGAGGGCACCTCTTCTTTGTGACCGCGTGCAAGATGGAGCGGTAATCTGTAGTGTCGCATTCTCAGTGCACTGCGTGGAGACACGTGCGTTGAGGCAGTGCAGCATCGACGTTTCAGCGGCGTGGACAGCTCGTTTGCGTGGCAGCTAGTTTCAGGAGACAGAGTGTTGTAAGCGTCACGCTTATCTCTCATCGCTGACACGCCGTCCAGCCGATCAAACGGAAACCTGTCCTCGGCTAGCTTTAATCAGGGCAGCGCCACTGCCCGTTGTCTAATGGAAGCACTCTCACTCTCTCTCTCTCTCTCTATCCCAGCATCGGGTTTTATAGAGAATTGTATCCAATGTACGTTCAAAAAAAAAAAAAAAAAAAAAAAAAAAAAAAAAAAAAAAAAAAAATAAAAAAAAAAAAAATAAAATAAAATAAAATAAAATAAATAAAAATAAAAAGAAGATAGGCTATGAATGCTGTTTCATGTCACTGACAAATGTAAAAAAGTTATTCGCCGAAAATTCAGGTCACTCTATCTTCATGTATAAGCATGTTCCCTGTAATCCTTTAATATACAGGGTGTTTTCGTAAGAGAGTGCAAACATTTAACAGGTCATAGAGATCGCTCCACTGGACATTGAGGTAGGAGAAGCCGGCTTAAGGAAATGTGAAAGTAATCTTGGGTACGGCTTGGTCTCTTATTACTATTTTCAAGCTTATTTACAAATAACATTCGTACACATTTATAAGTAATATGCTGTAATTAAAGTACTGATTACTATGAGGTACTGATGCAGACATTCTTTACTTTACTTGTTCATAAGGTGGCTCTTTTGTATCGTACTTACATTGTTCCATGGCAGAACGCGCCATTCATTACTCAGTGCCATGAGATATTCCTGGCTTGCAGCCATCATTTTCGCTTTGCTCAGAGCAAGTCAGAACAAAGAAGTATGGCCGCGGTGGATTAGCCGCGCGTACTGGAGCGCCGTGTTGCGGAGCACGCGGCCGTCCGCCGTCGGGGGTTCGAATCCCCCCTCGGGCATGGATGTTTGTGTCGTCTTTAGTATAAGGTAGTTCATAAGTAGTTTATAAGTTTAGGGACTGATAACTCCGTAGTTAAGTCCCTTAAGTTTTACATTTGAGAGAAGTATGCAGCTGACACAGTCTTTTGCCATCGGAGGTTCGAGTCCTCCCTCGGGCATGGGTGTCTGTCTTGTTCTTAGGATACGTTAGTTTAGTGACCGATGACCACTGTTGTTAGGTCCCATAACTTGTCAAACATTTTTAAACATGGTTCACATTTTCTCATTTACCGCACGGGCTGGAAAAGGCACGATTGCCACACTAATCCCTTGTCTGCACCGAGGTGCCCATAGGAGAGCGTTCAAAAATTCTCGTCACAAACTTCGGGGACCTGCAGAGAGAAGTAAGAACGTATTTTCGAATAAGAACGCATATGCAGAAGCGAAACGTTTCCGTTCTACGACGGTTTCACTTCAACTGAGTAACACATTTCCTTCTGCTGGGGAAAAGAGACTGGTATCAAAGTTGCTTGTCCTGATATTCGACAGACGTAGTGATCTTTACTACGTCAGACGGTCACCTTAACGTCAACTAATGTCTGCCTTGCATCAGTACTGTTCCATGCATACAGTATGTTGTGTTCCTTTTTGTTTTGGCATATTAAGAGTTAGTACAAACAAGTGAAAAGTGATTGTTTCGTCATGTTTCTTTTCGAATTTTCACCTAATAATTGTACTGCGTCACGACTAACTCGAATTCTCAAGCAGAAGTTGATGAGCGCTACGTTTACAGACAAGAGTTCCTAATAAAAGCACTGAGTACTCACTGTACTAGTGCTAGAACTTTGTTTCGGGAATTTTCGAAAAACCCTGTATACTTTCATCGGAGTGGCGGTTCCTTGCAGTAACGCCCTCAAGGGGCAACTTTTTAATCGCCATTTATATAAAAGTTCGCCCAAGATCCGTCATATACATTTCATATATTTCTTCTTCTCTTGGTTCTGTTTGTCTTTCTTTGCCACTCACTATCCATTTGCAAACGTAGTAAGACTCTCAAAGAAAGTGAATCGTTTCATTTTCTATTTTTTTGCGAGTAATAAAGAGTGATGTGGTTCTGCACTTCTTACCTCTATCCCAAGCCAGCAAACATAGGAATTAAGTCTGACAATATGAATTGTCAGAAGTGAGACAGTCCAATCACGTTTCTTTACTTGTGGTGAAACGTGTTCACCAATCTATGGCTGACTCGTTTTAACGAAATCAGTCTGTACCTCCGTTTCAAATTCAGTTCCGACGATATTCTAATGTAAGAAGTAGCTGATGTAGAACAGACCTGGTTGTGGTCTAACAAGTAGCTATTACTTTTACAACCATTTAATGTATATTTAGACGCTCCTTAGAACACACCAAGGTGTAAACTAGACTTTTATTAACATAGAATTTAGATTTGGTGCAATTTACTAATCGTCGAACTGTCAGTTGAGTCTTCCGGAATGGCATGCCTTCGGGCTGACAGTCCTATTGTTCTTTAGCGACCTCTATTGTTCTTTAGAGAATGGAAGACTCCTGCCACAAGATAAATGTGGGCGAAGCCATGGTGCTTCCATACCTTTCAAGATTCATTTCCTTTTCTAATACTTTTGTTATTAAATTTTTTCCGCGGTGTAGAAAGATTTCATTTGGCGTATCGTGTCAGTATTTCTCATTCACAATGTTCTCATAAACACACCACACACGGCACCCACACTTCAGCGAATATGATCAGTTGCCTAATAGTGGAGGCCTTGAATGCATGCAATTACTTTGCCGTACCAGTGTCACAATAGTTGGAACCAGCACCGACGGCGGTCGTGTTTAGGCTGCTTCTGCGCATGTAAGTCACGTACGGCGTTGCCAACTTGACGGATTCCCCGTCAAATTTGACGGAATTTCAAGTTGAATGATGGATAAAATTTAGCTTGACGGTTGGCGGATTTTTTGACGGATATTACTAGAAATTTACTTTTTTTTTACGGATATAGCTGGTTTAATACAATTTTGACAAAAATATAAAATTTTCTTTGAAAAAGCTATTACAGATGCACATATTTCTGTGCCTGAAACTCAAAGGTATAATATATTAATGGACTGTTGCACTAAAACCCAATAACAAACATCTCCGATGACTGGAAATATACGTAAAATAAACATTACATTGGCATATGGCTGTAATTTGTCTGGATGCAAAGATACGATACGGGCCTTAATAGCAGCAACATTCTAACAATGATGTGCTTTGCTCTACGAGTCATTTCGGGAAATTCTGGATACTAAGCTCAGTGCATTGGCTGAGTTTGATTTTTAAATGCTTGCCCGACTCGGAAATAAAGTAATGAATCTTATGTTTAGTATAAATATTTAATTTTATGTTTATTTCTCCAAGGAAAAAAAACAGAAAATCTCATTTTGGCCGGATTTTTAAATATTTTCTGATGCGTAAAAAAAGTAACGGGTCCCAAGTTAAAAAAAATATGTTTCCTTATTTTTCAAGAAAATACAAAGATATCTAATTCTGACGGATATTATGGTGTTGGTCTGATGGAAAATATTATCATGCGCTGGCACACTGGTCACGCGTTCTCCGACTGCCAATAAGGGTTCACTATTACTCTGAGTGCTCTGCTGTAACTAAAGAGCTTAAATTTCATAGAGTGGCAAACATACGAGCTACGGCGCTCTTTGCGGAAACTTATGTAAACTTGGTCGCCATATTTTTGGTGGTCAGTACACTCGAGAGGAGTATATTTATCATATGTTGTTGTCGAGCTTGATGTGTTGTATTTATTTTATATTGTATTTAGTGCGTATTGTCTATGCAATTTTTGCTGATGAAATATGCCTAAAGTGAGTTTCAGCATTTAAATGCACACATCGAAGTGATAAAACGACAAGTACTTCGTCCAGGAACACCAAATGTTTTGCCTTGTTTGATCTCAGTCTGTCTGTACTCATACAAAATTCTTGACTGATGGCACTTAGCTGCTTCAAGAGTGAAGATTCAGATGACATATCCTGCAATTCCCTTGAAGTATACATGCCATAAAAAATGCTCAGTTTTCTACCTAGTGTAGACGAGATATTTCTTCTTCTGTCGCTCCTGTGGTTGACGAAACCACACTTTTGAGTGTATACACCTACTTTAAAAGTGTTTTCATGTATTGTTGACAATACTTGATCGATCGTGGTTGACATGCAACCAGTGCCAAGTGTGGATGCAGTAGTGACAACCAGAATTTTTTCACTTGTGTATCTCTGTGTCCTTTACAACAAATATTTACCCCAAGTAACATGGCGGACGCCAGTTCAATTTGCCACAAACATGGCGGACCTATCGCCACTCTATGAAATTTAAAGCTCGTTGGCTCTAACTATTGCTAGCATATAAGTGATTTAAGCGAGTTGTTTAGTGGACTTCACCGTAATTGTTGCAAGTTGTCATCAATGATGGTGCTGGTTTGTGAAAAGCAAGCGATATAAGCTTTCTCCAAGCACAAAGCCCATTAGGCCAGTCGTCGTAGACAAAAAAATGGCCTTAGGTCCAAAAAAATTGCAGGAAGCTGAATTTTTGGTATGTTGTTAGGACATATTAGAATAGTATTAAACCAAGTTTGCAGCTTCGAAATCTCTTAGCTTAACGTTTAAGAGCCAAAAAACCTCGAAATTTTCGGACTTTTTTCTGGTTTTGGCTTATAACTCGTCAAGGGTAGTTTTATGACGAAACGTCACCTGTATCTCTAATAAGGTAGATAAAATATTCTACAATTTAAGCCCAACCGCAGCTCTGTAAGTCCAATAGTTCCCGAGATATTGGACTTCAAAAATTGACTTATTTCTCGAAAAAGTTCAAATTTCCGATTTTCGTCATCTTTCGGCTAGAATATTGGCTCTAATAATCATCCCACGGGGAATGTCATAATAAACAAAGTTATAGAGCAGTTATTTAGCTTTAATCCAAGTACAGAACGAAGTCCATAGGCCCAATAGATTTCTAGTTATCGTTAAAAACGAAAAGTTGGAAAAATCGGATTATTCAATAAACTGACCCAGATGAATTGCAGTCCTCTTAACCTATATATGTTAAAGAAAAAGGAGGAATTACTCATTGATGATGATTTTAACGCAATGTATATAAATAGGTGTAAATTATGTGTTAGTGCATACCAATATATTTTTGAAAGTAGGTATTGCTGTAAAGACAACGAAAGCCTCTCCGTTTGTGAGTATTGGTCAGCCATTGAGGGACTGGGACTTTCGTTCGTAGTGAGGTCTTCCTCACTACACCCAGTCTGTCCTTGGCCGAATTCGGATCTGTGAAGAACGTTTCAAACAAAAATCGTCTAAATCTCGATCGTGGTGGTGTTTTAAGTACTTGCTTTTTTACAATATGTCGGAGCTACCCCCGTCGGATGTTTGTTTCGGAGTCGGTGGGAAGTGCTTGGAGAGGGAACAGTGACAGTGAAAAAGCGTGGAATTTAGATGCTGGTAAAAGTGTATCAGAAACGTGGGCTTGAAAGGAACATGAGGTTTTTGCGCAATTTAAACGAATCGTCCGTACATGACGCATGCAGGAAGAGGTACACAGTAGAAAGTAATGTGAAAGAATCTGTCCAGCGAGGAGGAGATGTTTCATCTGCTCAACCATCGTCTTCACATGGGGAAAGGCTGAGAAGTGTGTCGGGTTCAAGGCGTCACATCATTGGAGATTTTTGTTTCCCTTGTGGTGAAAAATTCTCCAAGGAATATTTCGAAAAACAGATAAAATTGCCTAAATATTTACAGGATGAACTCCATCAATTGGAAACACTGGAAGTGAAAGAATCGATTGTGGAAAAAGCTAAACAAACTGGTGAATGGGGACAACAGATTCTTCATCGTCTTTCATGTATAGCTGAACTTGTTGCTGCTGAGGGGAAGTACCACAAACATTACTACCTAAAATTGCACTCCTTGTCGCGATCTACTGATGCATAAGGTAAACGAGAGCGTCCTGAACATCCCCTCCTTATCGAGGGTATGGAGCGTACATATGTATACTTTGCGGAAACAAGAGAGGAAAACCAATTTTCCATAAGTGACATGATTGCAAAGAACTTCACAGGTAATTAGAAACCAACAGTTGCAAGTGTTCAAGCTCATCTAAAAAGGCGATATGGAGAAAAAATTATTTTTGCGCAGGTTGGTCCATATCACAGCCCAGTCTTGATGTTCACAGACATTGGACAAAATATTCTTCATGAAAAGTGGTACAATTAATGACTTAGCGATCCTGCTGAAGAGCGGCTTAGAGTTGTCAGAGCTGCAGCAGAGATTATCCTGCAAGACATTCGTTCCCAAACATTTGACACTACTTTATATCTCCCGTCAGAGGTCTTTTTAAAAGACGCAAGAGCATCAGTTCCTGATTCTCTGCAACTGTTGCTTGTATGGATTATCCTGAAAAACAAACGTTCTTCTCTCGAACAGTGGAAAAAGAAGTGCATAGGATTTGCTCATGGAATCATGCCTGCAGCGAGGCACAAATCTGTCATATCCTCAATTCAAATAAGCTTTCGAACCTATTTGTATAGAAAATTTGGTTCAAAGCACCTTGTTGAACTTTACCATAGTATGGGAATTTCTTGTACACATACTGAGGCTATGCGTTTTGTAAGTTCCGCTATCCTCCGTGGAGAAGTGACCCACCTATTTGACAAAGGAGCTTTTATCCAGTTTGTGTTCGACAATGTAGTGTAATTGTTAACACAATTGATGTAGAAAATACGTTCCATGAAATGGGTGGTATTATGATCATGACCCCTCACTCATCCGTTCACCCAGACAAAAACATACCACGTTTGAAGTCTGTTTCTGCAGAGTCTATCAGGTTCGCATATTGCCACACACATTAAACATTCTCCTATTAGAAACAAATCTGGCTTGTCAGCCATTACAATTAACGAAGTGGAAATCGCTGAAGACATTTTTCCAAAATCCCCAGACCTGCTCTGGTTGTTAGCAAAAGCAACTAACATGCCAGGCATCCCAGTATGGAATAGATTCATGAACCAAATGACAGCAGATCTTCTTACAAACGTTCAAAGATTGTATATCTCCCTTTTATCCACGCTCCCCCAACCGACTACGACACTGTTTTAACATCACTTTTGGAAGCCAGTTAAAGAACAAGTATGTAAGGTCAGGAAACATGTTTTGTGACCAACCACTGTACTTGAAAGCCCGAGAAATTGTGGAGGGCCACCAGTATCCTCAGCTCGTCAACATAGCTTGGAGGTTTTCACCTCCTCATGTCATTAATGGGGGTCATCGGTACCATAATGACAGGAAGTGGACTCAAGGAATTTCTCTGTTCAATATTTGCTGAAAACAGTGTTGAAAAAATCCTATTTATATACAATGCATTAATAATCATCGTCAATGATTAATTCCTCCTTTTTCTTTAACATATATAGGATAAGAGGACTGCGATTCATCTGGGTCAGTTTATTGAATAATCCGATTTTTCCAACTTTTCGTTTTTAACGATAACTAGAAATCTATTGGGCCTATGGACTTCGATCTGTACTTGGATTAAAGCTAAATAACTGCTCTATAACTTTGTTTATTATGACATTCCCCGTGGGATGATTATTAGAGCCAACATTCTAGCCGAAAGATGACGAAAATCGGAAATTTGAACTTTTTCGAGAAATAAGTAAATTTTTGAAGTCCAATATCTCGGGAACTATTGGACTTACAGAGCTGCGGTTGGGCTTAAATTGTAGAATATTTTATCTACCTTATTAGAGATGCGGGTGGCTTTTCGTCATAAAACCACCCTTGACGAGTTATAAGCCAAAACCAGTAAAAAGTCCGAAAATTTCGAGGTTTTTTGGCTCTTAAAAGTTGAGCTAAAGGATTTCGAAGCTGCAAACTTGGTTTAATACTACTCTAATATGTCCTAACAACATACCAAAAATTCAGCTTCCTGCAATTTTTTTGGACCTAAACATACCTGACGACTGGCCTACATGTTACGCATAACGTAATTGTTGCTTGAAACTGGCAACAATGCTTTCCCCGTCTGTGCTTAGATATCCGCGACTCGCCTTCGTTCATAGGTCCAACGTTAGACAACCTAAACGTATGGCAGTCGTCATTTATTTGTTGACAGAAGTTAATAGGTTTATTTATCGCTTTATTAAAATGGACTAATACAGAGAGGTTTCTGCGTTGCCAATCAGATTAAAATATTTCCTTGCCAAATGATAGTGCCGGACGCGGTGGCCGCGGGGACTGAGGCGCTCCAGTCACGGTCAGCACGGTCACTACGGTCGGGGGTTCGAATCCCCCCTCGGGCATGGATATTTGTGCCGTCCTTAGTATAAGGTAGTTCGTAAGTAGTTTGTAAGTTTAGGGACTGATGACCCCGTAGTTAAGTCCCATAAGCTTAACAAACATTTGAACAACAAATGATAGTTCCGATATCGATTTGAAAATTTATTTTCAGAAAAATACTTACAAGAAAATTATATTCTGTAGAAACGCGTTTCATCAGTCAGACGTTTTGGTATAGAAAATCAACTGTGCTACTGTAGAACACTTATCTTTTTGCAGTCCTAGTGGCAGTGTAGATTATAATATAAAGATCGTTAATGCCTTCGTATCTAAGTACTTTAGAGAATGTGCATTGTTGGGATACCTTTAGAACAAGATTAAAACACAGTTTGCATATAAGACTGGTAGACTTGTTGCGAAATAATTGTCACATTAAGTTGTTTCTCCAGTGACCAACCTTCAATATTGGTTCTCCAACATGGGCTGATTGTTTGTACGGAAGTCCTAGCAAGTCGGTCGGCTAAGTGACTTTTCACCATTTAGGCAAGTAGCACTTCATAAATCTAGTTTTGGAGAACATGAACATGCTGATCCGTGCACCTCGACCATTTGTAAGGCGCAGAAAAATAAATAAATAAATAAAAAACACTTACGGAATACAATGTTCCATGCATCCGTGCATTTTTAAAAGCACCGATTATTTTCTTTCCAACCATTTCAAGCAGACACGCGATTCTTGACTCTTGCAGTGATAGCCTGATGAATTTACAGCTCTTGTGCAGATCGAGACATATCTTGTGATTCCTTTCCTACTCTTCAAATATTGCGGTAAATGTACTCAGTGGGCAAAATGATCAGGAAAATTCAGAATAACCTACCATTTATACATGGTGTAGCCCTACAGGGTTGCACATTTTTACGGAATAGAAAATCTGTGTTCAGACAGAAGATGATCAGATTGTAATTGATATGTAGATTAACAAATTCTTTGAACTCGTAAAAAACGGTTTTTCACAAAGGGAGACAGTATCTTGCAAGAGCTAACTGCTACAGAAAATAAGATTCGCAGGTAACACAGTGACTCACGCGGCCTCCAGCGTCGGAGGTACGAATCCTCCCTCGGGCATGGATGTATGTGTTGTCCTTAGGTTAGTTTAACATAGTTTAAGTAGTTTGTAAGACTAGGGACTGATGACCAACGTAGTTTGGTCCCATAGAATTACAAACATTTGAACATTTTTTAATACTGTGACCATTTCGGCCGTCGTTAAGGACGAGTAAGATAATTTCACTCCGTTTCACATAGCACCAACAAACGGAAAATTACGACTCTACTAACGCAATCACTATAATTAAACGATTTAGATTCTGTAGAAGAACGATTGCTTGACCTTCATAGACAGTGTTAATCGTCATTAAAAGCAACAGAGGCAACGCAAGAATCTTGTGTTCGACTATGTTAAGTGGTTCACTGTAGCAAAGGAATTGCCAGAAACAGTCCCCGTCCGTTAAAAGCTTTGCGAGAAGGAGCACCAGCTCTTTCCTCGGCGAGAACGGAGTCGTGACTGGGCACTTATTCTTCTTCCACTCCAGGCGTGTTACGCCGCAGTTTCTCAGGGAGTAATCTGGCATTTCCTGTCGTGAAACAACACTATTAGTAACCTTTCTGACACATTAAATATGTCCGTGGTAATAACAGAATGTCATCACTTTGTCTGTGCTACAGACATGAAAAGGACGTCACGGTTCACCGATTCCGAAACACGGTGCAATTTTTCATTCTTTCATTTTAATTTGCTATTTTTTCCATGCTGTAACCTTTGCCAGTGGTGAAACCAGTAAGGAATGTATGGAAAAAAATCAATCGGCCATTGGTCCAACTCAGAATTGAGATCCCTATGATTTATAAATTTGTAGTTTGACCACTGATACGCAACATGAATTAAAATAATAATAGTAATAATATTTTGACTCGTGTTCTGGACGATATTATTCGACATTCCTTCCCTTATTACAAATACAAACGCAATAAAACGACAGCACTTAAGGTTGTGTCAGTATTGACTCACTACTGACGAAGTAAAAGAAACGCGCAATACAGTGTGTTTCATTTTTTTTCCTTTATTGTCATTTCATTCCCTAACACAGGGCGGGCTGTCAGCGCTCGAAAGTGCTCTTCAGCCAACAGAATTTAATACCATGACGTGGAAGAACAGATATAATATAAAAGGCGATTAAAAGTAGGAGATAAATTACATATAAAGCATGGAGATCTTAATTGGAGAGACATAAACTGCTGAAAATGGAGTAAAACATTGCAGTCTTTAAAAAACAATGAAATGGTGATGATAAATGACGATTAAAACTATCTGCAGGAGATGCGGAGGCACATGACATGAACACAGACGATTAAAATAACACTGGTAGAGTTGCCAGATTGAACTTGAGGCAGGCCCGGAGAGCAGACGTGCTCCTTCCCCCTTGGCCAATGACTCACCCCCCCCATCCCCCAACTGAGACCAATTCCCCCCCCCCCCCACCACAACCCAACCAGGATTGTCGTCTTCTGCAGAAAATTGTTTCGGCAAGAAATTAAGAAGCGACTGATTCTTCTTTCGTGTGGTAATATTCGTTTTGTGACTTTCTGATTGTAAATGTTTATTCATAGCTTTCACTCCGTCGTACTTAACAGTAAATGAGGCATTGAATATTCTGCACTTACACATACACTCATCAGTATCGACTTTTTGTAGCCACTCTTTATAATTTTCTTCCTGCAACCATTCTTCACGGAACGAACTTAGATATCGTCTCTTCATTTCACTGTTATTACTCACTAATCTGAGTTAATGTAAGCTTGTCTGATCACACACGATCCGAGTATTCCAAAAATTGCCAGTAAACTGATAAACAATGAACGAACGAACACAAATAATAGACGTCGCCAGCTGACACGTGTCAGGTGAACGGTTCGTTTGCCGCAACAGTGTTTGCTTGATAATGCGCTAGCCGATTACTACCGACGCAACAATGAAAAGTTTTCAGAGGAAGAATAGAAAAGTAGCGTTTTGTTACAGTAAGAAATTGACATTTATATAAAGTTATTCATAATTACTAGAGAGGAGCCGGCCGGGAATGGCCTATCGCACTGAGGCGTCTTGCCACAGAGCGCGAGTCTGCTCCCGCCAGAGGTTCGAATCCCCCCGTAGGGCATGGATGTTGTGTTCGTCCTTAGTTTAAGTTACGTTAAGTTCGATGTAGATCGTCGCTACATGAGCATACTACTTAAAAAGAGTCGTAAAAAAAAATAAAGAAAAAAAGTTAAGAAGAAGATTACATTCAAGTCATACAAGAGTCATTGGCTCGTAGACCCGGAGAATTCATTCCAAACCCGGGCAATCCGGGCGGCGCCCGGAGATCTGGCAACCCTAAACACTGGGCGGCGGCTACGGGTTGGCCGTCCGCTGATGAGTAAAAACAAGAAACACGAAGAGACACCACTCATTCGGAGAAACTCACAATTTAAAGGTGACGGTGGCGGCTACGGGTGAGCCGTTCACGGTTAAATAAAACGATGCCCTAAAAGACAAAGCACACACACAAAAGTTGAGACGTCGGCGATGGTTTGCGCCGTACGTTAAAATAAAATAAATAGAATAAGAAGCAGCATATTAAAAGGTTCCACAGATGTCGGAGCACTCACAGTAAGAAAGGTGAGACATGGGGGAAAGGGGGATGAGAGGGAGAGGGAGAGGGTGGGGAGGAGCCACAGGGCCAGTGGGTGAGGGACTGGAGGGAGGAGATGTGCTAGGAAGGCATGGGGAAGAAGGAAAGGGGAGGGAGGTGAGGGGAAGAACCGGAGGGGCAGCAGGGTAAAATGAGGAGGGGGAAGGATCACAGCTGGAAGGAAGGGTACATGCCAGGCTGGAGGGCATCATCTGGGATGGGGAGGGTACGGAAGTTATCATGGGAAAGGATCCAGAGTGTGGCCAGGTGTAGATCAGAGGGGATACTAGAGTGGTGGAGGCAGGGCAATGGACTGGATGCTGAGAGGAGGGGGCGGATTAGAGAATTATTTGCGGGCTATGTAAGGAGGTGCAGATATTTAATAAAGAGAACGAGGTGGGGGAGAGGCATGAGATTGTAGAGGATCCGTGTGGGGTAGGGGGGATAGAGGGTGATACGGAAGACGAGGCAGAGGGCATGGTGCTCCAGTGTCTCCAGGAATTTGTAAAAGGATGGGTGGTGGGGGGGGGGGGGGAGATCGAGGCTGGATAGGCTACACAGAGGATGGGACAGATGAGAGCTTTGTCGGTATATAGGACTGTGGAAGGGTTTAGGCCCCAGGTTCGGCCAACTAGGAGTCTGGGGAGACAGGAGCAGGCTTCTTTTGGGTAGTGCAGAGGTGGGGAGTTCAGGAGAGAGTGCGGTCAATAGTGAGGTGCAGGTACTTTAGGGTAGGGGTGAGGCTGATGGGACGGAGATGGAGGGTGAGATAGAAATTGTGGGGATGGAAGGAAGGAGTGGTACGACCTACAATGATCGCTTGGGTTTTGTTGGGTTTATAGACAGCAAGTGGTGAAGAGGTCACGGTGTAATGGGTGAGGGTGGGAGCTAAGGCAAGAAAAACGGTGTCATCAGCATATTGGAAGAGGTGTATGGGAGAGGTAGGCTTAGGCATATCGGAGGTATACAGGAGGTAAACGAGGGGAGAAAAGACAGAACCTTAGGGCACGCCAACAGAGGGATAGAAAAGATGGGAGTTGGTGTTGTGGACAGTAAAACAGGTGGGGCAGTTGGAGGGAGAGGAAGGAGGAAATGACCTGGAAAAGGTTGATGGGAAGAGCACAGGTTTGGAGTTTGAAGAGCAGGCCAGAATTCCAGACCCGATAATAGGCCCATTCAAGGTCTAAGGACACAAAGATGGTGGCACAACAGGAATTTAGCAGGAGGAAAAGGAATTGGGTAAGGCGTAGGAGTTAGTCGTCAGTGGAGAAGGAAGGATGAAATCCACATTGGGTGTCAGGAAGGAGGCAGTGTAGCACAAGGTGGTGATGGATGCGACAGGATAGGATGGATTCGAAGACCTTGCTGAACTCCGGGGTGAGGCAGATAGGACAATAGGAGGAGGCATCAGAGGGGGGGGGGGGTTGTTAGGTTTAAGGAACATGAGGACTTGGGGGTAGTAGCTGGTGAAGAGGATGGTGGTATAGAGGGTAGCAAGGGTGGTAAGGAAAGGAAGGGGACATTCCTTGAGGTGTTGGTATGTGATGCAATCATAGTCGGGAGTCATGTTCATTTGGTGTGCAGTATCAATTGTATGTCATATGCAGTGACTGGGGTGTTGAGGTCTGAGGGGGGATTTGGTCCAGGTATTGAAAGCCAGGAGCTAGGGGTGGGATAGAGACTTCAGTTTTTTCACGGGCATCTGGGAACAAGGAATAATCAAAGTAAGGATTGTTGGGGATGGAGAAGAAAGAGTCAAAATGGTTAGCCTTACTGGCATTATCAGGAATGCACTGGTCAAGGTCGAGGAGAGGGTAAGTGGGTGCTGGTTTCGAGCCAGTAAGGTAGTGGAAGGCGTTCCAGTACCGAGACGAGTTGATGGGCAGATGGGAAATAAGCTGTGTCACTGTCTGATGCTAGTCCCAGTGTTTTTTGGCTGTCAGGAAGCTGAGCACGTGTTGCTGGAGTTGCCAGTGGTGGAGGAGTGTATCCCGGTCACAGGTGCGAAGGAAGGAGTGGTACAGCCAGCGGGATTCCTGCAGGAGAAGGACAGTCTGTGGAGGGAGAGCGGTGTGATGCAGCTGAATGGCCTTGGGGGTAATGTAGGAATGGACGACATCAGACAAGGCCTACTGAAGGAAGGAGGCAGCTTGGTCAATATCGCTGGGAGAGTGGAGGGGAAGAGAGCAGCTTTCAACCTGATGGGTGTTGGAGAGGTGAAAGGCATCCCAGTCTGCCTGGGAGTAGTCATGGACAAGTTCAGGAGGGGTGGGCGAGGATTCTGCGGGCGACAGACATTGGGGGTGAGGGTATGGAGAATAGCATCATGGTCTGTGCCTATGGGGTCAAGGATGTCGGCGTTGATGCACCCAAGGAGATTTGGAGAGACAATTATGACGTCAGGGTTGGTGTTGCTACATATGTGGGTGTGGCATGGGAGTGGGACAATATCGCCATTGATGGTAGGAAGAAACTGATGTCACCGTCATAGTTTGGCAGGAATGCAGGAGAGGATATTGAGGTCGGCAGCGATCACATAAGTCATGAAGGAGCTATCATTGTCAACAAGGAAGTCATAAGGAATAGGAACATGGGAGCAGACATAAATGGTGGCACAGGTGACGGTGAGGGACGGGAGGAAGAGTTTGTGGATAAGATGTTCATAAGGTATGTTGAGGAGGGGATGTGGCCGAACAGGGTGGTGTCCGAGTTGGCCGAAAGCTACTCTACCTCATGCAGGGGGTGGGGAGAGTCATGTCGGTTTAGGAGATAGGGGGTGGTACTGACTTGTAGGTGAGGAAGGAGAAAGGTTTCATTGAGGAAAAAGGCATCCACGCAGTGTTGGTATAAGGTGTTCATGTGGAGGAGCTTATTGGTGGGAAGGGAGTGAATATTGGGGTACAGGATGCTAAATTGCTGTTGCGCCATAATGAGGTTAAAAGATGGGGAGAGGGGGAGGAAAAGGGGACGGGTGTGGGGACTAAACTAGGGTGTGGGGTGGTCAGTTCAGAAGAAGGTGAAGTGGATGTAGTTTGGAAAGTGGTAGCCTTAAAATCAAGGTTGAAGAGGGAGTGAGCAGCCAGGGAGACTTGGTGGAGGGTGTGGGGCCGCTGGAAAGTGTGGATTTTTAGGAGAATGATAGTAAGGAATAGGATGATGTCCTTTGCTGTGGGGGGTGGGCAAAAATAGTTGTTGGTGGGAATGGGGGGATCAACGGGACAGACAGTCACAGTGAATTCTTCTTTGGGGGAGTGGGGTGGGACTTACATTAGTAAGAGTAGGTGGAGTGTCATTAGTAAGAGTAGGTGGGGTGTGCCTCACCACAGGTGTTGCAGGAAGGGGGCTTGGCAAGGTTAGGGCAGGAAATTTGGAAGTGGGGACCTTTGCAGTGTGGGCTTACAGAGGGTAGGCAGCAATGTCCGGTAAGGTGGTCGTTATATCTGAGGCAGTGGGAGCAATGATATGATTGAGGAGACGCTTGGGAAGTTACTACTCAATGTAGTCGGTTATAAATGAGGGCCCCATTACAGAGGAGGTAATTGATGGATGGCGCGTCTTCAGTGAAGATGTGCATGAGGTAGGTGGGGGCCCATCGCATTCTTAATGCAACAAGCAGGTCTGATGGAGAGCTGACGTTCCAAGAGTTGCTCCAACACTTCCGCCTCTGTGATCACTGGGTTCAGTTTCCTGATCACAGCAGTAAGGGTGGGAGGATAATGGGGAAGAGAGGATTGGTGGTTGGAGGGAGGAGAGGGGAAAGGGCCGAGGGAAGCGTTGGGCCAAAGTGGATGAGGGGGATTTTGTCGCAGATCTGTGTGTGGAGGTCAGTATAAGAAGATCAGAGTCCCTCCATACAATGATTTTGGAGATGGGGGAGGAAGAGGCATACTTGCAGATGAGGAGTGTCAGAGCACAGGAGTCCAGAAGTGTCTGGTCGGGGTTGTTAGCACAAAGATGTGGAGAGCAGGGGGCTAGGAGAGGGGAGAGGTTGGGAAAGGAGCGAAGGAAGGGGCTGAGGAGGGGGCGGAATCGGGTGGGGGGGGGGGGCGGCTTCACGAAAGGATAGTGCGTCACTGACTACGTGACAGCAGCAGTGAAAAATGTGTGTGTTTCAGCAGTCTGCACATATTTTAAAAACTAGCTATTCTATATCTATAAAAATCCATTTGTGTATATATTTGTTTGCTACCTTCTATGTAATACGATTAAATATAATGATACATCGTATACAGCCCTCCAGGGTTTAATCGGTATTTACACACTAATATCGCAATAAAACATGTATGTAAAAGTTTACGTCTGGCACGTGGAACGACAGAGCGCCCCTAGCGGAGAAAAAGTCAGCCGTAGTGACACTATTAGTGTACCGTCCGTAGTGACACTATTGGTGTCACGGAAGCGACGCTAGCGCACCAAGCGACAGCACTGCAGTAACAGAAGAATGGTTAGATACAAATGGTTGGCTCTTTTTCCGTTAGGGGAGCTACTGTAGTTCCAAGTGTCAGGTGGAAACGTTTACGTATACGTTAATAAATATCCTGATCCGATCACTACCAAACTGCCCATGATCACCCACTGATCTAATCTGAAGATTTCCTGGATATTACTTCAAAATTGTTCGAGTCGTCTTGGAGACCATATGAAACATACGTACTAAACTCAGCCCCTCTACTAATTGCATCCGCAACGGATTTTACAGACATTATACATAACACCCAATGTACCTCCGAAATTACACCATAGTACGATACCGAATTTATTAGACATGAATTCATAAGGAATTTTGTCGATGAAAACCACACCAACCCTCCCGCGTCGGAGGTTCGAATCCTACCTCGGGTATGGATGTTTGTGTTGTCTTCAGTACAAGTTAGTTCATAAGTTGTTTGTAAGTTTAGGGGCTGATGACCCCGAAGTTAAGTCCCATAAGCTTTACAAACATTTATATTTCGAACCACTCCATCACGTACGATTTTATGGCATTTATTACGTAGTTAATACTGACTCCATTCGCGATATGTTTTGCAGGGCTTGTGCACATGTACCTCTGAGTGTCCCCTTCATAGTAATCGTCCCTATTTCAGGAGATATCAGAAACAATGAAATACGTGAAAATCTGCTCCGATATGCCTTTACCACCAACTTCATTCACAATAAATTCCGCAGTCGGTTTCCTAATATTCCACTCCACGAAGCTGGAAAATTATATCATTGTGAGACCCAAAGTGCAGGAGACAAGACGTTATGAGGATTGAGCTACTTGAAAACGAAAGTGGAATGAATAATGAGTAGGGTAGAAAGCGATGGACGGAGGGGGAAGGAGGATTTGGACTTGCACAAGAAAGGAATACAAACACATCCAGAAAAGGTCAGGAACTAACGCTAGTAGTGTTTTAGAATATGGGAACATAGACCGATTTGAATAAAAGATTCCGTATAATGTGTTTAAATTTTATTGATTACATCTGTACACCTGATTGTTCAAATGTTTGAAATGTATCGGACCAAACTGCCTGGTCATCAGTCCGTAGCTTACAAACTACTTAAACCTAGGTAAACTAACCTAAGGACAAACACACACACCCATGCCCCAGGGAAGGACTCGAACCTCCACGGCGAGCAACTGCACGATCCGCAGCGAGACGCTTTAGACCGCTCGGCTACTCCACTGCGGCACACCTGATTGAATGTAATACAATCATGTAATCACAGAATGTCTTATGCAAAGAACAATTACCAAGATCAAAGGAGATTTATATAAACTTCGCCGACTTAAATGCATTTTAGATTTCTTCTGAGCCTTACCTCAAGCAATGAATACCGAAATAAATTCTTCAGAGTTACGAAAGAACTGCTGATAGTATGTACAGTAGTTATGTAAGACTATTCTATTTTTTGTATCTTACAGCCTTTATTACTGTGTTTTAACTTGATAGATAAAGTAAAAAAGTGAGCAGCAAATTTATGGGTAACATATCGTAAACACCGCATCGTTGTGGCCCACAAAGCGAGATGTGCCGTGTCACACTGAAACTATAGACAACAATGCTAGCAAAATGTTCCACTTTCCGGTACGCGAACGCACACTCGCCTTTAGAAGTAATATCAGTTTCTGGCTTTTAGTGCATCTCATTAGAAATGAAATGTTATAGGCTAAAAATGTTCAAATGTTTGTAACTCTATGGGACCAAACTACGGCCGGCCGCGGTGGCCGAGGGGACTGAGGCGCTTCAGTCACGGTCTGCACGGCCACTACGGTCGGGGGTTCGAATCCCCCCTCGGGCATGGATATTTGTGCCGTCCTAGTTCGTAAGTAGTTCATAAGTAGTTTGTAAGTTTAGGGAGTGATGACCCCGTAGTTGAGTCCCATAGGCCTTACAAACATTTGAACATTTTGGACCAAACTACGTTGGTCATCAGTCCCCAGTCTTACAAACTACTTAAACCAAGTGAAACTAAACTAAGGACAACACGCACATCCATGCCCGAGGGAGGATTCGAACCTCCGACGCGAGGGCCACGCGATCCGTAACGCGGCGCACCAGACCGCTCGGCTACTCCCGCGCGGCGCTATAGGCTAGTTCAAGACAAATGAGTTGTAGGTACTTTTCGCCTATAGTGGTTACTGCATATGACAGTGTCCACAACAACGAGATTAAAGTCTGGCAGTGACGTTACGTGACCCATTTCCGGCCTGGATGCCGTAGGGCATTATATAAGGCTCAATGGAGGTGTCGTCAAAACATTCGTCGACAGAAATATCTGTGAGGCAACAGGAAGGATAGCGAGAAGGTTTCCTTCACAAGTTTTATAAAAAGAATGGGCCGATACGTCAAGTATCCTGTTAGCGGAGACTGACACGGAAAGGCTTTTACGTTCTAACACGGCACGTTCTATCCAATAGCTGCCCGGGCTTCGTTGACTGGCCAGTAAAAAAACGGATGCCTTGTTCCGGTGTTATCTGCAGGGCGGCGCCTCATCAAATCTCCGGGAAACAGACCGGTTTAACGAAAGGAATTGCTTCATTATGGATACGGTGTGAGTCAAAGTATATTTTTTATAGAGGAAGGAAATAACAAACAACGGATAGAAATTATTAGTGAAATAAGCAATACAGAGAAATCTGTGGGCAACAACAAAAATGTTCATATGTTTGTAGAACTTATGGCACTTAACTACGGGGTCATCAGTCCCTAAGCTTACAAACTACTTATGAACTAGCTAAGACTAAGGACGGCACAAATATCCATGCTCGAGGGGGGATTCGAACCCCCGACCGTAGTGGTCGTGCAGACCGTGACTGGAGCGCTTCAGACCCCTCGGCCACCGCTGCCGGCTGGGCAACAACAAGACAGACACTTCCGTGATATAGAACGAGTCAAATTAAATTGGAGTGGGTGCACACTTCGTCCCATACAACTGCAGTGAGGAGATCCTTTAAAATGTGGACTAGTGGCACAAAACACATAAATCACATTTGCAAAAGAACTGGTATGGTAATAATTCTTCCGCCGGATCTAGGTGAAGTAGCAACTGAATGTGAGAAGTCTTAAAGTAATTTGAACATATTTTCATGTATGTATCAGTTACGAAGCACACAAGAAATATTTCATGAGAACACAGCTAAGATAGTTCTTATACTATTCTAGCGAAGTATCGTCAAAACAAAAACGACGTTCCCGCGTACCAGTTTATAAGGCTATAGATGACATTGAAATTACTACATCGCAGGGTGTTCGAGGTCAAGTGATCCTTTAGGGTCCATCCATGTTTTGTGGAGCTGTTTTGAACTTAACTACAGCTAATAACAGTCAAGCAAGTCATGGGAACGGATGGATAACAGTTGCTATAGTACGGTACACTGATAGTAAAGCACTTATTTTTTTTCCGAAAGAAAGCGACTCAGGTTTGTAGCATAGTGAGATAATAGCGTGGATACGGACCGGAGGGCACTATAACATTAAGTGTTGCGCTACAGGCGTCGTATTACTTCAATGAAGCTCCACCGAATTCATGTATCTTTATATAAAAATGTACGTTTGTACTTAATGCGCTGCTAAACCAGCCGTCCTATTCCGATTGATGAGTTGTTCGTACGGCTAAGAATGTTCCTGGCTCAAGAACAAAAGATAACGACACACGGTTCACGAGATATGACGCCATAAACAATGAGATCACCGTGCGGAAATACAAGGTGCATGTGGAAAGTTCGGTGAATGGTCCTATATATTACAAACCGCGCTGGCGAGGAAGAGATGCCCGTGCATACTCATTGAGAGACATGTCAACAAGCGGCCCCTATCGTGCAAAGCACTGCAGTGAAGTGGTTGTACATGCTGCTACCCAGTTAATAGGGTCAGTGTGAGAACTCGTGTCATTGCAACACGCAGTGCAAAATATAGCAATGGATCAATGCTTTTCCACCAAGGTTTTTTTTCCAAATTAGGCAAAACGGCGATGGCGACCCATGAGATGCTAGTGCAAGTGTATAGTGTTGAAGCAGTGAGTGAAAACCGTGTGTTTGACTGGTTGCGGAGATCGAACACTGCTTGACCTCAGTGCTTCGAGCGACTCCACAAGAAGCGTTTGCTCACGTTCTAACAGCTATACAACAGATGTCAGGAGTGTTTTGTAGCCAATGGCCGATTACTTTCAAGGCCAGTAAAGGTATTTTGTTTGTAACTCTTGTTTCCTATATTTGCTAACCCCATTCACCGAACTTTATTTAGACGCACCTTGTACCTAAATGTATGCATCTATTTTTTGAGAATGAGAGTAAATAACAAACTGAAATTTGTATATAAACAACAGTCTAGAGTGCAATTTTTTTCGACTAGTTTCGATTTTATTTAAACCATCTTCAGGAAATTAAGCTTCATTGATGTTGTGGAGCTGGCAGGCGACTTGGAGCCTTCTAGTGCGTCAAGCAGTGAAAATTAAGAGTGCTGTTTACCATAAGTGGAACAAAAAGTTTTCCAAAAATATGTAACAAACTAAAACATACATAGAATTTCAAACCGTAACGAAACTTTTTCTCGCTAAAACTCCCCAAAAATAATGGAAGAAAAAAAAAGTTCATCGCTTACTAAGTTTTCGCTTTACGTGCTTTAAAACTGGCGCATCAACCGTGACGTACTTCGCTCTAAATTTATCGTATAGTATCGTCGTATCGAATACGAAAACTGAACTGCTGATTTTTACATTAATCGCTATATACGAAAATGATGTGTCGGTTTGTATGTGTTTGAAAATCTCAAAAAGTTCTTCATCGATTGAGCTTCAAAGTTGTCACAACGTTGCACTGCAACACGGGAAGATTTTTAGACACCTATTTGTTTAATATATTACTCATGACCTATATATATGGCACTGTTGAGATTTTTGGCCTCAACGTTTCCACATTGTAAAATTTATATAAATTCGTATGTGATACATATTTAAATATTAAGTATGTAAAAACATCCGCGTAATCCAGTAGTACGTTGTATCAATATTTCAGAGCAATCGGTCAAGAACTTTGGGAGATATAAGATTTTGAACATAAGACTAAACATCTTTCTAAGTTAGATTTGTAAGACGAGATACAGCAAGAGTAGGCAATGACGAAGGGGGGAGGGAAGATATACGCGTACTTTTTTAATTGTAACCAAGACTCCAAATACCAATTTTTTTAGTTCAGGCTGAAAAAATATCTTAATAGCAACATTTTTCAAAAATGTTTTCATCCCCTGTTTCACCCCCTTAAAAGGCTGATTTTCAGAGAAAGCTGAAAGATGCCTTTCTTAAAATCTAACCAAGAATCCATATACCAATTTATGTACGTCTAGCATCAAAACTGACTGGATAACAGCGTATTTTCAAAAAACTTCTCATACCCTATTTCACCCCCTTAGGGACGGAATATCGAAAAATCGCTTCTTAAGCGTCGCCAACAGTGTAAGATTAACACCCTCTGAAAATTTCAAGTTTTTGTCACCAGTGGTTTTGACTGGGCTATGATGAATCACTCGGAACATTGCTTCTTATCTTCTCTATATATAAAAGGCAATGTCACGACTGACTAACTGACTGATTGACTGACTCATCATTGCTCAGGCCAAACCACTGAAGATAAAAGATTGAGATTTGTAGAGGGTGTTGATTTTACTCTGTAGGCATCATTTAAGAAGCGATTTTTCGATATTCCTTCCGTAAGGGGTGAAATAGGGGATGAGACGTTTTTTGAAAATACGTTACTATTTAGGCAATTTTGAAGCTAGAACTACAAAATTTGGGATTTCAATTCAGGATTAGAATTTAAAAGACACGTGTTTAGGCACTTTTTGAAATTCAACCAATAAGGGGGTAAAATAGGGGACGCAAAATTTGATTTTCAAGAATATGTTGCTGTTAACTCAAATTTAAAGCTATAACTATGACACTTAGGATATGGACTCTTAATCAGGTTTAAAAAGACACGAGTTTCGGTATTTTTGCAAATTCAACAACTAAGGGGGTAAAATAAGGTAAAGAAAATTCTTTTCGAAAACACATTGTTCTCAAGACAATTTTGAAGCTAGAGCGGCAAAAATTGGTATTTGTGTTGTTTGTTAGAATTTAAAAATTACGTATTTCGGTATTTTTGGAAATTCAACCACCAAGGGGGTTAAATTGGAGAGGGGATGTTTTTTTCGAAATACGCACGGCCATTCTGTCGCAGCTACAAGTAGTATCACAACATTTCATTATGATAGTACTTAAGCTATATCTATGAAAATTTATACTATGAGAGAGAAACAGCTGGTGCAGGCCAACCAGCCTACGCATGCGAAGCAGCGGGCGTTAAGCTAGTTATACATGAAAGCCAATAAAACGTACAATTATATAGATGCTTCGCCATAGATGTGCACAAAACAAAATGTTGTTAGTAAATAGCCCTTAAGAGTAGTAAAAGTAAGTAGAGGTAGTCCACTTAGATAACTCCAACATTAGCATCCATCTTACCACTCATTATAATCTCCACCTCTCATAATAAGTGAAATTTTAAAATTCGATTGCTACGAACTTAAGCACTGTGGACAGCCCAGATGCTATGGTAAAAATTTCGCACGAAAGTACCGTTTCATAAAATCACATTTTAGGGACGATCGAGTTTAAACGATTCATTTGCAGTACACACACACATACCGGCAGCTAGAATTCAACAAGGTCGATGATGTTATTAGCAATGCAAATCAAAACATCGTTATAACGGAGTCCCCAAATAAAGTTGTTTATTGGTTACTTCAAATGTTTGTAAATCTAATTTCAGGTGCTTACAGACGGCCGCTGTGGCCGAGCTGACTGCGGCGCGCCAGTCACGGTCTCTTCGGTCACTACGGTCGGAGGTTCGAATCCCCCCTCGGGCAAGGATATTTGTGCCGTCTTTAGTATTAGCTAGTTCATAAGAAGTTTGTAAGTTTAGGGACTGATGACCCCGTAGTTAAGTCCCATAAGCAAAACAAACATTTTTGAATATAGCTTACAAACTACTTAAACTAAGGAAAACTAACCTAACACAAACACGCATGTTCGAGGAGGGATTCGCTCCAGAGCATACGGCTAATCCGCCGCACTGTCGTTATTTCGACTACTTTTCTGTAAAAGTAACTTTGTGGCAATATAATTTTGAAGTGAGTTCCTAACGTTTTATTTCTTGATTTTGAACCTCTAAGACGAATAAAATTATAAATGTGCAGAGAGTTGGAGAAGCAGGAAATAGAGAGGAGGGAGGAAGAGACGGAAGACAGAAGGAAGTGAAGCAGAATATGGAGAATGACGGAGGATGGATAGAGAGAGGAGGAAGAAAGAAGGAAGAAGGGTTTTAACACCCCGTCGACAACGTTTTCAGGGAGATAGCACAAGCTTGGGTTGTTTTCCGTTAAGGATGGGGAAAGAAACCGGCCGTGCCCTTTGAAGGCAACCCTGTTCTACTTATAAACTTCATTGCTGTCAAATTTCAGCTTCATAGGTGAAGTAGATTTCGCGATTTCGTGTTTAGTTAGTGAGTGGAAGAAAATAGATTGCTTAATTTCGGATGCAAGAGAATTAAGGGAAACTTGCAGACAAAAATAAATAGTAACGTGCAAATTTGTAATACTAAATTTATTTGATACAAGGTCGTGCCTGATGCAAAGTTTTACGGCATCTACAGTGAAACTGTTGTGACCGGTAGACTTCTTTTCGTTTCATAATTTTGTGTGGGAGGGGGGAGGGAGAGAGGGAGGGTAGGCTACAAAACGCTTCATAAACGTCAGAAATTACATGCAAACTTTGTTGCATGTCCCTAACTACTCCCATTTCCCAATAATTGACGCATAAATCTTCGTATTCTCACGCGGTGGTCTCTCATTATTTATGACGTCATATCTCCTGAGCTATGTGTCGTGCTCTTTTGTTTTTGGGTCAGGAACCTTCGTGGGCGAACGGAGAACAGTTCACCAAAGTTTCGCTGTAATCGAATGAATGGTTTATAAACACATAGAGCACATACAGCCAAACATTCATTTTCATATATATAGATGTGTGAAAGTTCTTGATCTACTGATTTGAAATTTTGACATGATGTAACTTTCTAAACCGGGTATAGCAATGTGTGCGGGGCGCAACTTGTATTAAATAAATTTTATGTTTCGTCGTAAAATTAGAAACGCTCACAATTCGTAACACTGCTAAATCAGTATTGTAGTATCAGGAGCTGAGCACTGAAGAATCATTAAGGCTTCTCTTAAATTGCGCTATATTAGTAGGTAAGCTGTTTACTGTTGCAAAAAAGAATTTGTAAAAAATGTATATTCTTGAAGAAAGGACAGTTTTTTGCACCAAACAAAGTGACTCGAATTTAGGCAGATTCAGCAGACAGCACCTAGTTCGAGTTAGTAATCTACACAACCGACCATTACAAGTTCGCGTCGTCCAGTTTTCCTCACGAGCAATGAACGTGTTAGAGCGTGAGCAGACTGCTGCCGGAGCTGTACAAGTGTTTACGAGCAGCCCGCGATGCAAGCCTGTGGCGGCTCCCACGGTCTTCCGGTGGGCGGGTTCTCCCTTCCGCTCCTTGGGATAGCTTACGGCCATCAGTCAAGTTCTGAAGCTGCACAAAACAGCAAGAATGCCTACGACGGTACGATTTTCATTTGTGTCCACGTTACCTGTGATGTCTATCTTCAAATCACTTTATTTATATACAGTCTAGTGACACCGCGGCATTGGTGAATTGCTACAAGTTTACGGTAAAATTCGTATTATCGGTCTTTAACCTCTTTGAGATGTCAGCGTGCATGTGTAGGAGAGAAGTTTTCCTCTCTTCGTCTTGAAAATTCCCCTTCTCTTACATCTTTATGTTTTCCTGTCAAAGCTATCAGAGAATGGGTGTGTCTGAGGTATTTTCAAGCCTTTATATAATTCTCATGTTTCGATTAATGATGAAAAGGGAAATTTGAAAATATTTATGTACTGCACAATTTTTACCTGAGTGGTTTCTTTACATGTTTCATATAGTCCTTAGAGTGAGACTTGTGCACACCCACAAGTGATTTTTTCCCCAATCTCAGCACCATCCCGTACTGTTTTCGTTTGTTCACATTCTGAATGATATTACGACCAAATAATTTTCCTAACAATGCGCAGAGGACGTCAAATGTAATGCCAAAACTAGTAAACCGAAAGTTTTAACTTCAGAAATGTAGATCGACACACAAGTTATATGTTCATAGCCGTAAGTGCTATGACGTCTTTGCGCCCGCAGTCTAGTCAGTCTGATCTCTCCATTGATAGTATGCACACGGTACTGAGCAAGTAGTTAAAGGCACATCCGTACAAAATTCGAGGTGTTTTCGAATTACTACCTGGACAATAGAATTCAGTAGCTTTCTATCAGTGGTTAATGTCATCTGTAACTCTAGAAAGGGAAGGTATGTGGGACTGCTTTTGGTCTACGAAGCACGTTACCACCTCGATGCATATTTGAGTACATCTTACACAGTCTGATGGGGCGATCTGGTGTTCTTTGTTATACTGACTCGCCAGACCGCTTATGTTAATTTATTTCATTACCAGTTTCAGCAGAACTGGCTGACATGCACAGATTCCGTCACTTCATAAAATTAGTCGTCATCGTCGTCGTTGAAATGGAAATGTGCTCAAGGTATAGTAACATATAACTTCAACACATTCCCATTTAACGACGACGATGAAACCTAGTTTTATGAAGTGAGAGTATCTGAGAATGTCAGATAGTTCTGCTGAAAATGGTAATGAAAAAACAAAGTGGTTTCAACATAAGCGGTCTGGGCAGCCAATATAAAAAAGCACATGCGAATGTACAGAGTCAACGCATTAGGGCTGCGGCCAATCATATCGGCGGCAAGTTCAAAACGTGTATGTTTGGTGTGCAGTGTCACGATGCGAATGACCTTTGCAGTCTTTCATTCCGTGGGGAGCAGTATAACAATGTGTAAACACTACGCTGCACTAGCGGGTGTATAATGGCTGCACAACGACTTGCCTTAGTGTTTTCATCATCTATGTTTTCTTAGAGGTCTGAAGCCCTCTCCTATCCTTTTAAGCCCACTCTAATTTTACGTACCGCACCACCTTAAAGATGCTGCTTACAAAACCGATCGTCACACTATTCGCTAATTGCAAAGATATACTGAATGGTGTGTCGTAATTCTTCAGCAGAAATGTCAACAAGTGTAGAACATCATGCAATGTCGTGTACAGTTGTAAAAATCGTGGAGAGTAATTTCAGACACTTCTGTATTTTCGTTATTTCTACGTAAAGACCGGCCGCGGTGGCCGAGGTGACTGAGGCGCTACAGTCACGGTCAGCACGGCCACTACGGTCGGGGGTTCGAATCCCCCCTCGGGCATGGATATTTGTGCCGTCCTAGTTCGCAAGTAGTTCATAAGTAGTTTGTAAGTTTAGGGACTGATGACCCCGTAGTTAAGTCCCATAAGCTTAACAAACATTTGAACATTTGAACATCTACGTAAGGTTGCACTTTTTGAAACTCCTGTACAATTTTATGAAATATATTTTAAGCATCAGCGTTTTACTTACTTGTCCATCATATGCGACTCAGTCGAAAAACTATCATCAACAATGTAAGGTAAGCGAGCTCACCTTTCAAGGTGATTCAGCATCAAGTTTATCATAATAACACAGTCTAACTGTTGTAATTGGTCCATAAAGTACTATTGACCTTATTATGTTGTCTTGAAAGACTAATAAACCCTTTAGCTTATACAGTAGCCCATTTCTACATCGCTCATAAAACGACCTTGAAATACTTTTGATGATCTTCCACTCCTTAAAGTGAAAAAGACGATGCCTCGTAGAACAGTAATATGAACGAAGTGCAGCTTTTCTATGAGCATGTTAGTTGCACTTTAAGAAGTGGAAGATTATTCAGCAAACGCAGCAGGTTAACGGCGCACAGGCGGTGCAGATGTGTTGCTCGCGGCCGCGGCGGAGCGGCCGAGCGCATTGAGGCGCTTTGCTGCAACGAGCGAGGCCGTTCCCAGTCGGGGGTTCGAATCCCCCCTCGGGCATGGATGTTTGTGCTGTTTTTAGTATAAGGTAGTTCATAAGTAGTTTGTAAGTTTAGGAATTGATGACCTCGCAGTTAAATCCCATTAACTTAACATTTGAACTTTTTATTTTTATTTCATTTTTTTTTTTCGCGCATTTCACTTCCCCTGTGGAAGTATAAGCTATATAGGAGACGTTTTACGAGTGATTGTGTAAGTGATTTGTGTGGCATGCAAGGTCGTCGTGGCCTGACGCCGTTCGATCGGCGTATGGTGATCAGTGCCGGACGGATGGAATTTCTGATTTCGGCAGTGCTCAAAAAATGTTCAAATGTTTGTATAGCTTATGGAAGTTAACTACGGTGTCATCAGTCCCTAAACTTACAAACTACTTATGAACTAGCTAATCCTAAGGAAGGCACAAATATCCATGCCCGAGGGGGATTCGAACCACCGACCGTAGTGGCCGTGCAGACCGTGACTGTAGCGCCTCAATCCCCTCCGCCACCGCGGCCGGCGAAAATTTTGGTGTGTATCTAATTCCAATAAATACACTGTGTGAGCGAAAGTATCCGGACACCTACCCGAAAACGACTTACAAGTTCGTGGCGAACTCCGTTGGTAATGCCGTAATTCAATATGGTGTTGGCCCACCATTATGCGATATGGCTGCTTCCACTGTCGCGGGAATATGTTCAGTCAGGTGCTGGAAGGTTTCTAGGGGAATGGCAGCCCATTCTTCACGGAGTGCTGCACTGAGGAGAGGTATCGATGTACGAGTACGGTGAGGCGTGGCACGAAGTGATGAAAACATCTGTACAACGTTCTCCACAATACCAGCCTCTGTGGAGACTCTGTTGGCGCGTCAGCGCTGTGTTAACTTTGCCGATTGGACCCTGAGGATTGGCTTGGCGTCCCGGCAGTGTCGTGGAGCGACTGGGCGTGAGGAGCACGGCCGGCTTCCACAATTATCCGGCACAAGAATGCGGCCCTCCCGGCGCTTTACCCCCCCCCCCCCCCCCCATGATGACGCCCTGCACCACGCTCTCCCCATAGCGAACACCGCGTTTCTAACCGACTGCTCTGTGCGTCTCCTAAGCAGCACACGGGCGGCTAGACAAATATAACGTTATACTGCACTCCGTCTCGATTTACCTGTAAGCCAGCCAGTCTTGTGGAGTCAAGGAAATATCTTCAGCTTAAAGCACAGTGTAGTTGTTGCTCTGTTTGCTTTAATGCCTTTAAATGACTGTCATTTCTGAGTACATATTCGATATAGTATTTTTGTGGAGAATACAGATCTTCCAGATAGCTGAAATGTGATTTATTAACGTAAAAAATCATTCGATAAGTATGACCATCACCCACTAGTATACTCCCAGCCTCCCCACTTCGAAAGTCAGGAAGTACTCATATTCGCCACCGGAGCGCTGCAAGCGTGCCCTAGTCTGGCCGTCCGCCGTTATATGCACTTTCGACATTTATTGCATTCGAATTATTTTTCTGTTTATGGTTTTGCTATTTAGATACTTCGCCCATTCCAAACGTTCAGTCACTTCTGCTCCAATGTTTTTAAGACGACTGGTATAACTGTTTCACATATTACCTCTCCTAATTTTTCCGTATTTTCTGAAGTTTCACTTGTGCACTGTAAAATCTTCGCAGTGTTCAACACAGTGACAACTGAAGAAGTTAATATTGTACAAGCTTGAGTGCTGACAAATTTGGCAGCTCATGAGTGATTTCATTACGTTTCTTTTCAAGATGTAAAAGTTTAACCTTAGACCTCCACAATTTAACACGCAATTTATTTTCTTCTATTTTTATCAGCTTTTCGTCTAAAATATCACACTGTATGTGACTAGAAGAACGGCAACTATTACTGCCTTGATTTTCGAGCTGTTGGACATTGGAATTCATGCTCTGATCATGGGTTTCCTCAGTGCTTTCATATTTTCGTTTTTTGAATGTGATGTTCATTGTTTTTTAATAGTTCTACGTACTACTTTTGCTTGTACAATTTTATAAGCTGGATAAGAAGGAAAAACAGAGGGAACAGCAGCATCCAGCAATTTCTTAATTTTTAACCCACACCGATAATCATCCTTTCGGAAGGCTACATACCACACACGGTATAAAGTTGAAATTGAGCGAAAAATCTGCTCTTGATATTGCTTTCAGCCACTGTTCTCTGACATCACTTTTGCTGGGAAATTCGTGAAATGAATCTCCTTTCGCTTTACCTCTTCGGTTTGTGCCACAATACATCATTGATATTGACAAATTAAAACCTGTCATGAGACGTTATTGTGTTAAAGTAATATACGTGTGGTAATATCATAAAAAGTAACTAATCAGACCAGATATACCGAGGGGGTAGAAAATTAGAGTGCGCATGTGAAGAAACGTGAAGATGGAAACCCTATAATGGTGTTCTAATAACAAGTACTACGATTTCATACCTTCTTATTACGGAATCAATCCACCGTAATTCCCTGATCATACGTCAGGATACACTTGCTAGTCTGGCAGTCAAACTACAAGAAATTATTCTGTATACTTAGTTTCTACTGGTGATTACAATGTTCGTGCAGCCCGGGTTCAGGGCACGCTACTAGCGCCGCAGCGGCCAAGACGGTAATTTCTTGATGTACGCTCCAAAAGACGCAAGCCGAGCAAAGTGGGAAGGCTGGGAGTACACTAACGGGCGATGGTATGACTTACTTATACGGATAATACCCAAATGACTTAATATATCGGAAATTGTCAGCTGCAGTAGTTCACAGGAAATGCACAACCAGATTTTTCCAATAATAACAGAACTAAGCTGTATCATTTTCGTAAGCTCAGTAAACAAACGATTTTTATATTGAATACATACGAAAATTCCTTCTACGGGTTCCACGTCGTTAAACATTCATATTAAAATTCTGTACCACCAGGTATTTGAAATTTCAAGGGAACCTATATCTCGTAGAAGTGAAAATTAGAAGTGATTGAGGGAAAAACACTGAAAAAAATTACCAAGTATTAATTTAGCGATACGATTATTCAGAATAAAATAGCAGATGACTTTCTCGCTCTGCGTGCACATCTATAGATAATGCACATAACCCTTTTTTCTTTTTTAGGTATGTACCACTTTAAAGTTAGAATATACAGAATACACACTCGTCACCACAAATATTACTGGCACAATAGCTTCACTTCTGTGGCGTCAAGGGCATCTCCCCCTGTTCTAGCCCCTTGGGATGGCTGCGCGGATTGCGGCGACATGTTACAATCTGCGCGGCCGCTCCCGTCGGAGGTTCCCGTCCTCCCTCGGGCAATGACGAATGTGTTGTACTTAGTATTAGTTTATCTTAGATTAAACGGGTGTGTAAGTCTAAGGCCCGATGACCCTGGCAGTGTGGTCCCTTAGTTACGCAGCATTTTTTCGGAGGGTAGAAATAGCCACGAGGTTTAGTCTGAAGTTACCATGGCAGAGCCGCGCGAATGATCACAGGCAGCAATGCATTCCGCTTCCTCGTCTGGACGTAGCTGACAACCGTGTGGCAGAGTTTAGGATCGCACGTGTCTACGGGGTCATCAGTCCCTAAACTTACAAACTATTTATGATCTAGCTTACACTAAGGACGGCACGAATATCTATGCCCGAGGGGGGATTCGAACCCCCGGCCGTAGTGGCCGTGTAGACCGTGACTGGCGCGCCTCAGTCCCCTCGGCCACCGCGGCCGGCAAACAAGCTGTATCATTTTCGCAAGTTCAGTTGTGAAAAGACGATTTTTATGTTGAATACATACAAAAATCCTTGCTGCAGCTTCCACATCGTTAAATATTCATACTGAAATTCTGTACCACCAGGCCTTCGAAATTTCAAGGCAACCTATATCTCTTAAAAATGAAAATTAGAGGTCATTGAGGGAAAATACCGAAACGAGTAGCAAGTATTAATTTAGCAACATAACTTTTCTGTGTAAAATAGCAGATGACTTTCTTGTTTTGCTTGCACATACATAGGTAATGCAGGTTACTTTTTTTCTTTTTACATGAAGTACCACTTTCAACTCAGAAAGCAAGGAATATACACTCGTCACTACAAATGTTATTGGCTCTGCAATATGGTGACGGTGGCTTCACTTTTGTGACGTTACGTGCACCTCCTCCTATTCTAAACTCGTTGCTACTTACCTTGACGCATCTACATTGCTGTCATTCATGCAACTGTGTGACTGAGGTAGTCCTCAGAAAAGCCCTCTAACCAATACAACAGGTCCAGGCCGGATACAGACTTCGGTCCTGGTAAATGGGGTGTTGAACCGTTTCTTTCTTCTCTCCACATCCCCACCCCCTCCCCCAAGTCTCCCTTCTTTCCCTCGCAGTTCAATGTAGCTACCTGGAGACAGTTTCCATCACAACCACTAAAACAGCAAAAAGTAAAAAGGCAATAAAATCCCTCAGTATCATTTGCGATTTTGTACTTTCGTTTACTTTCACATTTATCTTACCACGACATCGACTAACTTGTTTTTACATCGTGAGGTCTGTATGTTCGAACTTTTGTATCTTTGCCATAAAAAAATGTTTGTACAACTTATGGGACTTAACTACGGGGTCATCAGTCCCTAAGCTTACAAACTACTTATGAACTAGCTAAGACTAAAGACGGCACAAATATCCATGCCCGAGGGGGGGATGGGAGGGATTCGAACCCCCGACCGCAGTGGCCGTGCTGACCGTGACTGGAGCGCCTCAGTCACCTCGGCCATCTTTGCCATAAATGGTTTCGGTGGTGTTCTTTGATTTTGTGCAGTGCGTCAGAAATGATCACTCACCTTGCGGTAATTTCTTCTTTGGGCAGCCTTTTACGACAGACAAGGAATAAACAGCAGGTCAGTTTGAGCCCCCCTTAATCGACGGAAAACGAGGGAGGCATAGCGGCACGAGCAAGTGTAAATAATCCAGTAATTTAATCTACAGACTCATTCGTCCTACAAAGTTTCATAAAATTATTCTTTTAGTTCTAGAAAAGACGATCTGCTACGCTTGGTCTGTAAAGAGTAAGCGCGGTTTCAAACTGCAAGTTTATTGGCTATAATACTTCAAACCAAATATTTTTTGCAGTAGAGTAAGACTTCGTCTACCCTAGCAACGATTCTGAGCTCAATCAATATGATGATATGTCACTAGTAATAAGAGTTCTAAAAGTTTTAGTAAACTCGCAGAGATTTGAAAATTTGAACATAATAGAATATTGTATAATTTATGTTGAAGATCGTGGTAAAGTAAGGTGCAAAATTCCGGATGTTCTATGCACATTGTCACTTTTGTAGAACTCTTATCGCGTGGCGTATTGTGCAAACATTTACTAAGAACTAATCGTTCGAAATGACTGATGTGCATAACACAGTGCTTGAAAATAAATAAATAAATAAAAATGATGCACCAGAAGTAGTGGTTGGAAGTGAGTGAGAGCACATATAATGAAAGACCACGTGACTTTCCATCCCACATGTGCACAATGATCCAAATGATCCAGGGATCTTGTTAGCCACGGTGAGATTAGTGCAGGTATGGCAGTGTTTTCTGCAAGTATTTGTGTGCATTTCGTAAGGTTACAATGTATCAGTAGCTGGAAAAGGCCCGTTACTAGAAAACATTTTGTTGCAACCTGTAAATATGTTAATTGCGGCTGTTTTGTGCTACAGCTTTACCTAGGTGCGAACTATGACTCACATACTAACAGGAGGTGCATGAAATGTGCGACGCAAATAAGAAATCACCGCAAGGTGAGCGAACGTTTGCACACTATCCCACAAAATAACACCGAAACCATTTATGGCAGAGATACTGAAGTTCGAACAAATGGAGCTAACGGCATAAAAACAAGTCAACCGAATGCCGTGATAAAACAGCTGTGAACGAAAGCAATTTGCTAGAAATTCGGGAAGATCGGTCCATATCTCTGCACCTTCAGACCACACTTCTGGATCAATCGCTTATACTGAAAACGATCGATTTCCGCGAGTGTAGCGGACGGGTTCGGTGGAGGGGGAGTGTTAACGAGACAATTTGCTTGCGCTAAGTAGAAAATCTGTGGGGGCTCTGGATACGAATTCATTGCGGACTTCTCATTAAGCAACGCAAAGAAATTTCGCGTAAGATGTAAATAAGTCGGACAGCCGCTGGCTCCGGGCGCAGCTCCGTCGGAGTAAGAATCAAACTCGTTTGCGGGCATCCGCGAATGTAATTATACTGAAAACAGAACGGCGCGGCCAGTGGTGTCTATTACTCCTGAGATGAAACGAAATAAATCGATCAGATACGTGCCATTAAACGCAGTCCGGACGGAGGCGTTACAAGTAGGTGATTATCATCAGCACTTGCTTAAAATATGCAGACCGGAGGAGTCGCGGCCTAGGGCAACTTACACACGCGGTTGTCGGTTCATTAAGAACAGATCGACACGATACCGCTTGCTGACAACGTAGCAACATTAGCAGTAGAGGAAGATCTGAATCACGTCCGTGCTGCAGCGGGAACGGTGTTTCCAAACAAGTTTACCTGAGCTTCAACAGAAGTAAAAAGAATAAAGAGCTGGACGAGACAAGAATAGAAACATTAGCACCATAAACAGGAACATGAAATAATGAAACGCGCGAACCGAATTCCTCGCATCTCGCCGTAATGACGAGGCCGCTAGGCGAATAACAAGGCTTGTTTGGCGAGACGCGGCAAACTTTAAATCATGTACACCCTCTGTCCAATAACAATTTTCATTCAGTAAAACTGTGCATTGAACTGTCTGTCAGTAGTTTCGGTTTTAGGTAACCAATTATAAATTGATGTGTAGTAGAATGACAGTTCCAATTTCCTTTTTGCCTCGTTTCCAAGGTGAACCATCACTGGAGTTGCTATGTAATGATGAATACAAATAAGCTACCCACGATAGCATCAGAAAACTAGAAATTAATCGTAAAGTCGTAACATGTAGTGGACATCCCAATGCTTGCACAAAAACAAATAAAACTTAACAAGAAGTCGAAGTTTCTTGTCATCCTCATTGTAAGGTCCCTAACAAAGAGACACGCAAATTATTGAGACTCCGGTGAGAGGATTTACACTGAGTGCGTAATACAACGTGCCGTCTTTTAACGGCAAATTATCGCACTGTATACGACGAGGAACCTGCACTACGGATCGCGAGACAAACATACACTAATGTAGGTCTGTTATCAGTATATAAACTTCTTCGAGACCTGCCGTAGGAAATTTTCGCTCCGATAATATCACCCTTTATTTTTCCCGAGGACATGCAGCTCTACTGTATGAACATATGATGATGGCATCCTCTCGGGTAAAACATTCCGGAGGTAAAATAGTTCCCCATTCGGATCTCCGGGCGGGGACTACTCAGGAGGATGTGATCATCAGGAAAGACAATACTGGCATTCTACGGGTCGGAGCGTGGAATGTTAGATCCCTTAATCGAGTAGGAAAATTAGAAAATTTAAAAGGGGAAATGGATAGGTTGAAGTTAGATATAGTGGGGATTAGTGAAGTTCGGTGGCAGGATGAACAGGATTTCTGGTCATGTGAGTACAGGATTATAAATACAAAATCAGTTGGGGGTATCACAGGAGTAGGATTGATAATGAATAAGAAAATAGGAATGCGGGTAAACTACTATGACCAGCACAGTGATCGCATTATCATTGTAAAGATAGATACGAAGCCAACACCGACAACAGTAGTACAGGTTTATATGCCAACTAGCTCTGCCGATGATGAGGAGATCGAAGAAATATATGAGGAGCTAAAGGAAATTATTCAGACAATTAAGGGAGAGGAAAACTTAATTGTTATGGGAGACTGGAATTCGGTAGTAGGACAAGGAAGGGAAGATAGTGGGTGAATATGGTCTGGGCAAAAGGAATGAAAGAGGAAGCCGCCTGGTAGAATTTTGCACGGAACATAATTTAGTTATAACAAACACCTGGTTTAAGAATCACAAAAGAAGGTTGTATACGTGGAAGAGACCAGGAGACACCGGGAGATACCAGATAGATTTTATAATGGTAAGACATAGATTTCGGAACCAGGTTTTGAAGTGTAGGGCATACCCAGGGGCAGACATAGACTCTGACCATAACTTGTTGGTTATGAACTGTAGGCTGAAACTGAAGAAACTACAGAAAGGTAGGAAAATAAGGAGATGGGACCTAGATAAATTGAAGGAACCTGAGGTTCTTAAGAATTTCAGAGGGAGCTTCAGGCAACAATTGACAGAAACAGGGGAAAATAAAACAGTTGAGGAGGAATGGGTAAAATTGAGAGATGAAATAGTGAAGGCAGCAAAGGACAAAATAGGTAGGAAGGCAAGACCTACAAAGAATCCTTGGATATCACAGGAGATACTAAATTTAATCGATGAAAGGAGAAAGTATAAAAATGCAGTAAATGAAACAGGCAAAATGGAGTACAGACGACTAAGAAATGAGATTGACAGGAAGTGCAAAATGGCTAAGCAGGAATGGCTAGAAGGCAAATGCAAGGATGTAGAAGAATGTATAAATAGGGGAAAAATAGATACAGCCTACCGGAAAATAAAAGAAACATTTGGTGATAAGAAAAACAGCTCTATGAATATCAAGGACACTGATGGAAAACCAGTTCTCAGCAAAGAAGGGAAAGTTGAAAGGTGGAAAGAGTATATAGAGGGGCTCTACAAAGGAAATGAACTTCGAGACACTATTGTAGGAAGGGAAGAGGATGTAGATGATGATGAAATAGGAGATACTATACTGAGAGATGAATTTGACAGAGCACTGAAAGATCTAAGTCGAAACAAGGCCCCTGGAGTAGATGATATCCAGTCAGAGCTACTGAAGTCTCTGGGAGAACCAGCCATGACAAGATTGTTTCACATTGTGTGTAAGATGTATGAAACAGGTGAAGTACCCTCAGACTTTAAGAAAAATGTTATAATCCCCATTCCAAAGAAAGCAGGTGCAGACAGGTGTGAAAACTACAGAACCATCAGTTTAATAAGTCATGGTTGCAAAATATTAACACGAATTATATACAGAAGGATGGAAAAGCTGGTAGAAGCCGACCTCGGGGAAGATCAGTTTGGGTTCAGGACAAATGTAGGAACACGGGAGGCAATACTCACTTTACGGCTTATACTAGAAGATAGATTAAGAAAAGGCAAACCTACATTTCTAGCTTTTGTAGATTTGGAGAAGGCTTTTGACAATGTTGATTGGAATAAACTCTACAAGTTCTGAAGCAAGCAGGAGTAAAATATAGGGAGCGTAAGGTTATTTACAACTTGTACAAAAACCAGACAGCGGTTGTCAGAGTTGAAGGGCATGAAAGGGATGCAGTGGTTGGAAAGGGAGTAAGACAGGGTTGTAGCCTTTCCCCAATGTTGTTCAATTTGTACATTGAGCAAGCTATAAAGGAAAGCAAGGAGAAATTTGGAGAAGGAATTAAAGTTCAGGGTGAAGAATTAAAAACATTGCGTTTTGCCGACGACATAGTAATTCTGTCAGATACAGCAAAGGACCTGGAAGAGCAATTGAACGGAATGGACAGTGTGCTGAAAGGTGCATATAAGATGAACATTAACAAGAGTAAAACTAGGGTAATGGAGTGCAGTGTAAGAAAATCAGGTGATGCTGAAGGAATTAGATTAGGTAACGAAACAATAAAGGAGGTAGATGAGTTTTGTTACTTGGGCAGTAAAATAACAAATGATGGTCGCAGTACAGATGATATAAAATGCAGAATGGCAATGGGTAGAAAGGCGTTTTTGAAAAAGAGAAATTTGTTAACATCGAATATTGATTTAAGCCTAAGGAAGTCCTTTCTGAAGGCATTTGTATGGAGTGTTGCTTTGTATGGGAGTGAAACATGGACGATAAGCAGTGTGGACAGAAAGAGGATAGAGGCTTTTGAAATGTGGTGCTACAGAAGAATGCTGAAGATTAGGTGGGTGGATCGCGTAACTAATGAGGAGGTACTGAACCGAATTGGGGAGAAAAGTAATTTCTGGCATACCTTGACTAAAAGAAGGGATAGATTGGTAGGACACATTCTTAGACACCAAGGAATTGTGTATTTAGCGTTGGAGGGAAGTGTGTGGGGTAAAAATCGCAGAGGGAGACCAAGAGACGCGTATAGTAAGCAGATTCAAGTGGATGTGGGTTGTCGTTCTTATGAGGAGATGAAAAGGCTTGCTCAGGATAGAGTAGGGTGGAGAGCTGCATCTAACCAGTCTCTGGACTGAAGACCACAACAACAACAATATCACCCTTATAGTGTTGGTACGACGGTTCTACAAAACTTGTAAAAATTTATTTGCTCGAGATATTGAAATTTGAGCAAAGGATACATGACAAGAGCCATCCGACAGCGTTCACTAACTGCTCAGCAGTACTGGGCTCAGAAAGTGTTGAGGAGTCCCGCTAGTATTTAAGTACTGCTAATCTAAAATCGTTTACAACGTCTGCGGATAGAAGAGTTCATACAGAGTCAACTAGAATGTCTTTCTACTACATCTTCATTGACGCCTATTAATATAATAATGATAAACGTAATATACAGAAGTGAGGAAGGTCTGCAATCACTCACTCATTATACAAAATGTTCAAATGTTTGTAAATCTATCGGACCAAACTGCGTGGTCATCAGTCCGTAGCTTACAAACTACTTAAACTAAGGTAATCTAACCTAAGGAGAACCCACACACACACACACACACACACCCATGCCCCAGGGAGGACTCGAACTTCCGACAGCGAGCAACCACGCGCACCGCAGCGATGTGCCTTAGACCGCTCGGCTACTCCACCGC